>MU225903.1:782352-801200 GCA_018584345.1 Thuja plicata | reverse complement strand
AACCAAAATAGAAAAATGATTTTATTCAATTCGATACAAAAAAGAGAATATCCAACAACCATAAATAGAGTTTTAAAAAAGATTCTAGAAAACTCCAGCATAATGGAGGAGTGGAAATGATGGAGAATGCAGACTGCAGCATAGAGGAAAGTGGATACAGAAGATACTAAATTTAGACAGCAAAATGGTGAGAGTGGTCTCCAGCATAAAGTTAATAGATTCCTCCAACAAACACTACAATCTACAAAACAAAACATTTTCATTTCTTGATAAAATACCCTAGGTTTCTCATGTATAAAAAAATATATTACCATGGAATATTTGTTAAACAAAAATTCAAATTTCAAATTTATCGACGCAGATTTCAAAAAAAACTACCATTTTCCTTGGCTTGTGTCTACATCCTCCTTGCCTATTTGATGGAAGTGAAGAGCTCTTTGGAAAATATTTTTTACAGATGCAAATGTTTTTGATGGGATTAAATCCATACATAGAAAACATTTTCCTTGATTTCCTGTGCAATATTAGGGTTTTGTGAAATAAACCGTGGTGATCAATCAAATAACAAAGTTTGAGCATATTTCAGTGACAGGGTAGATTGGATATGAATTGTCATTGCACAAACAAGGTACATGATCTATTTTATTATAGATTTCTTAAAAGAAATATGATCTCATAGAATGTTGTGGAATCCATACAAGGCCAGGAAGCTCCTCAATGATATGTGGTCTCATAGATTTGAATGTGTGGTAGAAATATGTATGCAAAATGTAAAGGAATCACATAGAAGACCATGGACATCAATTAGAGAATGATAAATATTGCTTAGGGTTATCTGTGAGCCCTCACTGGCCTCTGTGCCCTCATTTCTTCCACCCTTTGTGCCCTCCGTGGTCTCTGACTGTGATCCCTCACCAACCTCTATGCCCTCACTTCTTCCACCCTCTGTGCCCTTCGTGGTCTCTGACTAATGTGCATAAGGAAACATAATGAATAGATATCTTTATTTTTTTTTAATTAATGCTCGTGTTCATCAAAACTTTGAATAACATGGATGTTCATCAAAATTTTGATGAACACGAACATTACTTTAAAAAAAATCAAAATTTCCTTCTATAATCTGACCAAGAAAAATAAATATAATGCCTCATCGATAATTTAGGTCCAAAATTTAGGTTAAATGTACTAGTGAGTGGATTCATTAATGAACTTATCCTTGCTCATAAATCCTATTGTCCAGTTGATTTATGCCACACAAAGCCCATTATGCATATGCCCACTATTTGACACAAAAATTATGCCATTATGCACTATTATAGGTATGTGACATTTCACGTAGCAAACCATATCTTTTCCAAACTCATGAAATCTATGAAGAAAATCTTCACCTTGTTTCCATAGATATTGGTAAAAATAGATGTTGGTCAATCTTTATGCTTGATAGTGGATATCTCCTCACTGTAATCATTGTGATTGTCCACATTTTAGGCCATTGATCTATCCTATTGATAATATTGAGGTTCTAGGATGCATAGCTGTGGAGACCACATACAATCATCTTCTCACAGCTCTTCTTGCTCTGCTTGTTCTAGCCAAAGTAGTGTTCGAATGAGAAGGCAATGCACAAATGGGTAAATGAAGAAAAAAGGAACTTATTTTTATAGAATGGTTATTCATTCCAATAATGTGGATTGGCATGATCAGATTCGCATGATCAGGGGAGCCTTCTTTCATCTAGCTAGTATGCTAAGGCTATAAGGAAGCTTGACAGATAAGATACACTTGAAGTTAGAAGAACAACTTGTGATGTTCATCCACACCCTTGGCCACAATATGAGGAACCACAACATTTCCCACAAATTTGGGCACTCAGGAGAGATAGTTAGCTGATACTTCCACAAGGTGTTGAGGGCTATCTTAATACTCCACGAGGATTACTTTATACCACCTGGTCCAATGGTGTAAAATATCCAAGGTATGCTTTGCACTTGCCCAACTATGGACTCCACTTGTCCAAGTCTATTTGAGATCCTAATCCACTTCTAGAACCCCCTAAAGTCTTAAATATTCAAGCCTAAGACTATTCTAAATCCACACTAAGAGTTAGTTACTCTGTGCTTAACCTTGAAATATTTCCACCAATGAAAGTACTCATTGTCTCAATACCTTCTTGGATGATTCCAAGCTCAAACCTTCTCAAACATGCTTATAAGTGCTACAAAGTTCATGTTTCTCATCAAGACATCTATTTGACATCTCACTATTCCCATTTCAATGGGTCTTCAATCCCAAAGTGATCAAGTTCCAAACTAGCTCTGGTTTAGGTCCTATTAGGCCTAATTCTTTATTAGCCCTATCCAGAGGGTTTTTCTGTATTCTTGCTAAAATCTTCCACACAACCCTAAAAAAAACTTAGGATTTAGATAGCCTTTTCCAAGACCTCTAGGATTTTCAAGGTTTTAACTCCCCAAACCATCTGTACACTACTGTCCTGAAATGTAGGTCATTTAGGGCTATTTTCAAACATTGACAACAATCCACTAATTTCTTGCTAGAAATGTATCAAGATGTATTACAAAGGAATTGAGCTCATAGAAAGGTTTAATTTATACCCTAAGGCTTCTGGAACTTCACCTAGTTTGTTTCTCTCACACATTCCTTTGCAATGGCACTCAATTCTTTCACTGTTACACTCCTAGCTGAACAGGCCTTGCTTGCCTAGGGCATAACATTAAAAATAGCTACTTGACTCTTCATGACTTCTCCTAATTTTATTTACACTGTACATAGGCTCCCCTAAAACAATCATCTACCCTCAGGATTTTCCCACAGTTGGATTTCGTGGGGGAGCCATGAAAACACAAACTACTCTGGACTGGACCAGCAGACTCCCTAAAACTTAACCAATTTACAAATACTAACAAATCAACTCTATAGTACTTGTACAATGAATGAAAAAGTCTTAAAAATAACTAATCAACACAATCCCATCATTAAACTTGTCAATTCAATCTATGTAAACACTTTGTAACTCAAAACCCTTGATTGTTGCTAAAAGCCAAAATTACAGAGTTCTATTGCTATTCAAAACTTGCTTACAAGATCAATCTGCTTAGGAAATGAGCCACACAATAACTTAAGATGCTTCTCCCATGTTTCTAGGCCTTATCCATTAATTTCCCACTCCTACAATGAGGGGAATCCAATGTTGTCGAGTTGCATGCAACATTTGCACAAAAGTTGCAAATGTTGTCATGACAACTTTTGAACATCTTTGCATTTATGCTCCAATCTATCCCATATAGCTCGATGAACCATCATCATTAAATCCTATTTCATCTTTCTTACTATGCCAAGGTCTAGGACACATTTAGACCACATTTCCCCATTTAGGCCAAATCTAAGGACTAAACACTTAAAATCAAACTAACTTAATCTAGAATGAAACTAGTAGTAATCACTAATTCACCTAGTCACACACAACAACAAGACCTTCTAAGGTCTTAATATAAAACATACTAACTTGGCTAGAGTCATTTACAAGCCAAAACTAACTAGGGCTTTGAGGATAGCCTAGGTGCTTGTGCACCATCCTCCCCAAATGAAAAGACTTCAATCCACCCTTGGATTGAGTAAGTTGAGGTCAATGACTAACTTTTTGAACTCTATTTCCTTTATCCATACTGCATCTTCATCTATTTTTCCTTGCCACTTGACTAAGTGCTCTTGATACTCCTTTCTTGTCTTCTTGTAGACTCTAGAGTCCAAAATGTGTTATGCTTTATTGATTGGTGCAGATGGAAAATTGAATCCTCTACTTCCTATATGACTTCAGTAAAACACTGATCTACATCTGGGATTGGTCCTTTGTATAAAACCAGGTCTGCAACATTAAACATCTGAGATAAACCCATATCCAATGGAAGTTCCACCTTATAGGGATTTGCTCCATATTTTGTCTGTATGACACATGGGCCAATTCTTCTCATCTGAAGCTTATGTGGGGTTCCTTTTTGTAATCTTACCTTGTTGAGGTGTACCATCACTAGATCCCCAACCTTGAATTGGACATCTCTTTTTATTTCATCCACCTTGTTCTTGATCTTCTTTGTATTCTCATTGAGTGTCCCAAGTTTGACCATACTCCTTTGTTAGACACCTTAGGAGATTTTCAAGACTCCTATTGACTACCTATGTTTGGCCATCAGAATGAGGATGGTATGCTGATCCAAAATATAAGTTGGTTCCCAACTTCTGCCAAAGAGTCTTCCAAAAATGACTCATAAAATTTGTGTCTCTGTCAGACACTATGCTCAATGGAAAACCATGTATTTTGAATACCTCCTTGAAGAATAGGGAGGCTATCTGAGTTGCATCATTCATTGTCTTGTAGGGTACAAAGTGTGTCATCTTGCTAAATCTGTCCACAATAACATAAATGATATCCATTCCATGTTTTGTCTTGGGAAAACCAACTACAAAGTCCATGCTCAAACATTACCATGGTCTGGTTGGAATAGGTAAAGGCTGGTATAGGCCTGCATTAGTAGATGTACCTTTGGCCTTCTGACAGACAACACAACCTTCTACATATCTCTTAACATCCAAATTCATCTTGGGCCAAAATTAGAATCTTTGGACTAATTCTTGAGTTTTGTTGACACCAAAATGGCCACTAAGTGCACAATTGTGTTTCTCATGTATTAGATACTCTCTAATAGACCCCCTAGGGACACATAATTGACTCCCTTTAAACAATAGACCAATTTGTAAAGTATACTCAGAGAATTGACTATGAAAGTTATTTTTATACTCTTGGCATACCTTGTAGATGTCTACAAAGTTCTCATCTTCACCATATAGATCTTTGAAATTGTTTATCCCCATGCTCTGCAGTTGAATCTCTTGAATGGTCAAATCTCTTCTACTTGAGGCATCTGCTACCTTATTCTGCAATCCCTTCTTGATGTTGAAGGTGTAAGCTTGTAGGTATTCAACCCACTTCATATGCTTTTGACTTAGTTTATCTTGTGAGTTCAAGAAACTTAATGCCTGATTGTCTGAATAGACTATGAACTCCTTTGGAAGCAAATAATGCCTCCACTTTCTCAGTGACTGGACCAGAGCATACATCTCTAGGTCATAAGAAGAGTATTTCTTCTTAGCTTCACTTAGTTTCTCAGAGTGGAAGGACACTAGTCTTCCCTCTTGGCTCAAGATAGCACCAATGGCTACATTGTTGGCATCACATTCCACTGTAAATAACTTCTCAAAGCTTGGAAAAACCAAAATTAGTTGAGAAGAAATCTTCTTTTTCAGTAGCTCAAAACCATGGCTAGCTTTTTCATTCCACACAAATTTATTCTTCATCCCACCCTTGATAGTATCAAGCATAGGAGCATAAATTGCACATAATTGTTTGATAAACTTTCTATAGTATTGTGCTAAGCCATGAAAACTTCTTACCTCAGTGCTTGTTCTTGGAGTAGACCAGTTGATGATGGCCTCCACTTTGCTAGGATTTATCTTTAGGTTGCCTTGAGATAACACAAATCCAAGGTATACTAACTCTTGCTTGATGAATTCACACTTCTCCAAATTTATCATCAGCTCCTCCTCATGTAGCCTCTTGTAAACCATTTCTAGGTGTTTGAGATGTTCTTCTCTTGTCTTTCTATAGATGAGTATATCATCCAAGTAGACTACCACAAAATTTCCAATCTAGTCTTTAAGGACTTCATTCATTAACCTCATAAAATTTTATGGGGCATTGGATAACCCAAATGGAATAACAAGCCACTCATACAATCCTTCTATGGTCTTGAAGTTTTTTTTCCACTCATCTCCCTCATTTACCCTGATTTGATGATAGACACTCTTTAGGTCTATCTTGGTAAAATACCTTGCTCCTCCTAGACAGTCCATTAGGTCTTCTATCCTAGGTATAGGGAACCTATACCTAATGGTTATTCTATTTAATGATCTAAAGTATATACATAACCTCCAGGTTCCTCCCCTTTTAGGGGGCTAAGATGGTGGGCACGGCACAAGGGCTAATGGACTTCCTAATTAGACCTTGGCTTAGTAGTTCTTGAATCTGTCTAGCTATCTCCTCATTTTGTTGAGGAGTCATTTTGTATGCAGCCTTATTGGGTAGGGTAGCTCCAGGGATTAGGTATATTTGGTGGTTTACTGACCTCTTAGGTGGTAGGGATGATGGTTTTCCATCACTGACTATGCCTTCATACTTTTGCAGTAGCTCCTGCACTTCCTTTGACAACTCTGTTTTCTTCATTGCTTTGTCTGCACTTTCTTCTTTTTTTTTCAACACCAATGAAAAACCAACTCCCTTTTCTTCTTCCAAAGGCTCTAAGAACTCCTTCTCACTCACCATGAGAACATTAGGACCAGTTGACTTCATCTCTGCGTCCTCCAATAGTGACTAGATTTTAAATGTCACATTGTCTTTCTTGAAAGTGTATGAGTTCTTTGCACCATCATGCATGGCCTTTCTTTCAAATTTCCATGGTCTACCTAAGATTAGGTGACATGCATCCATAGGTAGGACATGACATAAGAATTTTTCCTTATATCTCCCAATTGAAAACTCTACCCAAGCTTGCTCATTGGCAAGGACATGATGCCCTTTGTTTAGCCAGGTGACCGTGTAAGAATTGGTGTGGGGTATTATTGTCATCTTCAAATTGCTAACTGATTCCTCTAACACTATATTGTCAATAGACCCTGAGTCTATTATGAATCTACACACTTTTCCCATCATCTTACACTTCACCCTAAACAGTGACCTCCTTTGACTAGGTTCCTCTTTCACTGACTCTTTTATCAGAGTTCTTCTCATCATGAGATTATCTCCTTCCTCTGATTCTAATGGTACTTCAGGGTGTTTACCTCCACAACTTGTTTCCTCTTGGACATAGTTCACCCTCTTGTCACTTCCTTGAGAAGTTGAACCCTTCTTTGTACATTTGTATCTAGGAAGTCCCATCTGATTGCAATGATAGCACTTCATATTGGCAAAGTAATTGCCCCTACCTTGATTCGTGTTTCTTCCTCGGCTATTAGAGTTCCTTCCCCTATTTGAACCACCTCTACTGGAGTTTCCTTCTTGTTGTTCAACAAATTTGTTCTCCCCTTGGTTCTTGGGTTCAGAACTCCTTCCACCATATCCACCTCTCTTTCCTCTAGTGTCTCTCCCTCTGCCTCTTCCTCTAGTAGTGCTAGAGTCTTGTTTCTTCCTTAGATTTTCTTCAACTTTGATGGCAATTTGGTGACACTTCTATATGGTGTCTGGAGACAAGACACTCATCTCATCTTGTATGGTCCACTTTATTCCATTAAGGTATCTTTCTACCTTAACCTTCTCATCCTCTGCAACTCTATATCTCATGCAAAGTCTTTGAAATTCTTCAGTGTATGAGTTTACATCTAGGTCCTTTTGTCTCGGACCTTACCTTCTCTTATGCAATTGGATTTCACAATCCTCAAGGATATAAGCATCTCTAAATTTTGCAACCATAGCCTTCCATGAAGCAATGGGCATCTTTCCTTCTTTATCTCTCTCATCTTGGATGAATTTCCACCAAGTGAGTGTAGACCCTCTCAGTCTAGATTTTGCAACCTTCACCTTTTGGGCCTCAGTGATTCCATCACACTCAAAATGGTTTTCTAGTCCCTCTATCCAGTCAAGGACTATCTCTGGCTCCATCTTTCTAGTAAAGATTGGAACTCCTTCTAGTGATTTTCCACTCATAGCCTTTAGAGCTTTCAGGAATGGCTCCTCATTAAGGACAGGGTCAGCTTCAGGTACTTCATCATCAATGGAAAGATCTTTTCCTTTCCCTTCAACCTTATCCTTCACTTTATCTTCTTTCTCATCAACTTCATCTACCTTTTTCTCTAGTTGAGCCAATATGTCTCAGAGCATTCTATTCTCCACTTCTTGATCATCCACTTTCTTAGATAACTCAACATTATTCACCAGTGTTTACTCTCCTACTAATTCAGTTGGTTGGAACATTAACCACAAGTCTGATCAACTATGCTCTGATACCAATCTGGTGAAAAAGATCCAAGGTATGCTTTGCACTTGCTCAACTATGGACTCCACTTGTCCAATTCTACTGGAGATCCTAATACACTTCTAGAACACCCTAAAGTCTTAAGTCTTCAATCCTAAGACTATTCTAACTCCACACTAAGAGCTAGTTTCTATTTTCTTCACCTTGAAAGATATTCATCATTGAAAGCAGTCCTTGTCTCAATACCTTCTTGGATGATTCCAAGATCAAACCTTCCCAAACATGCTTATAAGTGCTACAAAGGTCATGTTTCTCATCAAGACATGTATTTGACATCTCACTATTCCCATTTTAGTGGGTCTTCAATCCCAAAGTGATCGAGTTCCAAACTAGCTCTGGTTTAGGTCCTATTAGGCCTAATTCTCTATTAGCCCTATCTAGAGGGTTTTTTTGGATTCTTGGTAAAATCTTTCACACAACCCTAAAAAAAAACTTAGGAATCAGATAGCCTTTTCCAAGACCTCTAGGATTTTCAAGGATTTAACTCCCCAAACCATTCGTACACTATTGCCATGAAATGTAGGTCATTTAGGGCTATTTTCAAGCATTGACAATAATCCACTAATTTCTTGCTAGAAATGTATCAAGATGGATCAGATAGGACCTCAGCTCATAGAAATGGTTCATTAGACCCTAAGGATTCTGAAACTTCACCTGGTTTATTTCTCTCACACATGCCTTTGCAATGGCACTCAATTCTTTTATTGTTACACTCCTAGCCAGACAGGCCTTGCTCGCCTAAGGCATAAAATTAAAAATAGCTACTCAAATATTCATGACTTCTCCTAATGTATTTACACTTTACATAGGCTCCCCTAAAACAATAATCCACCCTCAGGAGTTTCCCACGGTTGGATTTTGTGGGGGAGCCATGAAAACACAAACTACCCTGGACTGGACCAGCAGACTCCCTAAAACTTAACCAATTTACAAATACTAACAAATCAACTCTACAGTACTTGCACAATGAATGAAAAAGTCTTAAAACTAACTATTCAACACAGTCCCATCATTAAACTTGTCAATTCAATCCATGTAAACACTCTATAACTCAAAATCCTCGACTATTGCTAAAAACCAGAATTGCAGAGTTCTATTGCTATTTAAAACTTGCTTACATGATCAATCTCTCGGAAAATGAGCCATACAATACCTTAAGATTCTTCTCCCATATTTCTAGGCATTATCCATTAATTTTCCACTCCTACAATGAGGGGAATCCAATGTTGTCGAGTTGCATGCAACATTTGCAAAAAAGTTGCAAATGTTGTCATGACAACTTTTGACCATCTTTGCATTTATGCTCCAATATATATTTTAGGGACTCTAACCCATATAGCTCGATGAACCATCATCATTAAAGAATATTAAATAATATTTCTAACTATGCCAAGGTCTAGGACACATTTAGACCATATTTCCCCATTTAGGCCAAATCTAAGGACTAAACACTTAAAAGCAAACTAACTTAATCTAGAATGAAATTAGTACTAACCACTAATTCACCTAGTCACACTCAACAACAAGACCTTCTAAGGCCTTAATAAAAAACATACTGACTTGGCTAGATCATTTACAAGCCAAAACTAACCAGGGCTTTGAGGATAGCCTAGGTGCTCCTGCACCATCCAAACACTCCTCCTGAAATTAGTGGGAAGGATCGTTTCGATTCGTTCTTCAAGGTAATTATTGTGTTATTACAAATTTCTTGTACGAATTTATCCTTTTCATATTATAGGTTGACCTACAATTGATGATTGTATCATATCATATAGGATTGTGTTGCAGCTATCGATGGAAGCCATACACCAGTCATTGTCGATGTCAGGATGCAGGGTAAATATCGTGATAGAAAAGGCAACTTGTCGCAAAATGTTATGGGGGTGTGTTCCTTCAATTATAAGTTTCTGTACTGCCTTGATGGTTGGGAAGGGTCTGCTGTGAATAGTCGTGTTCTAGCTTCAGCTCTGTCAAGAGAAGATCCACTTGTTGTTCCCCTGGGTAAGCCAAATCATAGTTTAATGTACTCAAGGGTACAATCAATGTTTCAAGTTTTAACAATTAACTTTATTTATGTAGGAAAATATTTTCTAGTGGATGATGGATATCCCAATGCACCTAGGTTTCTCGCTCCTTATTGGTGTACACTGTACCACCTAAAGGAGTTTTCAAGAGAAAATCCAATAAACTCTCAACAAGAGTTGTTCAACCACTGACACTCCTCTCTTATAAATGCAATAGAGTGTACATTTGGTATTCTCAAGCAGTGTTTTCCAATCCTGAGGCATGCCACATCTTATTCTATCATGACAAAAGCCCATATTGTATTAGCATGTTGCATACTACACAACTTCATTATGATAGAGGACGACATTCCACCAGAATTTGGTACCGAAGAGGAAGATGATCGTGATGGGATAGATGTACCAATGCTTGAGACATATGGGTTGTCTCAGCATGATAGAGACCAGTGAGCATAGTTTAGAGATGATATAGAAAATAGAATGTGGGAAGACTTTAGATCCCGAGAATAGTTGTATTTTTATGGGTCAATGTGTTTTATTTGAGTAAATTGATGCATGCATATGCTTTGATATACATGATGGTTTCCTTTTTCTTTTGTTCATATCTGGAAGTATTGGACATGTCTATAATAGTTGTACTCTTATGGGTCAATGTGTTTTATTTGACTAAACTGATATATGCAGATACTTTGATATACATGATGGTTTCCTTTTTCTTTTGTTTGTGTCTGGAAGTATTGGACGTGTCTATAATAGTTGTACTCTTATGGGTCAATGTGTTTTATTTGGATAAACTAATGTATGCAGATACTTTGATATACATGATGGTTTCCTTTTTCTTTTGTTTGTATCTGGAAGTATTGGACATGTTTTTTTATTTGCTATATTATACTGATGTATGCAGATACAATGATACAATGATATGTCCATAAATATGTTCCATGTCTATGTTCAAACCATTAACAACAATATGTTTACACCATTAACAATCCTTTGTACATTGTGAACAAATGATCTAAACCATGGCATACACAAAACTAATTATTAGCATGGAAGAAACCGGTAACATGAGCCACATATCTTCTTCCTCAAAGAAGGTAATGTGGACCAAAGAGATGGAACGCAAGTTTCTAGACTTTCTCATTGAGCAAGTCCAACTTGCAAGAAAAGGAGATGGGGGATTCAAAAAAGAAGCATGGACCACCATTGAGAGGCAGTTCAATGCGGATATGCACCTCACTCTAACAAAGGACAATTTCAAAAACAAGCTTAAAACATGGAAGCTTCAATATAGAGCGATGAAAAAGCTGAGAAATACAAGCGGTTTCGCTTGGAATGAAGCAACTCAATGTATGGATGCTAAGGATAGTGTGTGGGGTGAGCTTTTGAAGGTAGGGTGGTCTTTCTAATGTTTTGATTGAATTTATATTGTCTTCTTATAAATTTAATAATGAAACACAAAACCTAATCCATTTATTTATGCCAACATGCAGAGGAGAGAATTCAAAAATGCCAAAGTGTATAAGAGGCAACCCTTCCAATACTTCAATGAATTGAGTGTAATTGTGGGTAATGACATTGTTGAAAGTAATGCAGCTACGACTGCCCATGAGAGTGAGGAAGGGAACCTTATGGAAGAGGCATTCGATGTGCATGATGAAGAGGACATTGGTTTCAGTATACCTCTTGACAGTGCTGCTGATTTGGACGAAGACCGTAATCATTCAAATCAGTCAACTGCAAATAGAGGAACTCCTAAATCATCATCATCAAGGATGGTAAAGAGGAAAAAGGCAAGTATGGCCAGTTCCTTGGATGTCATCTGTAAAACAATCAAGAAAATAAAAGATGGCCTCGGAAATGTTCACCTCCACAGAGAGGATAAATCTGATGAGGATAAAAAATTTCTTAGCGCGTATAACGCTCTCAAATCCATCCCAGAATTGAGTCGAGGTGTTTTCGTGAAGGTATACAACACCTTCGTGCTTCAACGTGAAAGAGCCAAAGGGTTCTTGCTGATGAATGAGGAGGACGGAGTGGAGTGGATTGCATTCACATTTGGTGGATTGTAATGATCCACAATCCCCAAAGCATTCACAAATTTAGTGCCAAATAACTATGACATTAACCAGAATTTATTTTTTGTATTTAGACTTTTCAGAGGTCTTTGAAATATTTTCATCTGTTATAACTTACCCTTTTGCATCTTTCACAAGGTGACAATACTATTACATCACAATATTCCAATCAGTTTTTACAATATTGATATAGTACATATGTACTGATTAATTTATTATTGTATGTCTTTTTTTCCAAAAATATTTAATGTTTTACATAGGATAAATTGATCATTGTTTCCAAACATATTTAATGTTGTACATAGGATGAATTTGTTGTTGTTGTTTTCCATCTAATAAACGTGGTCACAAGGCGAATGAATATACAAGTCAAATCAAAATTCAACTCTTTAATAGGAGATGTTATGCTTGTAATAAGTTTGCACATAGAGTTGTTGAATATAGAAGTAAGTTATGATTTAATGTTCAATCATTCAATGGATATTTTTATTCTTGAAATTGATATGGGCATATAGTTGTTGAGTGTAGGGAAAACAGAAGATTTGAAGGAAATATGAGCAAAAGTGGGTTTTGGCAAGGTTTGGTATGTTATAACTGCAACAAGATGGGACACATTGAAAAATACCATAGAAGAGGAAATTTGAATGTGGATGGCTCATAAATGAAGATTGATGTCAATGAATAAAAGAAGAAGATGAAACGGTTTTGGGTAAAGAAATCATAAGATAAAATTGTGGTGGAAACAATTGAAGATGGTTTTGCACCTACTTCGCGTGTTGATCCTTCTTTTTGAAGATCAAAGTAGAAGAATATTGTTTGAGGGAGAGAATTGAAAGCAAAATTGATGACCCCCTATTGAATTTGGATGTTGGATTGTTGTTTATAGATGCATCTAATGATTTTTGGTGGTCCAGAAAGATGATTGTTGATTCATTGGAGTTTTTGTATATCATCTTTTTCATGAAACCCTTGTTCGGTAAAGTGTATATATTATGCATCTCATATTCATTTCATCATCTTTTCATTGAAGAAGTTCTTTAGAGAAAATTTGTGCGACTTGGGCTTTCGGTGAAAAAGGGCATATGGGGTTGGATAATTGGAAAAAAAATCTAATGCTTATCGATGAAAATGTAGTAAGTATTGCACTAAGTTGAATTCATGGTGAACTTCTCTAGTTGGATAAATTGTACCTAATTTCAAAGGATGCTCTAAGAATGGTAACTGGTCTATGTTCAAGCATAGCAATTCTTGTTTTGAAGTCTATGAAGAATGAGGAAGTTTTCAAGTTGACTCGTCTTGTTTCATATAAGAGAGCCTTGAGGATTGATATTGTTAAAGACTTTGGTGTAAGATATGCAACTATGATAATTTCATATAAAAAAAATTATTGAAACAAGGTTCTACTTCTTCTATTGTTGTATTCACCACCTACCAAATATTGAAGGAAAATAGACAATATGACCTGTGTGAGGTCTTGAAACAACAACTAATAGACAACTTGTTGAAGACTAAAGAAGAAATGTATGCCTTCAGGTATGGATCTCTTATTGTGTACCTAATCTTTATCTTTCTAAATGCTTCACTGAAGCAGAAAAATATTGTATGGAGGTGCGACATGCATGTTGGAGCTCAGATTAAGGGTTGGTTGGATAAGTTGAATCATAGTGGTGATTTTGTCCAGAAGTTTTTCTTGGATATTCAGAAGGAGATTTCTGACGTATATCAAATACCTCTGATGGTTGTGGATTGGTGGGTAAAAGCACAATAATATGTCACCCTTTTTCAAAGGAAAAGATTAACAACACCAAAACTGTAAAACTTCAAGGGTATAAAAGTCACATTTCTGTTGAGAATTTAAAGATGATGTAAACTGATGAAATGTGTGAAATAGGATGAATTTTATGCCTATAATTTTTTTAAAAAAAAATTGAACAAAAATTTATATATTTTTTAAAATTTTAAGGTCTATTTTTTGTTTCCTGAAAAATACTGCAAATTAGGGGGTTTACTTCCCGCCAAACCATAATAAGTAAAACATTGTTTTTTCTTCCAATTTCATAATATGTTTTAGATGACATGTATAGCTAGTGCAGAAAAAAAGAAATAAGTGTTTTTTATCTATAGTTTAAGTATTCAAAGTCGAACTTACCTGAAATCAACAGTTTTTGTCACCCGCCACTTTTCCCCTATCAAAACTATACCAAAAGCCAAATAAATTATATATTTTTGAAGAGGACTCTCTTCTCTAGCGTTGTATATGATTTTTAATTTTTTTGAATTGATTTAGCATTTTTTTTATATTTTCTGAATCAGCGACTTCTCAAAACTTAATATACCTACATGTAGTTTTAAGAAAATTTGCTCAACATTTTGTAATTGAAACAATATAAAATTTATATGTCCACAATTGTAGTTCCGAGATCTAGAAAAGGGTACTTCTACTTTTTTGATATTTTCTATTTTGAGAAGAGAACAGACCAGCAGAAGTGCAAACTTCTAATTTTTTTATGTTTTGGGGGTTTGGTTGCCAACGTGGCATGCCACCTAGGCAAACTCAGCCCAGTCGAACTTGGCCCAGTCAGACTCAGTCGAGTCTAACTGGGTCGAGTGCCCTTAGGATATCGCAGTCAATTTTTGGTATTTTAAATACCAAAGTCATTTTTTGGTATGTAAAATATCACAGGGACTAGGACGAGTGGGACTTGGTCGAGTCCTACTCGGCCCAGTCTACTGGGCCATGTAGGCGACATTCGGCGTTGCGTGGAACCTTCGTGGACTCGGTCGTGTTAGACTTGGGCGAGTCTAACTGGGCCGAGTCAATCGAGTTAGCCTAAAAGGCGACACTCGACTGTGCTTTTACCCTGGTACAAAAATGAAATTACTTTTTTAGTGGATAGAGATAATCGCTTTATGGAAGCTGTTGAATCAAGGCCTTCATGGGTATCTCCATTTCCCTATGAAGTAACAGAAAATTATTGTGTGTCTATTGTTGAAGTGCTACTAAAGTTGTCTGAGAATCTGGGAGTGAAGAAATTTGAAACGTTTGAAAAAATTGTTAAGAGACATATCTATTGTGACAACGAAGAAATCAAGAGGTTTATCATATGTGGTTGCAGAGACCTCCTCTACCAGGAAATCAAAGATCAAAGTTTTGTATCCGAAAGTAGAAAAGCGTCGTAATACTTTAACTTTGAAAAGTGATGTTACTCATGTAGATGTTGATACTAGGGAAGGTGTATCGAAGAAGAAAGAATTGATGTCCCCTACTCTTTATGGGGGTTACCCTGCAATTGTGGAAAGGGAAGAGTTTGAAGAACCAATGGAAAAGACATTCATGGCGGTTAAATGTAAATTAGCACAATAGAAGGTAAGTCATACGAGTATGAATTGCAAAAAGGTTATTGATGATGTTGTTGAATTGTACAAGTATTATTTGTTCCTGCCTAGTCACATAAAGAAGCTTGAAGAAGATATAGACTCCTCTAAATCTCAAATTTCAGAAATTGCCGAATCTCAGAGGAATGTTTGCATTAAATTATTTTGTGATTTGAAAGATGTCTTGGATTTTTGGCAATCTATTTTCTCAAGATGCTTGTTGATGGAGAACAATTTTTGCAGAGTATATAGAATGCAAATTTTGAATAAGATGAAGGAGATTGGTTGGTTCAGTGTGAATGTTATAGTAGGATTCTTTCTACTACTAGGCATTCTTGGAATACTATTATGTTGGTTTGAAGAAGCAGTTCAAAAACATTTGGCCTAAGAAGTCGGTTAGCTGATGTTTATTCCATTCCTTTGAGAAAATATTTGTACATATATTTAAGGGAGATGTCACAATAAGGGGGAGTAGAAAACTTTTTTTGGCGACACATTTTGGGTTACCCTTTGTCCTTGATGTCGAAGGTGGAGAGGTTTTTGTTGAAGTTCACAAGTGTTTTCATTAATGACAAAAGGGGAGATTGTCGCAAATATGTTTTTACGATTGTCATTGATGTCAAACTTTTTTGGAAGGATAAAGTATTACTGGTTGAAAGGATGAAGTATCAATAACAGATTTGTTGGTACTTTGGTTGTGTTGTTGATGAATTATTGATGACGGGTTGGAAGGATGAAGTATTAGTGATTGGAAGGATGAAGTATTTATGACAGATGTGTTGGTATTTTAATTGACCAGATGTATCCAGACTAGTTTAGAAAAGGTATGGATAGCAAGAATCTTGGTGGAAGTCCATTTTTATGGATATGATTCAAAATATGTCATATGTTTTATACACTTGTAGTTCCCTTGATCTGGAAGATGTTCACCTAATAATACAAAATTTCAGCCATGTTTCGGATACTGTTTTGGTGGGGACGGGAAGTCTCGGTTTATATTTAGTCCTCTGGTGATGATGTTGAATTCCTTATTCAGTTTTATGGTTGTGGCACATTTCGATGCTTCGTGTCTGTATGAAATTTTGGCTCGATAATGATGATGTGGACGTATGGAAACTATATACAAATGTTTCTTGAGAATATTCCAAGTGGATCCACCATTTGTCTTGTGGTTCTTAGTTTGGTTCAAAAGTTGTCAGTTGGTTTGTCGTCTCAATTTTTTTTTTGTCTCCTCTAAGTCTCAAATTTCAGAAATTGCCCAATCTCAGAGGAATGTTTGCATTAAACTATTTTGTGATTTGAAAGATGTCTTGGAGTTTTGGCAGTCTACTTTCTTGAAGATGCTTGTTGATGGAGAAGAAATTTTGCAGAGTATACAGAACGCAAATTTTGAAGAAGATGAAGGAGATTGGTTGGTTCAGTGTGAATGTCATAGTAGGATTCTTTCTACTACTAGGCATTCTTAGAATACTATTATGTTGGTTTGAAGAAGCAGTTCAAAAACATTTGGCGTAAGAAGTCGGTTAGTTGATGTTTATTTCATTCCTTTGATAAAATGTGTGTACATATATTTAAGGGAGATGTCGCAATAAGGGGTAGTAGAAAACTTTTTCTAGCGACACATTTTGGGTTACCCTTTGTCCTTGATGTCAAAGGTTTTTGTTGAAGTTCACAAGTGTTTCCATTAATGACAAAAGGGGAGATTATGGCAAATATGTTTTTACGGTTGTCATTGATGTCAAACTTGTTGGAAGGATAAAGTATTAGTGGTTGAAAGGATGAAGTATCAGTAACAAATTTGTTGGTACTTTGGTTGTGTTGTTGATGTATTATTGATGACGGGTTGGAAGGATGAAGTATTAGTGATTGGAATGATGAAGTATTTATGACAGATGTGTTGGTATTTTAATAATGTTGTTTTTTTTAAGGACCAGATGTATCCAGGCTAGTTTAGAAAAGGTATGGATAGAAAGAATCTTGGTGGAAGTCCATTTTTATGGATATGATTCAAAATGTCATATGTGTTATACACTTGCAGTTCCCTTGGTATGGAAGATGTTCATCTAATGATATAAAATTTCAGTCATGTTTCGGATATTGTTTTGGTGGTGATGGGAAGTCTCAGTTTATATTTAGTCCTCTGGTGATGATGTTGTTGAATTCCTTGTTCAGTTTTATGGTTGTGGCACATTTTGATGTTTCATGTCTGTATGAAGTTTTGGCTTGATAATGATGATGTGGACATATGGAAACTATATACAAATGTTTCTTGAGAATATTCCATGTGGATCCACCATTTGTCTTGTGGTGCTTAGTTTGGATCAAAAGTTGTCAATTGGTTTGTCGTCTCAATTTTTTTTGTGGTGTGGACTACTCTCCCAGTCTTATTTACTTTGGAAATATGTAAGAACAATCATGTTAATTATCTTGATTCTATGTTAGTGGTTTGGTGACCTATATTGGGTTCGAAGTTAATTTTGTGATCTGGAAGTTTTGTTTAAGGATTTCATGTTTATCTGGTGGTGATTATATTTTGGTTCTAGAGCTAATTTCTACATGTGGTAACTTGCAGTGTTTGAAGAAGTCTCTTGAATACTTTTGGAAGATGTGTCGACTCAGTGTGGATCTCCACATATCTTTTCTTTCTACTTATGATTTTTATTTAAGGGTTCTTTGGCCGACCTTCTGCCCACGTGTTATGCCCTTCGTTGGGTCGACCTATTGTGTGTTCTAGATTGTATATATGAACAATTTTTATCAACATTTGGTCTGTGGTTGAGAGATATGTTATGTATGATGTTTTGTGGGAGAAAGGTGTGAAGGACAAAGTGGTGAACAGTGATTCCAAGATCCAAATGTTGGATGGTGTAGAGATAAAGACAAATTTAGATGAGTATTAATTATGAACTATAATCCAACATGTCATATGCTACTTTTATCAGTTCAACTTCTCTTGTAATCAGATTGTATTGTACTTCTTGCTCTGGAGAAGTGATCTTCATAATGCAAGTCATTTTTGTATCTTGCTTTATAAGTAGTGTCGTCATTTTTGTATCTTGCTTCATAATACATATATTGTGAGAGCTCTCACCGTGGATTTTCCTGTTTTGGGTTTTCCATGCAAAAAAATCATATGTTCTTGTGTGTATAATTTTACTGTTTCATTTGCTTTATTTCATACATAATGAAGTGAATGAATTAAATAAACAAGTTGATTGTTTGATCAAGGTTTAAGGTTATTTTAAGCGAATGTTGATTCACCCCCCCTTTCC
>MU225903.1:770896-782239 GCA_018584345.1 Thuja plicata | reverse complement strand
AGAGAGAGAGAGAGAGAGAGAGAGAGAGAGAGAGAGAGAGAGAGAGAGAGAGTGTGTGTGTTACTTATAAATATTAAAATGAGATGTTCAATATACACATGAATTATGTAAATCCCTTATTGCATGAATAATATTATGTTTTTACATTTAATCTTGCATTATATCATATTAGGAAAAGAAAAGCATTGGATTCACAATATTAATCATATGCATGAAAAGATAAAGAAGTAAATTTTATTTGGGGCATGTGCATGTTTGACTCGTTGTCTTTACTAAAGAAAAGTAATTACTTCTCCTTGTATGTGTTTGGCCTATGATTCTGAAAAAAGATAAGGATGATCCTCTTTTCAAGAAAATCCAAATATTTAAAGTGTTTTGGCCAAAACCTTGCTCATTGAAATAGAGGAATTAGACGAGCAAAATTTATTGATATGTTCCTCTATCATATCCTAATAATAGAGCATTTCATTGTCATATTTTAGACATGTATGTAGATGTATCAAGTTGCACCACAGTTTCCATCCTATCATTGTTTCCAAATGACTAAGCATTCCACGCAAGGTAGGGTGTTCTTTGAAGCAAGAACTCTCAGGAAGCCAATATTGTAACAATGCATACCAAATATATATATGGTATTACATGGAATAAGCACTTAAACTTTGAAAATGTAATTTTGGTATTTGTAATTATTGGAGTTGAATTGTTTATTTATCCTTATTATGTGAAAAATGTGCAATTATTTAATTTTGTAAAATAATTAAGGTTGGGAACCTTATAGAAGAGTCTTGCATCCAAATAACTTTGCAGGCAACAAATGTCTTGATGAAGAAAAATGATGAATTCAAGATTACAAAAAGAACAAGGGCAACATTAGGTGGTTGTTTAATGGCTAAAAGAAACACAACACTACAAACATCTAGCCTAGTAACTTTCAAGAATCACTAGAACCTTTAATAACAAATTGATCTTGTCAATGTCTTCACTTCTAAAATATCCACCATATATCAAAATAAATGTACGGGTCAACATTAGGTTGTCATTTAACTACTATGAGCAACACAACCCTACAAACATCTAGCTTGGTAACTTTTAAGAATCACTAGAACTCAAATTAATCATGTCAATGTCCTCACTTTCAAAAGATCCACCATTCATCCAAATAAATGTACCAGGTAACATTAGGTTGTCATTTTACTGCTATAAGAAACAAAACCCTACAAACATCTAGCCTAGTAACTTTTAAGAATCACTAGAACTTTGAATGACAAATCAATCGTGTCAATATCCTCACTTCCAAAAGATCACACGTTCATCCAAATAAATGTACCAAACCATATAACTCATCTTAAAACGTTTCATCTTTTTCAATTTGTGGTCTGATGATCTCTCCCAAATTGTGAAGATATTTCAAGATCAGCGCAAATCACCAAGATATTTCAAGCTCAGCACAAAGCACCATACGTGTCAATTTCATCTTCAAGAATTGCACATTTTCCATTTTATTGTGTCCTTCAGTTCTAGAGATTATTCTTGACAATTTTATGATTTGCATGTCTCTCGGGATTGTTACATGTTTGCAATTTAGCAAGCACATATATGTTGATAAGTTGCAAAACTTATAATAATTGACATGCGAACAAATAAGTAAATTGTTAACCGTTCATCTATTTATTAGTAGTAAATTGTAGAACTGCAATATGTTGTTCATACTGAATTTATTCTATTAGTTTCAAACTAATTTCTCATCCAAGATTTTCATTCAGACAAGTTTAGACAGTGCCACAATTGTTGTGCATAACCATCATATTCATCCTAGTTATAGTGCGTAAAAGTTCTTGCCACCACTTGCATATAAGGCACCCTTGCATATAGTGTATATAAACCCTACTTAAATGAGGCTAAAAATTGTGTCCTGAATAAGAAAAGTCTGCCACTTCTAACACTACAATGCCCTGGGCCAACTCACTACAAGAAGAAAGTGAAATCCAATTTATGGAAATATAAAATGTTTCAACATTAATATTTAAAAAACATTTTTAATAAGTCATGTTTACCTACATTTTTCTGAGTTTGCTGCAGAGTGTTCTCAAGCACCTAGCCAAGTCTATGTCGATCTACCACTCGTTAGCTTTTATCAAATATACTTAATCAAGCCAATTTTGTCTTTGTAACCATTGTAACCTGTCCCTCCAGCTAGTCAAGGAATTGTAAAAACACCCGTTAGTCATGTGATGGCTCTAGTTTTTACTTGCACATTAAATTATAAGTTCCAAGGCAAAAAGGAAGATTTGCTATGTTTCATTATTCAACTTTAACTTGGCATTTTGTTCCAATTCCTCCAATTTGATCATGTTTGCCTCGTAATGACTGTTAATTTCTTCTAGGAATTCTGAATCACTTGAAGGGTACTTTTGAGAGTAGAGATATAGATACTAAAAAATAAAAGTGGGATTAGTGTCCCCAGCTTGCCATCATTCACCAATGGCACTCAATAGTACATCACAGTCCCATCAGTTAAGCAGAATTGGTAAAATCCACGGCAAATAGTAATAATGCATATACAGCAGAAGTTAGAAAAAAATAAAAACAAATAGGAGGGAGGAGCTAAATCCAAACCCTTGATTTAAATCAACATATTTGAAAGCAACGAGAAGGAATTTTGTGACATAAAAAAATAGCAAATTGTTGAAAAGCCAAAGATTCTAGTTCTGAATAGTTTTCATTATAAATAAAGGTTAAAACAAACTTTTATGACCCTCAAGTGACAGGTCCTACAGGTTTTGGAAATTTCTAAGAGCACTTAGAAAAAATCAAAGCCAATTGTATTGGGCGGTGCCACTTCTTTACCGCTTGAGTAAAAAATATACCACATGATTGATGGACTTACAAATAGTAAATACATGGATTGGCTTTGCAATTAAACTGATAGTATAGGCATTTTACATAGGCAATAAACATGCTGGTAGCAGGGAGCAAAATTTACCGCTAATTGGGAAGAATGATGCATGGATTTTAAGTTTTTAACATGAGAAGAGAACTGCTATAAGATTTTGCCAGAAGAAGCCATAGCTTAAAAATTCTTAAAACTCTAACTGCATTTGCATTGGTTCAAAACTGAGGGTACAATTTGTAAGCTTTTCAGCAATCTCAAATCATAATATGCAAAAATGGAAAATTCTCAAAAAATTGAAGGTTTCATTGATATTTGAAAATAATTTTTATATGCTTAACCATGAATTGATCTGACAAGAGCACAGCAAATCCAGGAACCTCTGTCAGATGCCACTGAAACTCTTTTGCTGCATGCTTAAAATGTGAGCATCAGATAGCTACATTGTACATGCAAATAACAGAAGACGGCTGCTCCTGTTGACCTAGAGATAAATCTAGTCACTTATGAAAGTTGTCAACATGAGTGAGCTATTAATCTAGCAAGAATAGTATAAGAACTCTCAGAATACTTTTATATACCCTTGTGACAAGGCCAAGTGCAAAAAAATACCAACAAATATGAATTAATAAACATCAGCTATTAGGATACATTATCAAAACTGTTTTCCTCCACTCTCTGCAGGATTTGACTTGTGGCAGTGTTTAAAGCATTTGAATTGGAAACATATGGATTGTGAGAGTTACAAAGACTCTTTGGGAAGACTCTTGTTCACTAGCTCATTAGGAATTGACTGGTGGAGTACAAGTTTAATGTCACGTTTGACAAGACGATGTACCATGTCTCGAAGCCACTCAAATGTTAGCTTTGATTGCTTGTTGAGTTCCTCGCGAATGTCTGGATGAATCCTGAACCAATCACCTAACATCCGATGCACATGGGCTCGAATCATACGCCAGGGAACAGGATATGTTTCACAGCGATCAAAATATTCCAAGAGCAAAGTGGCCTGATCCAATGCTTTTTCAAATCCATCCTCAGAATGCTTCAGCTTCTCATATTTCTCCAACACTCCTGCTTGGGAAATTACATTATTAGACCCTTCTGTTTCCAACTGATACCCTGCAAAAAGCGCAGGGTTTTCAAGGATGGACTCAGCTGATAAAATTCCATCTGCTCCAGTCTCTCTTAAACAATCATAAACATCTTGCAAATGCCTTATATTCCCATTAGCCAATACAGGAATCCTAAGTGCCTTCTTAACTGCCTTAATGCTAGCCCAGTCTGCTCTATTACTTCCATCTTTTTGATCCCTAGTTCTTCCATGCACAGCAAGGAGAGAGCACCCTGCAGCCTCTAGCATCTTTGCATAAGCTATGGTGTCCTCAAGCAATGGAAATATCCGAATCTTACAGGATACAGGCACAGAGAGATTAGATGATAGATTTTCAACCAGTGACTTCACAAGAGGCAAGTTGTCCATCAAGAAAGCTCCATAATTACCTCGTTTGGCAATACGTTGTGGGCACCTTAAAGAAAAAACAAAGGGACATAATCATAAGTGTGAAAAACCAGCAATCATAATAAGAAGGATACAAACAAAATGACAAGTGAAACAACTTTGAGCAAAAATCAGTGCCTTGATTATAGTTAAGGTAGATTCTAGAATAATTCACAAGAGTTATTTTTATTTACAAAGTACGTCATTATTATTCTTCATGGTGAAATATATAGCAACCCCTCCTGATGAAGAACATTTGTTTTTTGGCTGCAAAAAATATACAGAATCAAGACACTTCACTCGTTAATGGATGTTAGAGCCATGGCGGAGCAGGAAAGTGGACTTACAGTGATCTTACTCAGACACATAGAATCTAAATATTATATCCATAAATTTGTATGAAGTATCGGCTCTTATAATAGGCAGCATAGTGGGTCTTATTTATAATTTCTTGCTCATGAATAATGTGTATGAATATGGTATTATTATGTGAACTTTAATTGATGAATACATGCAGTAATGTGTAACTTTTTATGTGTTTTCTGTAATCAATCGTGGTAGGGATAATAGGGGAATACAAGGGAGAAACTGTTATGATGTCCTCTTCTAAGCAAGCCACCTCATGATGGTGATGGGTAGTCCCATGAGGCCAAGGGGCCATAAGGATGCCCCACCCTTGGGCTTAGAAAGGAAAGACACTTCAGGAACTCTATTGTAGTTTCCTCAAACCCTGACTTGGTTGACCATTTTGTTAACTGTAATCATGAGGATAAGGGTGGTAATGGAAGAGGAGAACGGATGTGAATTCGTCACTAGGTACACTCCCTCATATGGATGGCAAAGGGCCACATGAGGCCAAGAGGGATGACATCCGCTCTTGGGCCTAGGATAGAGGATTGTTTAAGGCACCCTAATATGCCCCTAATCTAAGCTCTCCTATGGTTGAACTCCATCAATAAATTAAATATATCTTATCATTAAATCAATGTCGCTAACCCTAATAGGGAAGACCTATGCTTTAACGTCTCTAATAAGGAAGATCTATTTTCTGGATTATGTTTCAATGATTTCCTAACATATTGCAGGATCTCAATCAGGTACATGATGTTACTAATTCTATTCTACTTCTTGTTCTACATGGAATTCAAGATTCAGGGCAAAAATAAAGGCATTTGCAAAACAGGACATTACAAAGAACCCGTCTGCAACTTCTTCTTTTTCAAAATAACCTACCAGTACCTGTCCCCTTCTCTCATAAATGTAACAGTCCCCATCTCCAAGTAACCATGACCAATATCATGCTAGATGCATTTAAGATACACAGAATGTAAACTTTGATTAAGCTCAAACTATCTGCTTGTTATGTCTTTGTGTATACAGCCTGTACATATCTGACAGCATAGCAGTTACATAATAAATTTCACTTCAATAATCAATTTGCAAATAGATGAATTGAAATAAAAGGCCCAATTAGTGAATAAAATTTATGCATATTTAGAAATGAGTCCGTCTCAGTTAGGCCCAATTAGTGAATAAAATTTATGCATATTTAGAAATGAGTCCATCTCAGTTAGGATAAAGTCAGTCATGGCTAAGTCCAATCTAGGCCTTAATTACCTATTTGCATGCATTATCTACCTAGTTGAGTTCACTATTAATTGACTTCTAGTTCTACCTCTATCTCATTATTGTCATAAATAGGCGGTTGATATGCACATCATTCAAGTTGCAAACTTGTGATTTTGGCAATAAAATAATTAGTTGTCGATTGTGTCAATTCTCATAGCTTCTGTTTTGAATCGAAGTTTCTAATGATGTGGAAGTTTGTTAGAGAAGGTAACCCTGGGATGATAAATGGAGATATGTAAATTACTAAATTATCACTACTCTCTCAGGTTTGATAAAATCATTAAACCCTCTATTTTGATAATTTTAGGTCACTTCCAATTTATATTTTCACTAATTATCATTTACATGTAGTCTTTTACAATTTTCTTAGCGTTTCAATTTTTCCTTGATCTCAATATTTTCAAAAATATATATATATATTTGTTGCCGGTGTTGAAGTTCTAATAGCTGAGATAGAGGTTATTCATTCATCTGATGGTGTTCTATATTCATCGTTCCATCTTGACTTCCGGTTCATTGTCTTGCGTTGGCCTTCTTATCGTGATTAAGATGTTTCTCTTCAGTATTCTATTCCTTTGGCTTACGTATCTTCCTCACCGCTGAAAATACGTGACATGGCACCGTATCTGTTATTACTTGGCATCGTGTGTATCTGTTATTACATGGCATCGTGTGTATCTGTTATTACTTGGCATCATTGTGGGGTTATTCATTGGTTCGTGCTTTATGACTTCCGTTCAAGGTTGGAGACCATTGCATCTCTTGGCCAAGCCCATAACTGTCAGCGGTTACTTTCACAGGAGTCTCTTTGTTTCTTGTAACGTCTCTTCAATGGCGGTGACGCTTCACCTATCAATGATGGACTCTTTGTCTATCGTGTGGTTTGATGACTGACTGAGTTTTTCATTAGGTTTTTCATGTATGCTAGAGACTAGCATAATTGAAGTGCATTCGCAGTGGTGTATGTGAGAGCTGTGAGGGTGCTTGTTTATCGGGTGCTGAGAAGAAGCTTGTGCGGTGTGAGAGCTGTACGGTTGCTTATGTATTGTGGGCTATCTGAGTGCTTATATGCCTAGTTTATGATGATATTGTATTCAAGTGTAAGATCTCTATTATATGTATAACCTGTGCATGATCAGCTACTTTACTGTGTCAAGCCTGTTTTGCATCTACGAGTACATAGAGTCTGTTATGTATTCTGCTATTTAGCAGTGAGGCTTTTCATTGATTGGTCAATATTTTCAATCATTAGTGAGAAGTGATTGTAATTGTTTTGAGATCTAAATAAAGGGGTCATCATTTTTGTGGGCTGGGTTTTTCACCCTCAAGTGGAGGGTTTTCCCAGAATAAATCTCCTGTGTCTCTTGCTTATTTTGTGTATTTCTTTTCAGAATTTGAAATTGCTATATTCTGGTTCAAAACATTAACATGGTATCAGAGCCAGGTTTAAGGAAAGATGCAGAACCAAATTTATGCAACTGTTTGAAGATTCAGAGGGAGCTTGTGCGGCAGAGTGAGAGTGCCAAGTCCTTTGCAGAGGATTAGCAAGCTCTAGAAGCAGTGTGGCTTTGAAAGATCCTTGTTTGGTCAACATTGGAATCAGCTCTATTTTTATTATGATAATCAAAGCAGTGAGAACGCTGACCCTGCTGAGAGGGAGTTTCCAATCAGAGAGAGGCACATCATCATGAAGATTTGTTAATGAGTTCTTCTCTGTGAGGGAGAAGTTCGAGGTGCAATCCCTTGTTAATGCATTCTTCTTTGCGAAATAAGTTTGAGGTGAAAGCCCTTATTCCACCCTCTGGGAGTAGCTATGGTGGTAGTCATGTGTGTGACTCCATGACTTAATTTTACGTTTTTTCTGATTCACCCTCTAGGAGTAGCTATGGTGAATATTGTTATGCTGAGATAACAATTTTTTGTTGAGAAAATCTGTGATGAGGTTTTGTTATTGAAACATTTTTGGATGCAGCTTCTTATGTTTGTCATATTCAGAATAATCTCTCTTGGGCTAAGAGGGAGTGTTGAGGTTCTAATAGCTGCGATAGAGGTTGTTATTCATTCATCTGATGATGTTCTATATTCATCGTTCCATCTTGACTTCTTATCTTGTGTTGGCCTTCTTATCGTGATTAAGATGTTTCTCTTCAGTATTCTATTCCTTTGGCTTACGTATCTTCCTCAGCACTGGAAATGTTTGACATGGCACCGTATCTGTTATTACTTGGCATTGTGTGTATCTGTTATTACATGGCATCGTCTGTGACTGTTATTACTTGGTATTGTTGTGGGGTTATTCATTGGTTCATGTTTTCTGACTTCCGTTCAAGGTTGGAGACTGTCGCATCTCTTGGCCAAGCCCGTAACTGTCAGCAGTTACTTTCACGGGAGTCTCTTTATTTCTTGTAACGTCTCTTCAATATGGGTGATGCTTCAGCTATCAACGATGGACTCTTTGTCTATCGTGTGGTATGATGACTGAGTTAGTTTTTTATTCGGTTTTTCATGTATGCTGGAGACTAGCATAATTGAAGTGTATTCGCAGTGCTGTATGTGAGAGCTGTGAATGTGCTTGTATATCGGGTGCTGAGAAGTAGCTTGTGCGGTGAGAGCTGTCTGGTTTCTTATGTATTGAGGGCTATCTGAGTGCTTATATTCCTAGTTTATGATGATATTGTATTCAAGTGTAAGATCTCTATTATATCTATAACCTGTGCATGATCAGCTATTTTACTTTGTCAAGCCTGTTTTGCATCTATGAGTACATAGAGTTTGTTATGTATTCTGCTGTTTAGCAGTGAGGCTTTTCATTGATTGATAAGTATTTTCAATCATTAGCGAGGAGTGATTGTAATTGTTTTGAGATCTAAATAAAAGCATCATCATTTTTGTGGGCTAGGTTTTTCACCCTCAAGTGGAGGGTTTTCCCAAGATAAGTCTCTTGTGTCTCTTGTTTATTTTGTGTATTTCTTTTTAGAATTTGAAATTGTTATATTCTGGTTCAAAACATTAATAGCCAGTATGTTTCAATTTCAAATTTTTCCTGATAAGTTAGCTTCATTAGCATTTGAGATTCATTAAAGATAGGAATCCCCAGTAAAATATTAAACAGATATTTGTCAACTATTATTTGCATAGGCATGGCCTCGGTGGGAATTTAGTCCTTTTAATTATTTTGAAAATGATCTAAGGGCATAAACCCATCCTATCGGAATGAAAATTTGGTAATTGCTCAATAATCTCAACTGCAAAAACTTATGCATATGTTCAAGGTTTTCATACAAATAATTGACTGCTGAAACAAAATGTTCAAATGGTAGGATGTAGAAGTTGACTACATGGTGAATATGTGGTAACTTCAATTTCCTCACCAAAGTTAGAAAAAATGTATCTGATATGAACTTCCAAGTTAATGTGAAGAACACCAAGGTTAAAAGAATTACCCCAAATTAATATCAACATAATCACAATAAGGTTGAACAACCTGAGCGGCAGCCAACAACCTTTCAGGGTCATTTGCACAAAACTGCACAAACAAAGGGCGATCTTCCTGCATATTCAACCAGTTTGTGTAAGACAAACACTAACTTTTAAAAAGCTGAATTCACAAAGGATATTCTTTGACACACACAACATTACGAAAAAGAAAAGTGGTGTACAAAATTTGGATTATATTTAGAATATCCAATACAAGGCTATCCTTGAGCATTCTACGGGTTAATCTTCTAAATTGGCAGTGGCATTTGATACTATGAAGCAACATCACAAGCCAAATATACAGTATTTAAGACCATAGTAGCATCCATTTATGTAATTATTTCCTGATACACATATGGCATGTAATTAATATGAAAATGAAGTCATTAAACTGATCAAAGACTCAAAAAAAAAAATTCATACCATCAAATCTTCAAATGTGAATCCCAAAAAAAAAATGCAGCCTTGTATGACCAAGAAAACAACCACAGTTTTTTTAATTCACAATTTTTGTTCCATATATTTACAATGTAGTTGTTTGAATTATATGACTTCTTTGAAGCAGCAGATTCAACCAGTCAATTACTAGGTTTTAGTACTAGACTGTTTGACACATTGAACGATATAGAATATCAACATTATCAGATTTCCACAATCCATTTAAATCAATTTTTTGTTTTTGGATTTGATTGTGTAAGTTTTTTTAGCATCAACGTTTCGGATCACACTCCGTGATCCATCATCAGGATGAGAGAGAGTGCAAGAAGTGTAAAAATAATAAGATGCAAACAAAGCCTCACTCAAAGGATGCATAAAAAGGAAGGGGTAGAGAGGACGCGCAAATCGAGAGAGAGAGAGAGAGAGAACACTAAACAAAAATTAAAAATTAAAAAATAAAAATAAATGTGCAACAATAAAGAGGAAAGCAACTACAACAAAAAAACCAATAAAAAGAAAATGCACCTAAGAGAGAAGGAACTTAAAAAGAGGATAAAAACCACAAAAAACACAGAGAAAGAAAAAACTAAAAGGTGGCTAAAAAATCTAGGTGCGTACATATATACATATACATATATATGTATACATATACATATATATATATATATACATATATATGTATGTATGTATGTCTGTATATATACCTATGTATATGCCCAAATAAGTAACTAAAAATAAAACTAGGAGCATACGTACATATGTATATATATGCATATATATGTATACATATATATATATATATAAGAGTGGAGGAGACAGCCCTCCACTCTTTTCCCCTCAAACCCAAATGGTGGAAGCGATATGTTGATGACACCAATGTTTGTTGGTCGCATGGGCTTGAGATGCTTGAAGAGCTCCATAAGCACATCAATAACATCTGCCCAAGCATTTCCTTCACCAAGGAGCTTGAGTTTGATAGCCAATTACCCTTCCTTGATGTTCTTCTCATCAAGAAGCCTGATGGTTCCTTTGGTCGCCGTGTTTTTCGCAAGGCCACCCATACCAACTTATACCTCCACTCCTCTTCCCACCACCACCCCAACCAAAAAGTCGGTATCCTTAAGACCCTGGCCCTTAGAGCGCATAGAATTTGCGATGATGACAATTTAAATTGTGAACTTACCCATCTTCACCAAGTCTTCAAGAGGAATGGGTACTCTCATAAGCAAATTTCGAAGGTTCTCAACCAAGCCAAGTCCTCCTACCATTCCCTTTCCATTCCTAAACTCTCCCTTACCCCCCCACCCTTGAATGCCGCCCTTCCTTTTGTGGATGGCATTTCCCAAAAAATTGCCAAAATTCTTACTAGAAAGGGCCTTCATGTTGCCTTCAAACCCCTTTCTAGGTT
>MU225903.1:694083-709882 GCA_018584345.1 Thuja plicata | reverse complement strand
AAGTTTTTGTACACCTTTGTCATTAATGTCAAAGGGGGAGTAATATAGAATGTGTATATGCGGAGAAGTATATGTATATATGATGTTATACAGTCATTTTTTGTGTTAAGTCATTTTGAGTAACTTGGCCACATTCCTTTGTTGCCATAAATGACAAAGGGGGAGATTGTTGGCAAGTTGACTACTTGAGGATGCATGACTCATTTTGTGTTGTCATCATGGAAACAAAGTCATACTTAGTCTCTATCTTAAAAGACAAAATGACTAAGTAAGGAAAACAGGGCAGACAAAGATACTCAGCGGTCAGCACATCAGCGCACGTGCGAGAGATCGATTCAGCTTATGCACGTTCAGATATAAGTTATATAACATGTGTACATGCTACATCCAGACACACATAGTAAAAAACTACAGTATGACAAAGTTACAATTAGATCAATAGACCAGCAGTCTAGGAGACAGAGCATGGAAGCCGACTTGTTCGGAAGCATTGTATATTTTGTTTTAGGGCCGACTAGTGTTTTGTTTTAGGTCGCACCTATTCAGATTTGAATTTATAAGTATGAAATGTAAAGATATGATAAGAGTGTCGATTATCATGTAAGAGGAAGATACAGAGGGACAATACTATGAAGTCAATATATGATGTAGCTCTTTAAGAGAGTAAGAGCATTCGCGCATACACGAAACTGATCAAACAACAGTGTCATCACAGCAGGTCATTCTGATATAGTGCATATCATCTTTCATAAGGTTGTAGCCTTCATCTTATTGGGCAGTGAGCCTAAGCAGTGAGCCATATACCTTTAATAGGATTTTATAAAAGACTCCTAACAGGGTTCGACCTTTAACCAGGTCATTGTACTCATATTGTAAAGACTGCTTCTAATAGGGCAAAGGAACTCTCACAAGTTCATTATACTTAGTACAATATTTGTGGGTACTAATTCCCACCGGGGTTTTCCTCTGATCAAGGTTTCCCCATAATCATATCATGTGTTGTGATTTTTTATGTTAAGCTTCATTCTATGTATGCTTGATTTATGTTTAAGTTGCTAAAAGTAATTAATTGACAAACACTGATTCACCCCCCCCATCTCAGTGTACATTGGGGTTAATATCTCAGTGTATATTAAGGACCAATTCACATCAACTTTGTTGTGAAACCGGGCGTTGGAAAAAAGCCTAAAGAAACCTGGGAAGAAAGAATTTGTATTTTCTGCACTTTCGGTAAGGTAGAAACAGAAAAACACTTCATTCTAGAATGTGACGCCTTCAAGGACAGTAGGGACAGTTTTAATACTCTTTTGACCGAGAATTTGTGGTTTGATCTTTTCAATGAGGGGATGGTTGAGCAGTTGGGGTTCTCATCATTAAGCTTCACAAGAAAAGGGTAGAAATGAAAATTTCAGTGTGTGAGACAGTCTGTCCCATAGGCTATCTTTAGCCTCACAGACGTTAAAACTATTTTTTTCTTTTTTACATTTAGAGTGTTGATGGATAATATGCAGAATTTATTGGTATTTTGAAAATTAAAGAACTCCAAAAATTGGTTTTTGGTAAATTTAACAAATAAAAGGTGATTTATCTATCTTACTACTTGCTGCTATGGCAATAATATTTATGCATTCGTCCAAATTTATTAAATGGCAAAGCATCAATCAAGCATTTGGAATTAAAATAGGCAGACTTATCTATTGTTTATATTTTAAATGTCAAAGCATAAGCCAAAATAACTTGACTTAATTTTCTAATGTTTGTATTTTTATTTACATTTGCATCTACATTCATTTCATTATTATATAATAGTGACTTATTTTGTCCTATTTCTTTTGACAATCCAATAGACAATAAGGTCACTTGATTTTTTGTAATAATAATTTTAATAATTCATACAATTATAAATATGAATTATGTAAATATATATATTAAACTAGCATATTTAAATAATGATAAGAAAACAAAATTATTTATAGTTATATAATAAATAGTATTTATAGATACTAATATAATAACTAATAAATATTAATGTAATATAATTTACGGGGGTTCACCATTTAGTGTGTTGGTTAAGTAGTGGTGTTGTTGTTGTCCCCGCCAAGATTGGAACCTTTGTTGGGTCATTGTGATCTTGTGCCTTTGTTGACAATAATAATATTTGTATAGCTATTACGTATTTTTGTAAAATCTTTGTTATATACATATAGTTTTTGTTACATGCATAAATCATTATTATTCCAATGTTGTTTAACTAAACAATATGTTGTAGATTTTACTACAATGTGTCTTTTGTTTCCTTACTAAGGAAAAAGCACATTGAAATTTAGATGCTTGTTAAACTTTCCTCAATACTATTTATCAAAGAATTATATTATTATTACAATTATTATTTAAAGAATTGAAAAATAATATATATTTTGGGTATCCCTACGACTCAACCTAGTGGGTATTCCCGTGACTCAACCCAGCGCCCAACCTATCTTACCTTGGGCTTACTTATTGCCAAGTTGGGGCCAGGGAGGGGCGAACCAAGGTTAGACTAGTCCCACTAGTCCACGCAGTACCTAGCATGGGACCCACCATGTGCATGACAGGGTAAATCGACTTGTTAGTTCGAACGAGGCTTGAACCTACATATATCGTTTGTGTATCCAACAACCCGACCAACCGATCTACACCCTGAGATCTAAGAATTGCAAATTATTATTTAACCTCTACAAACTTTATCTCACGCTATCAATTATACTTTGCAACTCGACATGTATTTTAGTTGAAGAGTTCTCTTCTGAGTTTGTGTGGCATTCATTTTGAATATTATGTTTGATGGATTGATTGATAAAACAACATCAATGATTAACAATAGAACGGTTTTCCATGTCCTCAACCTCATTTACTTGTATAAAATTGAAGTTTTGTTTCGGTATCAATGTATCCTCCTATAAAATTGTGGTATTAATTTCTAAAGGAATTTCCTAGTAATTATTTAAATGGTTAAAAAAAAGTGTGCAAGTTTTAGGATCCCTTTTTGAGATTGTAGACACTCTCTCTCAATCTCTATGTGACCATAGAATTGTTCTACAACAACATTAAAATATGTTACTCTTGTTTCACCACCATCTAAATTAGCTATAGTTCAAAACAAAAAACTTTTAAAATTCATTTTTCTTTGTTGATATAAGGAAGTTAACCCTTTGGAGTAACTCTAGCCTTTATTGTTCATTTGCCCTAGTAAGGATATAATGTTGGAATAGGAATACTTCTTGTGGGAGCTTCATTTCTTACAACAATTGGGTGATCATATGGATTATCAATAGGATTCATGTCTAGATCATTAAAACTTAAACAAATATTATTCAACATTATAGCATTAAAGTACACAAACAACATTAGAAAAAGGTAAAATAAATATCAAAGTAGCTTCATTAAAATATTCTAGTGAGATTTAAATTTTAAGTCATGACTTAAGCTATAATAAATTGGAAACACTTTACCATGTGAACCACTACTCATGAAACATGGGCCAATGGGTTTGACTTGAGAACTATACAATCAAATTCTAGTAGCAATATCACAATTTGACTTGTTGTGGGAAGTATCTCTTACTTATCATCACTTTAACATGTCAAGCAATTGTAATAATCATTGCATCTGTTTATTGCTTAAATGAAAAATATAAATCTAATCGTGTGTGTTATTTCCCTTTTCTTAAAAAAATCTTGAGACCCAAAACTATGCATAGAATGCATCAAATGAAACCAAGAGCTACAAAACACTCAATCAAATGTGTTGTTTAAATACAATGGTAGAGACAATCCAAGTAAAACTATTCATAATTCGCTATAATTCATCAAATTCTTCTTTCTTTTATAAATATGATTAAAAATTAAAACATGAATTTTGTAAGTAGTTGAGATAAATTAAAGATTCTAATTATATTTCTAATTTTATGATTTTTAGGTACAATTGATTTCTCCTTATTGGATTCATATTCATCATTTTTTCCTTATTTTTCAATGGATTATTTCATTTTGCTTTAGTAGGGTTTCATTCTCTTTTTCCTCCAAACTTTGTTTGTGCATCATGAATATAACTAAATAAACAAGAATTCAAGATTTAAGGACATGGAAAATGATAGGCCAACACTGGGGTAAGGAATAAACTAAATTCAGCTTGGGTTAAGTGTCCATTCGGGGATGGTAAGCTTATGAAAGGTGTTGTAGCTATCTGCACTAGGGTTGTATGTAGTGAGATGAGTAGGGATGAAAATACAAAAAAAAAATTAACTCAAATCCAATTAGTAAATACCGAATCCCACTTATGAATAATGTAGAAATAATTCATAACACAATCTAAAACATGACAGAAATACACACACATTACTAAAGCAATAAAATACAAAAATTATCACTGAGCTTCCCCAAGGAGTGGGCCCTTGCTCTTAGTTTGAACAATGGATGGAACATGAATACCTTTCTATGCTAGTTTAATCATGCAAAATATTCTTTTATTTATCAAAAATAACACAGTCTCGATACAATATTCTACCTACAAAAATTTGTCTTAAGGTGCTTATATACAACCTATAACAGCTACATACGAGATTAGGTTGTTTGTTTACAGTAGCAAACAAGAATAGAAGATTGAGAATTTGTGGCTTAAGTAAACGATTAGTTATTGTCCACAAATTAAAAACATTTTGGTTGCAATAGAAAACAAGAATAAAAGACATGAAGATATGCAGATTTATCCTATAGCGATTTAGGAACTCATCTCCGCTACAGGTTTCCTTCCCTATTCCATTTGGTCAAGTCTACCCTGCTCTATTTTATGCTAGCCATGAATTAAACATTGTCTTGTTATAACAAATAGTAAAAGTAGAAGGTTTTCAGTTTCCTCTACATAGCTAGCAAATGCATCTCCATCCAAATTTATTTATCAATAATATCACGTGTTCTTGTGCCTATTTAGATATGGTACATGGTCAACATCAAAGAGGTAATCGACATCACCTTGGATGCTAACATCATCTTTTAAAAAGATGACAGAAACAAATTTTAGGTCAAAAAGTGATAGACAAAAGTTCTTGACAAGAAAGTGACACGAAGATTTTCTACATTGAAGGTGACAAGAAGATCTGCATTCTTCTCCTTCCTTCAGCATGCTGTAAAATATATTTGCCAAGGCTTAAAATAAAAAAGCTTATTAATAAAGACAATCAATAATTAATTTCATAATTTTATCCCAGAACAATATTAAATACCACTTATATATTTAATCATATGCAACGTAAAACTGTAAGATGATATGGAATGATATGAAAAAAGATTATTAGAAGATGATTGAAGGCATGTGAAAAAGGCTAGAATATCGCATAAAATGGGACATAAATAGCTCTCACTAGAACACTATTTCTATATTCATAAAACAACAAACCAATTTCATAAGTTGCAAATTTTCATTAAGCACTTAGTCACTTTTCATCACTACTAGTAGTTAAAAACTTTCACAATTTATGATAGGACAAATAAACCCTACATAATCCATTAATTCTACAGTTAACTCGCAACATGCATTGAGTAAATACATTAGCGGATGGTAGGATAAATGTTCTTACCCAATGTATGATGACCAATGATGATTTTTGGTCGTGGATAATAGAATTTAAGTATAAGCCTTTAAATCAAGAATCAAAATCATAATTGCATTAAACATGATATCTTTGAAAAAAAATTGAAACCAAGCAGGAGAGATTACATAGAATAAAGCAACCAACAAGTTGCCAAGAAAATAATAAAAAGAACATTAATCACATAATTGTTGTCATGAGCACAAATTGGATCAACTAATGGGAGCCATATAGAAAACCCTATAAAGATACATATTCCAATAGCTATACATGTACACATGCTGAATTTTACATATGTTTCATAACTTGCATACATTGTTACAAATTTGCAATGAGTATACTTTTTGATCATGCTAGAATTGTAGAACTTGAAACTTGATTTGTTGAAGCTACTCCATAAGCTTAGTATTTTTCTTGCACAACTTGTGGGCCTGCGAAAAAAGGACAACCACCTCAAGATCTTTGGAATTTATCTTTTGTATTGTAGAAGATTTGAACTCAGTGTCATCTAGATGCCTACAACATAAACTTTATCATTAAAACAAATGCCTCTTGATATCTTTGGAAATTTTGGTTGCCTTCATCTCTTTTTTTTGTTGTTTGTGTTTCCTTAGACCAACCTTACATGTACTTGGTGTACATATAAATAAATTATATTATGATATTTATATTATATATAACAATTGGTAAGGAAATTAAGATTAAAGTGGGATGGGTGCGCCGATGTTGCATTTCCCCTTAGTGTCTAAAGTTTCTATGCATCTTTAGGGAAATTTTGATGGCTTTTACCCAAGGGGGAGGTCATTTGGAGGGGTGTCATTCACTAGCAATGTTCCGAGGAGAAAGGGGTATAATTTTATAATGTTTTAGGAGATTTATGGTAGACGTTGGGAGGGTGGATAGAAGCATTTTAAATAAATTGGTGGTGAAAATAGATCCAATGGGGATTGCAAGAAAGGAATGTTATGTCTATCACAAGAAAGAGTGAGCACTTTGCATAAGCGAAGAGGGCTTCGACTAATTGCACAAAGCCAAAAGAGCCACAACGGCAAGCAACAATGACATTGGGGCAAGGGTTTAATCGAGAAGAAAGGTGCAATACTAGCTATGAATATGTGGAAAGGGGTATGGATATGTCAAAATGAATTGTGTAAGATAACACCAAATTTGTAATAGTTATTTTAGATGAAGAGGTAGAAAATGAAGTTTTTGAAAATGAGAGGTATTTTGCACAACTAGGCTTTATTTGGATATTCAAAGGGTTTTAGTTGAGCCTCAATGAACTCCACAAGTGGATTTCAAAAATCTAGGGCCCTATCCTGAAAGGGGACGTTCAAATCTATCTTGGTGCTCAAGGGTTTTTCATGGTAATTTGGTAATGTGCAGGACAGGAGCAAGATATTGTGTGAGTGCCAATGGAGATGGAAGGAGAAGCACTAGCTAACGCTAAAACTTTGGTATGCAACATTCAACCTTCCCACTGAATCTTTTAAGAAGATTCCAATCTCGATAAGACTTCAAAATCTTCTTTTGCAATATTGGTTTGAATCTTATTTTAAGTTGGCGACCTTTGGATTATGAGGGAAATCCTTTAAGATGTCAAAGAAGCTTTGAATCAAGCAATAATGTTTCTCATTGTGTCAAACATAAATTGGACAAATTGATTACTTGGTGGAAAGAGGTCTCTCCCCTTCATTACTTGGTGGAAAAATATGAAATCACCCCAAAGATATTAAAGAAAAAGGAAAATTGTAAGTAAGCAATTCAACAAACCCCAAAGGCCATAGAAGGGGTTTTGAGTGTGAAAGCAGACCATGGTAATGTGAAACATAGTATGGTGATGAAAAATTACTCCAAAGGCCATAAAAATGGTTTTGAGTAGGAAAGAGGGCATTGCTAATGTTAAGTGTAGCACAGTGATGGAAAAAGTTATTAGGCCAAAATCCTTAGCTAGTCTGGATAAGGGGGAATGGAATTAATCTCGAGAAAGTTATGAGGAGATTCAAAATATAGAACCACAGGAGGAAGGTTGGAAGTTTGGAACAAGGAAGAAAGATAAGAAACTTAATAACGAGGGAACTTTCAATATGCATCTACATTCTCATTCCAAAGGTAATGTTAAAGTGTTGGTTGATTAATTGAAACATGTTAATGGGTTTCTTTTACAATGGCATGCTACTCTTAGGGAAGGTGGCTCCTCATTTGTAGCCCCACCTAGTCCGAGCTAGGCATAAAACCCAATATTAATGAATAGACACTATTTTACCAATTAAAAAATCATAATTTGTAAGGATAAAATAAAAACTATGGTTTGTGGCAGGATAATTAAAAATGGGTTAACTAGATTTTTTAGTTGACGCTATTAAAAGGTTCTATTATTGTATAAAAATATGGTTTCATAATTTATTTATAATTTTATGATCTTTACATCATAATATTTTAAATAATAATAATAATAATTTTTAAAAATATCTAAGATTTAGTGAAATAATATTTAATTAAATGAAAATTTTAAATAAATATAAAGTTCAAGCTCTAATTCTCAAACCATCACTAAAAAAATAAAATCTACAATCCATGATATTAACATGCATTGTTTTTTAATGGAAAATAGTTATTACACACACACACATACATACATAGATACATATGTATGTATATACAACATACATATAATATACATATACATGTATGCACATGCATGAATACATACATCAAAAAGGATAACAGATACATACATAAAAAAATGTATGTTTGAATCATCATGTTGTAGTTATTGTCAATGAATGGCTGACCTAATGCTTAGACAATACAAGGTCTCCATACAAAACATTAATAACATGAGATCAAAATCTTGTTTATGCATTGTGAGACTATTTGTTCAGGCCATGCAAGGTTTTATCACAAAAATAACAAAAAATTAGTCACGCGAGGCCATATTTGATAGAGTACATTAGGTATATTATGTTGTATTACATATTAGACATACATATGTTCAACCAACCGTTTGGAATAATTAAAAATTATAGCTTTCACTATATACATCTATATTATTCTACTCTATTAATAGACCTATCTTTGATGATTCTTTATTTGACCTTACCACTTTCAAGATAAAGTTAGCATCTTGGTTGCTCAACATGTGTAGTCCAAGGTCATTTCATAGGGCCTCTAGTGAAGACTTAAATGGTTATATCTCTTTTGGGATTCCACTTATCTCCATAAGAAAGGCTCACTTTTTTCTCTATTGAAGGGCCAATGTCTTGTGTGTTTGACATCAAATATGTTGATGTCGACTTGCCCATTGTCTAGAAGCTTATGGAATTTATCTTTAGAAATATCTAAGGTAAAGGTAACCTACACAAACATGACATGTTGTATGATTCTTCGAGAAGAGTCATTAATTACCCTTTATTTGTCCTAGAGCCAATACATGTTCCCATCCTTCCATAAAAAACCATAAAATTTTAGTAGATAAAAGAAGTCAAAAATAAATTAAATGGTTTACTAAAGTTATTCACATCACCAAATAAAATTTATTGCCAATTCATATTACCCTTGCCTCATCATCGTCATAGGTCAAAGAAAAACAACATCCATACTTATTTAGCATAGTGACATTCAAAAAATATAATGAATACTTTCAGGGGTCTTAAATATACGATAGATGTTTACACTTGAAGAGGACATATAGCAGGGTAATTTTTGCAACATTGATAGCCATGTGAAATGAGCTATTGTAGGTTCCATAATAGGTGCCCAATCATATTTGGCGATTTATCTATAAAGCTTAAATTATTTTGGGCTTTGCTTTAACAAACTATGCACCATCACAACATTTGTATTTGTCAAGCATGTTATTATTTCTATCAAATTGTAAAGGAAATTGGAAAATCGTGCATGCTTCCCTCTAGATAGAATATATTTTCCAATGGGAAAGAGGTAGGTCAAATTCTATACTAAGGGAAGCCCAATATTTCAACTAGTTATTCCATATGATATCCCTGAAGTGTCTTATTCCTTTCATGCACCATGACTTAAAGCACCCTTGCAATATAGAAAGGGGCTTGTCTTAATTACACAAGTTTCACCGTATTAATCTTGAGGGGCAGATTTTATTCTTACTTGTACCCAAGAATTCACAATTCTTAACCAACACTTTCAATTGCTCCCAAGCGTTTTTAACACATTGGAACTAGCAAAGAAAATAGGGAATTTGCCAAACAATAAGTCAAAAGGGGGAAAATTCTTTCATCTTGTCTTGGCGCTATCAGATGTATATTTCTTCTCACTAACATCTTCCAAGGTTCATTCCCTTACAGTGCCTTGATAATCCATTTGACAACTAATGTGTTCCCTACTTCTTTAGGTCTTTTAACCCTATGTCTACTTCAAATTTATCTAAACAACACAATTCCATTTAACTGAATGTTTATTTTTGTTCTTATTATCATCAAACCAAAGAAATTATTTGATTTATTTTAATTTCATTTACTTGGGAGCTACAAATAGTCACACGAAGGAGTAATACAAGCTAAGAGGAAAGGATCTTTTGGCACACTTGAATCCTTCCAACCAAGGATAAATATTGTTTATTCCATCTACCAATATTTTATTTATTTTTCTTTTATCTAATTTCATGTGTCCTTTTATAGGCACCTAAATTTGATCGCTATCATTTGATCAAATTTATACTTTTTTTTTAATTGGTGATAATAGTTTGTATTCATTTAAATAAGCATTTACATATTGGCCATAAAGGCGTTACATACCAAGATAAAAACAACTACAAGTTCGAAGCAAGACAACTATGTCCGCATTAAAGTAATATCCGATAGGGAAAAAAACCTCCATTAACAGAAGTCTACAGACGGGGAAAAAGCAACCAAAAAAGGCAGCCCTAGCTTTGCCTAAGAGAACCATGTAGTTGTGTCACCTTGGGTGAAGTTAGCAAACGCACCCCACCTATCAACCAGCTCTCCAACTCTGGGATGGTCGCCACCAGCAACACATGTGTCACCCTTTGTTTTCTGTTCTTCTCTGGCCTCCCTGGCTACCCTAGCCCTTGCACCCTATTGAGTGATCAAGATTTGCCTACGGGTCACTGGCATGCCATCGATATTGCGGGCTGCTACAGACTTAATGGGTGTTTTCTTTGTTTTTCGGTCCTCAGGGACAGACTCTGCCCTTTCCGCCTCCGCTCTACTCCGCTCTAATGCCTTCAACAAATCTTTCCACCCCGCCAAAGCTCGAGCCAAATGAACATCCTCTAGGCTCTCCGTCGACCAAATAACCAGTGGTTGCAAACCATGACTTCCCCTTCCCACCATGCGAAAGGGCTCATTACCCATTCGTAGCCCCAGTCCAACCTCGGCCCGTTCAATGATATTTTCAACACCGCTGACCCATTTCACCACCATACACTGGCTGATAACCCTCTGCACCTCTGCTTTTGAATCTGCAACCATGAGAGGCAGGCCAACAAACACGGATGAGATGTCCAGATTCGTTCTTGGCCTCCAACGCTTCTGCAGGAAATGCTCCCTGAGGATTTCTTTGATGGAAAACCAGAAATCATTGCCATTGCCATTGAAGATATGGCTCAGCCTATTTGTAGTGATATGTGAATCAAAGGCGGGAGTTTGCCCATTCATTGACAGTGAGAAATTTGCCTCCATAGCTCTGTTCTTTCTTAACAGAGGCAATTACTTGCTAAAAGATGTCGCTGGCATATATACTTGCCATCGAAGCCTCTAGAATGGGCTGTTATTTCCATCAGGTAGTAATGCAGACATCATTACTCTTAACTGCATTGGGTACTATCTTAAAATTTCACATCCCGTGAGATCTTGGCTTGTGGATTACATTACCCCCGCTAACTCATGTCATGACATCTTGGACCTGCAATCATTATACTCAACCACGTGATACAATGGTGGTATGACATGAGTATCCATTTATCAGTAAAGGAACCTCGGCACTGATTGTAGCAACCTTTATTTTGGTATTAATCTTTGTTAACAAATTCCTCAAAGATTTCAAATTTATCTTCAAGGGATCCGTCTGCTCCTACATTCGATAGTCGGTCCGCCAAACTATTTGCCCTTCTTGGAACATATGAGGTTTTGAAATCATCAAAATTTACCAACATGCTTCTAATCCTTCTGATGTGCTTATTTAGGTGTCATGTATCCATCTAGCCCTTATTGATTCCATTTACTACTAGGAGGGAGTCACCTTCAAGGTGGACTCTCCTAAACTGGAGTTTCCTCACCATGAGTACAACTTCAACTGTGGCTAGGCATTCTGCCTCATTATTAGTGCCATTGCGCAATCTTTTAGCCCCTAAGGCCAAGATATCCCCTTTGTCATTTTGGGCTATGTACCCAATTCCAGAAGTCCCAAGATTACCTCAGGATGCTCTGTCAAAATTGATCTTAACCCAACTGGGGGTGGTGGTTGCCAACTGTTACTAAGCTCCTCTTCGATCTTTGAGGGAGGATGAACCCTCTAACACCCATTAATGGGCTAAAACCTTTTTATTCTTCTATTTCTATTACTTTGTTAACTAAATAATCTATAACTATTTAATTAATTAACGACCTTTATCCCTTCATTTCCTTCTAGGTGAATTAATTTGTTTAATTTACATTATTGACTATATACCTTAACCACTTCATCAATTTAATTAAATAAATCCCCATAGTTATTTATTTAAAAAACCCTTTTCCCCTTTCCTCCATGTTTGAATTAAAATAATTCAAAATCCTCAAATGCCCCATCCAATTTTGCATTCTCCTACTCTCCCGCTTGAACGTTAATATCTCCATTATCCTAATCATTCCTACTTTAAGTGGCTAGGGAGAGAGTCATCTCATTACTTCAACAACAAAGCCACTTGCCTTCCAAGCATTAAAGGCTAACCACTTTGGGAGGGTATCCCACATGCGTCCCTTTCCCATTTGTCCCCCTTCAAAGAAATTATATTCCTTCATTTCTCATACCCATGTGCTTTGGAGTGTGAGGAAAACAAATGCCTTTATGGGAAATATTCGTTATACTCCAAAGTCTCTTCTTCCACCTACTTTAGTCCTCTCATTCCCTCCTAGGTTGACAGTTATCAACCTCTCATAGGAGGTGAGGATCAAATCTCTCTCCACCCTTGATCCTCATCGCATAGTATCCCTCCATTCCCTCTCCCTCTCTCAACACTCAAACAGTTAGCCAATTTTCATTGCATCTCCCTCTCTCAACACTCAAACAATTAGCCAATTTTCATTCCATCTCTCATTATGAAACTACTATCAACTTCATGCAATCTTAATCACTTGGAGTACCCTTGTGTGCTTGAAATCATGAGCACACATTGAATTCATCATCATTGGTACATCAAGGAGATAAGCATAGTCCATTCTTAAGTATTTTTATTTCCGCTTGATCTCTTCTTTCCCTATCTTGATTATCGCTTAGCTTTTGTGTTTCGAGTTGCTTTCATTGCTAAATCAATTTATTTTTAAACACATTTTCCTTACACACACTTTCAAATAGGGATTCACTACAAAGGGGATACCAAGGTACTTATATTGTTTGGTAGTAACTCCCCATCAAAAGTCATATTTAGCATACCACTTAGGGGGATTGTTTTCTAATTAGATTAGTTTATCAAGATACACAAAAAGGGTAGTATCATCTACTAACTGAATGTTTAGAATTTCCTTTTCATTAGGGAGGGATATACCTCTAACTTTAGGGTTCATAGTTGAGTCTCTTTGGAGTGAATAAATGGCATCAGATGTAATCACAAATAAAGTATTTTTACCACTAAATGAATGTTATCGCTACAAACACAACTTTCTTCGTCCCTTATTGGATCTCAACTCCATCCCCTACAAAATTGGTGAAGTGGTCTACCTCAATGTTAGCTTCCTGATAAACATGGTTGGCCACATAAGACCCAAAGAAATGCATAATTTCTAGTACTTCATCCAAGTATGTCAGAGAATCCAACTCACAATAGTCTCTTCTTTATGCATTGATAACCATTACAAAATGTCCTTCAATCTCAAGCTTCACACTATTCATTTCCCTGCAAAATTAATGCTTTAAATTTAGTTATATTGTTAATCATTCAAAAGGGGCATGAAATCTAGCTAAGAAAAGAACCATCACATCCCTTGATTACACACCAAACACCAAATCTCCCATGTTTATCCTTACAAGCCCTGTCAAAATTTAGTTTTAACCACTCAAACTGAGGGTCATTCCATTTAGCTTTCCCTCTCAATATTTGAGTCTCTAGACCACCATACCCAACAATTGGAAGGTTTTTTAGATAAAACCAACTCTTTTTTATGTTAGCATCCCAAACCACAAACTTGGCCTTCTCATTTGGAAGTCCCTTCACCCAATTATTAGCAACTTCAACTATCAAAGCTTCAACTTGGTTGAGAAAGAATTCAATCTTCAGGTCTTTTTCTTGATCCCTTCACCCACTTGTTGGCAAATTCAACTTGGTTAGAGTCTCGGGAGTGCACTACCTTGGTTGGGAATGATGTTCTAGATTGGGCAAGCAATGATTTGTCTGGAAATTTCTCTATTTCTACAGGATATGTCAAGATGGTGAGGCAAACTTTTGGGGACATTCAGGTTCCTTGGTGGAAACAAGTTTGGTACAAGTTATGACGACCCAAGTGCAATTTTTTCATGTGGTTGGTGGTCCACAATCGGTGTCTTAAATGGTATAATTCATATAAGCGTGGATTTCTGTAGCAACTACCTTTAGTTGCTACTATTTTTTTTTTAAACATCAATCGTCAACTTATCCAACCATTCATCTTCCATTTAATTTAGAAGTGGTGAATTTTAATCTCCTCCGTTCGCTATGGTGGCAACAACTTGATTCATATTTATGCCTTCTCATGACAATGTTTAACTTCCATATCTAGAGTCATCCTAGACCCATACCTAAGACTCGAGGGTTCACTCCTAATGACCTTTTCTACGTATCCTCTCGTGGGATGTCAGAGTTTTTGTAGTTCGCACTTAGAGGGAGATAACTCTCTCCTCTTGACAAGATCTCTGATCTCTTTAATAGTGTCTATCAATTAAGGGATTCTATGAACTTGGTCCAATCCCATAAAAGATATCTATTTTCATTATGCGATAGTTCCATACCCATCGTTATCAGTAATCAGTCTGCCAACTTCATGCATACACATGAGGGTCATATCGAAAATGACACACATAGTGATTATCTTGAGCATATATCTCATATACGATGGACTAGCTCATATACATCATATGTACACAAGTAGACTAGCTTGCCATCCATCATATACATAGAAAGTAGCTCCAACATACATCACACTAACAATAGTGATTGAACCTCAAGATAATAGTTATGGGCTCATATAAGCATCATGGATAGCATAGTGGCTAGCTCCTGTAGGCATCACAAATAATATGATAACTCGCTCATAATCAATGACTAACCATCCCTTGTCCACAGTGCATCCTAGACAAAACATATGTTGGTGTATTGCGTTCTACATTGTGGGTCCCATTCATTTCCTTGGTCTTTTGCATCAACGGATACATGGGAAGAGGATTTGGAGCATCTCATACTACACCAAGGGTCATGTTAGTTCCTTTTCTTGCTGATATGAAAATACTCTCAAAGAAATTGCTCTATTTATCCCAGACATTGACCATGCAAGATATAGAAATGACAGAAACAAGGTTTTTAAACCTCCTACACTTTGAGCTCCATTAACTCGGGCGGGATTACCCTTCTAACTCAGAATAATCAAATCACTAAATTATTCTAGTAGAATATGAATGGAATTACAGGAGCTGATCACCATAATATTTATTGAAACAGATTAATACATAATGGTAAAGATCAATTTTAATAGTGACAGTCACCTATTTCGAATGGAAACAAACCAGTGCTTAGTCCTAGGGCATGGAGTCACTTATGAACAGTTTTAACCAACTTGATCATGAACATGAACTTAAAATAACTACGACATCTGACATAGACATATATATACCTTATATATCTATCTTAACACACATAACAAATTAATTCATCAAATTCATTGTATACCCTGAATCTTACTGAAATATTCCTAAGGCAATTTTAGTCTTTCCTTGAAAGAACCCTAAAACTAT
>MU225903.1:669540-682936 GCA_018584345.1 Thuja plicata | reverse complement strand
AATAGATGTATGGAGGTTTTGAATTTAGATCATTGTTAAGTGGTAAGTGAGGAATTGGATCTTGTCATTAGGAGTTGCCAATCTGCAATTGTTGGCTTTGCATTTCTCAAATTTGTGAGAAGGTTTCGGAAGCTGACTTGAGTAGGTTCATCTCCATTCTGTCAGAATATTTTGTTCAAAGTTATAACTGTGTTGAAGCTTCGCCATAGTGTTCCCCCATATGATGTTGATGCATACATAGGGATGTCTTTTACTGGCGGTAGCTGTCCTAAGTCACCAAACAAATGACTGATCGTCCTTCAAATGGAATGTTGTTTTGCCCTGGGAATGTTGTTTTGACATATAAAGTTTGAACTATTTTTTATTTATTTTAAATTGACAAATTTCCTATAATATCAACAAATTAGGAAGGCATTATATTAGACGATTTTCTATTATCTTCATTTATTTTGCAAATTCGGTGCCGGTCCGTTTATGGGTGAACTAGAGCAAGGGATAAATTCCCATTGGCATGAATCCATAGGTTGGAATTTCATACTTGTCAGCCAATGGCTGAACCCAACCCATATGCATATCGTACACCATCACCACTTTCTTGTTATTGGAGGAACTCGTGATTTTGCATAGAAAGGTGTCCATTTGAGGGCATAGGAGGTCCTCGCAGTCCAATAGAGAACCCAAATGTTTGGGAAACATATGTTTTCTTTCATCGCTGGGCTCTTCGTCTGGTAATTCTGGCATGGGCAGTTCCTCGAAACGAATGTTGAGCTTGCGAAGGTTGCATCCTTGGAAACGGGTGCGGACCTAGTGAATATGGGTGGATGTGACCACGAACGATACGCTCAGTCCTCGTCCGGCTATGGCTGCGCAGAAATGCAGGAGCTGATTCATGTGGCTCTGTGCGAGGAGAGGCACCACCACAACATGGATTTCACCAGCACTTGCATATGAATCCATTGGACCCCAATTCATCCGCAGCTCTGTTTACAAAAACTAACAATACAAATCGTTGAACTAAATGTTTCCTTCTTCCACCGAACTATATCAGTCGCAGAGGCCAAAACAGATTAGCAAGCTTTTGAAGGTTTTATTCAAGACAAGCAGTACCTACAAACACATTAAACATCTAGAATAAAACAAGCAAGCTTTTCTAGAATAAATTTAATGTAATGAATATCAAACTATAAGCACAGCCTTACAGACAATTCCTCCTCCCCATTCCTATGCCTTATCTCTGTTCTACGACAACAACATTATGCTAAAACCTTATGACAAATGACAGATTATGTACAATTTCATTTTTACCACACTAATGTTCATTAATTTGAAATAAAGGATTATGATTTATCCCTGGATCAAGAAAATAATACCCTAAATTTAGATAATACCACCAGCAAATTCTGCAATAACATGTTTTTTCAAATGAATTGACAAGAAAATTTAAGCACCTTAATCACAAATATAACCTAAACTCAGAAAATAAGAACGTACGTACCTGGCAAAAACCTAGAAAACCTAGCATCTGCTGCAAACATATGAGGAAATGAAAGAAGCAAAGAACTTATTCATTAATTTTTTTCGTCGGCAGCGATATGGTAGAAATGAAACTGGCAGATATCATGCGCGCACGATGCCACAACCTGCAGGAAAATCACATAGTCGTTACCAGATAACAGGAAAAGGGGAGGAGTTGTTTAATCACTAAAAAACCAACGGAAAAATTAAGCATAAATTTAAAGCGTGCCGACAAAAAAGGAAACGTGAGTGGATAAATATCAACGGTGTAAAGTGATATAATCGTCTTGCATTAAGGCTCACGGGATATCTATCGTTGATTTCAAATTTAGCTTGCTTTGTTCATATAAGGAACGCCTTCGGCATAATTAATACATTTTTAAAGAGAGTACATGGAAAAATTTACTTTATCTTTGTGTGTAAAATGTGATCTCACCCAGCATGTACATGAAATGGATTTGTTAAAAGGCTTTGAATATCTTCCCATAAGTGCAAATGGCAGGCACAAAGGCAAGGTCTTTACCGGTGTCCTCTCGACCTAGGCCAAAATGGGAGCTTTTCAAGTAGGTTCTGGACACGCCTCAGAGCATATTGGTTGGGAGGTTTGGCTGTCACTAAAATAGCTACTTGTTGCATTTCGCAGACAAAAGAAATTCACCCAGTAAGGCTATGAGATTCCTCTTTAAAATACATCCTCACAGAGTGCAATCACATTGTCATAAACTCCTTGTCCTTCAATAGAAGCCAGCTGAGAGAAAAAACCCAACAGGGGAGCTACGTGTCTAGTAAGATTACCCTTGCCTGCTACATAAAAGTGGGCTTGTTCAGTAGTTATGCTCCATCCCAGATCGAGGATCCTATGCCTGGTAATCATTACAAAACCATTGGTGGAAGCCTCGTTAGGCCCATTGGATAGAATTACTCCAGAACTGGACTATGATGTCAGGAAAGACGAATCAACACTGAAATAGCATGCTATGTAAGTATGATTAGGCTCATGTGACTCTGCACCCCGAGGCAAGTAGTCATCTGCTTCTTCAACCAAACTTGTAAGAAACGAACTCAGTGCAGACCTGTATCTCATAAGTCCGCCGGAGACCTGTGTTGAACAGTCAATATTCATGTCACTACTAGTACTGTTGTTGCACACAGAATGTCTGGAACTGCTGCTATCTTTAACTTGCATTCTGGGCCTGTTTGTTTGCTGGAATACCAAATGCTGGATAACTTCAATTCTGAAAGATGTTGAAATTTTAGAAGATACTTATTCTGAAAATGATTTTTAGAATATGGGCTGGACCTGTTTGGCTCACCCAAAAGATGACTGAGAAGATGCATTTTCTGCATAATTGCACCACAAAATTTGCATGCAGCGGCGAGGGGCTATAGGCCATGTGTACAAGATGGAGGTTGAGTCATGACAATATGGGCAATTGCCTCGCCGACGATTGCAGATGGGAGATTTGGTGCTGGCCGCTTCAGCCTTGGCGACTTGGGCTTCCTGCGCCAGAAGCTGCCAAAGTGGATTGTGTTGCAGAGGAAGCCCACGAGGGAAGGGCACGCACAGATGAGGTGACGCACGGAAACTTGAGGCAGATTGCTCAAAGGAACAAACCGTGTGGGACCTCCATAATGAAGCCTCATGATGAACTATTAAGCAGGATGCAATGGAAGAGGGTGATGACAGACTACTTTAGCAGAGTGGATGCCAAGCCGGGAGCCGACGTGCACCAACTAGCCGCAAACGTAGGTCACCTTCTGCCAATTGTAGTCTCGTGGCCCAAAATTGGAATTCAAAATTCCAATTCCATCTATGTGGGTGGAAGATGCATATGCCCATTTTGGGGCAAAATAGAAATTTCAAAAGTCCAATTCTAATTTTTTTGGATGGACACAATGTGGGAATTAGATATGCCAATTCCAGGTATATTCCAGCTACCAAACGGGCCCTAATGATTTCAAAATAAATATCCAGCATACATTTTCCATGCAACTTGCAAATTTAGTCCATCGAGGGACGTAGGCACCAAACTACATTAATGAAAGGACCATTATTTTGGTTTTCCTATTCATGCAAAGTTATGGAGGACATGACAGCGGAACCATGCATCATTAATATAGTCTTCCCCTGAATGCCCGTACCCTTCTCTTCATAATTAAAAGCCGCCTCATAATTTAATGTCTCTCTCTTTTGACAAAATAATGATGTGCTTGATGGGCAACCATGCCTCTTAATGACATTGTCTCTTAGCATGTCCCTCATACAAGTTGTGACTATGGGGATGTGACATTTTCAAGGTCCTTCAATGTGTGTTGTGATGTAATAGTTAAGAAATTGTCTCTCATCTCTTTTTCTAGTGCTCCTTCACTAGACATATTTGGCACTTTTGGTGGGGTGTGGAATCAAGCTTGTTGGCATGTCTCTTCTTTGGCTGAGTTCTTTGTTTGATGGGGCAAGGCTCCTGTCAAGGCTTATTTTCTTCAAGTTGCTTGGTATCCTGGCTCTTCTTTTATTATTTGGCATATCTAGTTGGAGAGGAATCGCCGGATCTTTCAAGATGTGTTGTTGGGGGCTCACCACTTATGGTGGAAAACTCTCCATTCTTTGGGATAAATTATTTCGGCAAAATGTGACTTGACGAAGATTGTGGATCCTGGTGAGGTTATTAGCTATAATTGTCTCTATATTCCTCCTCCACAAGGCCAGCTCATGAGAAATAGATGTAGACACCCTCTTCAGAAGATAAATAAGGTGGGGGAGGTGTCCTCTGTAGGGAATTCTAAAAATTAACACGGACGGGTCTTCTCAGGGAAACCTGGGTCCTGCGAGTATTGGTGGAGTTGGTAGAGATAGCTTGGGGATTTTCAGTTTAAGTTTAATGTTTATAAAGGTCATCATACTAACAATGTAGTTGAGGCTATTGCTATTTTGTATGTTGTAGAGTGTGCTTGTGCTCTTGGATGGAGCGGGCTCATTTGTGAATCAACTTCGCGAGTGGTGGTACATTTGTTGACTCAACAACATTCTGAGCATATTAGTTGCCAGTTAACTTTGGTTGTTAACCAGATTCTTAATTTGTGTGCTTCTATGGATTCGGTTACTTTCACTCATATCCCTAGGGAGTGGAACGGAGTAGCTGATTGTCTGACCAAATGGGCTTATGATCACATGCAAAATTGAAATATTGCAGATAAGATTCAATAACCTCCGAGTTTGTCTCAACAATTAGATCACTTAGTAGATCTTGATAGGGTTGTTTGATGCATGTGCTCTATATTTCTTCTTGCTTGAATAAATTTTAACAACTGTTTTATTTTAAAGCTTCAACTTGGTTGAGAAAAAATTCAATCTTCAAGTCTTTATCTTGAAAGATACGTATATTCCTTTCTTTTCGTGATTCCAAAATTAGAATAAATGGGTTGATTATTGTGGTAAAAATCTTGATGTTATTAACAAGGATCGAAAGATCCATATATACAATTAAATATAATGATGTTTCCTAAGGAAATGATCACAAAGAATAGAAACATTCTATTCTAACTACAGAAGACTAAATATTAGAAAGATTCTAATATTTACAACAAATAATAGATAACCATTAATAGAATATAAATATTAATTTAATACCCTCCCTTAATGGTTAATCTATCCACTACACCAAGTTGTCCTCTAAATTTGGCAAACTTGTCTTGACCAAGAGGCTTGGTGAGAATGACTGCAAATGTATTGTCTTGTCTTCAACCAATTGTCAAATGTAGTGACAGTGAATATCTACATGCTTGGTTCTTTCATCGAAGACTGGATTCTGTGCTAATTTGATAACACCTTCGTTATCAACAAACAAAGTGGTCGGGCCTGCTAGTGACATCTGCATATCCCCAAGCATCCGACGAAGCCAAACAACTTCACAACTTGCCTTAACTGTCCCTTTGTATTCGGCCTATGTAGAGGAGAGAGAAATGACCTACTGCTTCTTACTGGTTCATGTGATGATACCAGATCCTAAACTAAACACATATCCAGAGGTTGACTTTTTATCGTCAATAGAACCTGCCCAATATGAAATTGTGAAACCATTGAGTCTAGGATTAGGACTTCAAGAGTAGAGAATCCCATAATCAAGAGTGCCCTTCACATAACGAAGCACACACTTAGCATCCATCAAATGACCGCCTTGGGAGCTACATAAATTGTGAAATGTAGTTGACAGCGAAGCTGATATCATGTCTTGTAGTGGAGAGATAGATGAGACTGCCTACTAGTTGTCTGTATGTAGTATCACAACTGGAGGAGAATCAAACTTGGTTGATAACTTTAGACCTTTCTCCATAGGTGTAGATGCAAGCTTGCAATCCTGCATACGAAACTTGTCTAACAGAGCACTGACATATTTGGACTGAGAAATATATATACCAGAATACTACTGCCAAATCTCAACACCGAGGCAATAATGCATGAGGCCAAGGTTAGTCATATCAAAAGATTCACATAAATTATGTTTAATTCCTTGAATCAAAGATGTTGAACTGTCAATGGTGATCAGATCATCCACATAAATGACCAGAAGGATGATGTCATTATCAGTAGTCTTGATGTACAAATTTGATTGTAAAGAACTCCTCTAGAAGCCTTAACCACTGAGGTACTTATCAATTTTCATGTACCATGCCCTGGGGGTTTGCTTCAAACCATAGAGAGCTTTCATCAGTCTGAGAACTTGGTGTTCTTTACAACCAACCTTGAAACCAGGAGGTTGCGTCATGTAGACGTCTTCCTGTAGGCCACCATTCAAGAAAGCACTCTTGACATCCATCTGATGGACCTACCAACCATACTAAGTTGACATGGCTAGAACTAATATAATAGTGCTCAACTTTGTTGTAGGAGCAAAAGTCTCCCCATAATCAATGCTCTGACGTTAAGAGAAACCTTTCGCAACTAAATGAGCTTTGTACTTATCCAAAGTACCATCAGACTTATACTATATTTTGTAGACCCATTTGCAGCCAATAGGTTTCTTCCCTGGTGGAATATCAGAAAGGACCCAAGTGTGATTCTTCAGCAGGCTATGGTGTTTAGAATTCATGGCATGTTCCCACTCTGGAATTCCTTTAGCCTCTGAGTATGTCTGAGGTTCAAACACACTATGAATGTTGGCCATGACAGTAATATTGACATTCTTTGTAGGTTTGCTCTTCTTTTGAGCAGTTCTCCCCTCGATGAGCTCATCATCCTGAAGATTAGCAAGTGTCTGAGTCCACCATTTAGGCCGGAGAGGAGGAGGTCCAACATTATTATCAGGCAATGCTCTATGATCAGGTTCCTCATCAGAAGAATCTGGATCAAAATCGGGAGAAGCATATGCATATCTAGGTGATCCTATAAAAGAGGTCGGAGGTGTCTATACAGGAATCACCAATAGTACTGGAGCTACTTGAGTTATTGGAGCCCTCCTAGGAGATGGACCCAATGAAAGGCGAACTCCCAAATCACGAGCCTTCATAGGTTGGTCTGTTGAATAAGGAACAGGAGAGACAGGCATGAACGGTTCTCGCTGTTCATCAAAGACTACATCACGACTGTACAGGAGACGAGATGTCTCAATGTCGATCAAGCGGTAGGCTTTGTAAAGACTACTGTATCCAGTAAGCATGAGTTTCTGGCTCTTGGTATCCAACTTGGTGCGAGATGCATCAAGGATCTAAACATAGGCAAGAGAGCCAAAAATCTTCAGGTGACTAATTCTGGGCTTGCGACCTAACCAAGCCTCTTCCAGAGTCTTTCCTTTGACCGCCACAGTGGGTGACCGGTTCAAAAGGTAGACTGCAGTGTTAACTGCTTCCGCCCAAAACTTATTCGGAATATGTCTATGCTCAAGCATAAACGTAGCCATCTCGGTGATTGTTATGTTCCAACGTTCAACTACAATGTTCTATTGTTGTGTGTGGGGTGTGGTTAACTGGCGCTTGATGCCATGAAGATCACAGAAACTATAAAATTTAGTAGAACAAAATTTCACCCATTATCTATCTTGAGAGCAATAATAGATTTCCTAAACTCTTTTTCAACTAGAGGTTTAAACTTATGAAATACAGTAAATGCTTCTGATTTCTTTTTAGGAAAATAGACCCAGATTTTTCTACTGAAATCGTCAACAAACAAAACAAAATACCTGGACCCAAGAACAAAAGGAGTGGAGGGTCGCAGATATCAGCATGAACAAGTTGTAGTACTTGAGAAGCCTGCCATGAATCGCCAATAGGAAAAGGTGTGCGATGTTTCTTCCCAGCATGGCTTGCATCACAAACTCAAAGCTATTGAGTCTGAATCTCTGGCGATCCAAGGAGAAGCTTGTCCTGAGCAAGTTGAAAGAGATAGCACACATTTAAGTTCCCATAATGATGATGCCAAAGTGAACTGCCAGAAGAATGTTGAGTAGCCATAGCAAGGTCCTGAGAAGTACCAGAATCTGCAAGTCTAAAAAGACCATGATCCTCAAGACCAACTACAACAACAGAGTGGGTCTCCCTATCAGTGATGGTGCACTGATCTGTGAACTGAAGGTGATATCCAGCCGTAGAGTGTCATAGTATCTGACTAAGTGACAGTAGATTAAGTTTCATCCTTGGAATGTGGTACACATCGAGGAAAATGAGATTCCTCGTAGAAAACTGAATCTGAATGTTGTCTTTGCCGACAACAATGTACTCTTCCTCTCCACCAAAAATAACTGAATCATAATACAATTGGTAGTCAGTGAATGAGTCTTTACGGTGGGTGAAATGACGATAGGCACCTGAATCAATGTACCAGGCAGACGACTTGACATGATATGATGGTCTTTTAGTTATGAAGGCATAAAAGGTAGATTCTATCTGCTCAATGTGCTTTGTGTTGTTCACTTTGGGCTACAAACCAGATTGCTTAGTGTGGGCAGTTAAGCACTTCCAACATTCAACCTTTATGTGACCATACTTGTGGCAGTAGTGGCATTGAATGATCTTTTTCTTGGAACCTTTTGATGTTGGAGCAGAGGACCTCTGCTGAGAAGACTGCTGAGAATATTGTTGAGAATGAGACTTGCCCTTATCCTTCTGAAATGATTTAGTAGAAAAGGCTTGCTCGATGGAGCTAGAGTGGGAATTGCTACCGAACTGTTGTTTCCACCAATCTCGCTGAAGCAGAAGTGTGCAGAGATCAGTGAACTTCAGATCAACACTAGTAGAATTGATGTTGAGAGTCTTGATAAAATGCTCGTAGGACTTGGGTAAACTTTTGAGGGTCATAACCACAATGTCCTCTTCCTCCATCTTGTGTCCAATGGCAAGCAATTGATCACAGATATCCTGATTCCAATTTAGGTGATCCTAGAGAAATTTCTGCTCATACATGATCATAGAAAATATAGTGTTCTTGAGAAAGAAGGCTCTACTTTTATCTGAAGTCTCATGTAGGGTTTTGATATGCTCCCATATCTTGACAACTGTTTTGCTAGATGGAATATGAGGGAGTTGATCATCAGCCACTGATAATTTGAGAAACATGACTACTTCCTGATTCTGCTGGTCATAGATAACATGATCAGGACCAGTTGTAGTCATACACTTAGTAGTACCCAGAACCACTTGATCGCTATCATGATATTCGAAGATGGTTAGCGTTCGCTACTTCCACATGCTATAATTCTGACCATTGAACTTCTGATTTCCCTTAAGTAGTAGACTGGTGAGTGATGCCATGGCACAAATTTCAATGAAAAATGTGAAGAACTCAGAAGGCACGTACTTCAAGGTGAAATGTCAGAAAACCTAGAAAAAGGAAGTGGTTCCTAAAAAAGAGCTTGAAAAACCCAAAAGGAATATGTTATCAAATTCTGGATCCATTGGCACAAATTGAGGCACTTAGAAAAAAATAGACGACAACCTAGTTGAGCTCTCGAAAAACCAACCAAGAATCTATTATTAATCATATAAAATTTAATATTCAATATTAAATTATTATATTATTCTTAATTAATAATTGATTGATGAAACATTATAAGATTGATTAAATTATAATTAATGGGAAGAGGCATGTCCTTTCTTATAAATAATAATGAAAAGGTCCATGTCCCATGAATGGACATGTCTCTCCTAGCCTCATTCCCAATATAAATGAAAAAGAGATTGTTGCAGTTGGAAAACACATACAACATAGAGTGCTATTACATTTGCAGTTATCCTAAAACTTAACAAATTTTGATGAGTTGATATTTCCTATACGGGCTCACCTTACAAAAAGAAATATTTGAAACTTAAGATAAGTATTCCATGTTTTATTAATGCACATGAATTATTGAGTTTGAAATTTTGGTTAGTAAAATCTTGTATGCTTTTATTTGGGGTATTTCCGTATGAGATAGTTTAGTTTATAAGCTATTTGTAATCTCTCTCTGACATACCTTCAGGATAGAAACACAAGAAATTATTTTTAGAGGGAGTATAACTCTTCAGAGGTAACTTTGGACGAGGAGCTAAGAAGATTGATATCAGACTCAGAGGGAGTCTGACAGTTCATCTTAAGCAATCTTGGATGAACAAATTGATATTTGCTTAATGAGTTCTTCTTTGTGAGAGAAGTTCGAGGTGAAATCCCTTGTTTTCACCCTCTGTGCTGAGGCATGATGGATGTCATGTGTGTGACTCCATATTTTTAATGGGCCTACCCCCTGTGTACATCATGAGGAAGTGACAACTTCCAAATGATTATCACTTGTATTTGTAAGAGTTACTGAAAGGTAACGATATTACAATAACTTGACCTTCTATTGTGATAGACATCGTGTGATGGCTGAAACATATCACAATATATGATTTCCTGCATGGTGGATTCAGCTCCTTAAATAGACCACTGGCCTTCTATTGTGATATACATCTTGTGATGGCTAAAACAAATCATAATAGATAGAACTTGTGGATAGAATCGTCGATTGAGGCAATCCACATTAAAGCTTGAGAAGCTTGTGGATAGAATTGTTGATTGAGGCAATCCACCCAAGAACTTGTGGATAGAATCGCTGATGGAGACAATCCACTCTAAAGCTCGTGAGTTTGTGGATAGAATCGCCGATGGAGACAATCCACACGAGAGCTTGGGGATAGAATCGTCGATGGAGGCAATCCACTCTAAAGCTTATGAGTTTGTGTATAGAATCGCCGATGGAGACAATCCACTCTAAAGCTCATGAGTTTGTGTATAGAATCACCGATGGAGCAAATCCACGTGAGAGCTTGTGGATAAAATCGTCGATGAAGGTAATCCATCTGAGAGCTTGTAGATAGAATCACCGATGGAGGCAATCCACATAAGAGCTTGTGGATAGAATCGTCGATGGGGGCAATCCACATCTTGAGACTATGTTTCTATTCTTTACATCATGAGGATGATGCTTTTATTGCTTACATAATATGATTGATGTTGTCAAGTGTCATATAAGTGTTCGCATTGGATTGATTTATCCTCCCTAGCTAAGAGGGAGCATTGATGTTTTGTATAGCTGTGGCGAGGGTCATAAATGTTGACATAGGAGACCACTACACATTATGTTTGATCATCCTCCCTAGCTAAGGAGTGTTAATGTTTGTAGCTTCAGTCATATGATCATTAGAATACATATAATATATGTTGATTAATAATAATATAATATATATGTTATATTATTATTAATCATATGAAATTTAATATTCAATATTAAATTATTAAATTATTTTTAATTAATAATTGATTGATGAAACATTATAAGATTGATTAAATTATAATTAATGGGAAGAGGCATGTCCTTTCTTATAAATAATAATGAATAGACATGTCTCATGAAGGGAGATGTCTCTCCTAGCCTCATTCCCAATATAAATGAAAGAGAGATTGTTGCAGTTAGGAAACACATACAACATAGAGTGCTATTACATTTGCAGCTATCCTAAAAATTAACAAAAGACATGACATAAACAATTGTTGGGTGCGCATAATGATAGAGAATGAAAAAAAGAAAATGTGACTCTGCTAACAAAAAATGGCATGGGCAAAGAGGAGCAATGGTGGTTGTTGTTGTTGTAGAGAAAAACGGCCACGAAAGACCAATGGTGGACGTCTGGCCACAGATGCAGAGATAAAACACAGACAAAATGCATTTACAAACGATCACAAAACTGGAAGACTACTCCAGTCGTGCGCGGAAGTAGAAAATACAAAGAATAGACGCAAAAAACCCTAGACAGGTGTATAAACGAATTTCTCAGAAAGAAAATTGAAGATCACAAAAAATAAAATTTTAAAATTTGAGGGCAGATAATTTTGAACAAAAATTATAAAATTTTTGAAAAAATTTAAAGATTTTTCTTTGATACGATATTGTGGTAAAATATCTTGATGTTATTAACAAGGATCGAAAGATCCATATATACAAATGAATAAAACGAAGTTTCCTTGGGAAACGATTGCAAAGAATATCAACATTCTATTCTAACTACCAAAGACTAAATATTATAAAGATTCTAATATTTACAACAGATAATAGATAACCATTAATAGAATATAAATATTAATTTAATATTGATTATTAATAGACAAGCAAATGTTATATTATTGTCGTTTATAGAATATAACTTGAAGGATGAAAAATACTACACACAATTCAATCAAAAAGTTTAACAAATCTAACATTGTGGACTATTGAAATTACATAACACGAATAGCCAATATTTTGTAAGATTTACGTCGCCAATTTTCCATAAATTGTTTAGTCAAGGTGATTTATATAAGAAAATAGGAGAAATTAAAATTGAAAAAAGAAATCAAAGCAAAGAGGTGTCTAATGAATAAGAAAACATCTACTACTCTCTATTGGAGATCAATAACACATTACACAAAGAGAAGCCCTATGAACCACAAGCATTGTAAGCTGGTCTCAGAATAGTTGAAGATACATCACCTACAACACTTACTCAACCACAAGCCATGAAAACCATAAGGTCAAGATTTTCCACATATAGTACGTTACCTTCTATCCACATTGTAAGCTGGTCTCAAAATAGTTGAAGATGCATCACCTATAACACTTACTCAACCACAAGCCATGAAAACCATAAGGTCAAGTTTTTCCACATATAGTATGTTACCTTCCATCCGCTTACTTATGTGTAAGGAATAATAAAACCTCTATTATACTCTATTGGATCCCAATAACACATTATACAAAGAGAAGCCCTATGAACCACAAGCATTGTACGCTGGACCCAAACTAGTTGAAGATGAATCCTCTATAACAAGCCATGAAAACCATAAGGTCAAGCTTTTCCACATATAGTATGTTACCTTCCATCCGCTTACTTATGTGTAAGGAATAATAAAACCTCTATTATACTCTATTTGGGCCCAATAACACATTATACAAAGAGAAGCCCTATGAACCACAATCATTGTAAGCTGGACCCAAACTAGTAGAAGATGAATCCAATTTAACAATGACTTGACTATTAGCCATGAAAAAAATAAAAGATCAAGCTTTTCCACTTGTACTAAGTTACCTACCGTCCGCTTACTTTATGAACTCATTATTTAATAAAAAAAATGATGTCAATAAATCTATGAATTGTTGAGTTTGCTTTGTCATTTGGCTATAATACTAATTGACCCCTTGCTTGTATTTTGTTTTATGTAATTTATTGTTACTTCGCTCACTAGAGTGTTGTATAACATTTCTATTATTAGTCCATCCTATTTATAGGCTGAGACTTATGTTTTCAAGTGATTTAATGCTATTAGTTTGCCTTAAAAATTGTGCCTTTGCAAAATATTAAACATGATTTCCAATGTTTAAAGTGCCTTGCTTTTTATTTTGAA
>MU225903.1:654269-669440 GCA_018584345.1 Thuja plicata | reverse complement strand
AAAATAATATTGTACCTATTCATTTAAAATAAAAAATATATGTTCAAACAACACTTTCCTCTAATTTTCTATTTCATTATTCTATGTTCTTATATTATAAAAGATTAAATTTTATTTTAAAACTTATTAAATTAATTTATTAGATTTTTAAAATAAATTTATTTACTCTTTAATAATCATTAGTTTATATTACTTTATTTTAATTTTCTTCTTATAATTATTTACAATCATTTACTTATGCCAATGCTTGTTCAATCTATTCAAACAATATTTATCTTTTTACTATTAGGCTGGACTCCTGCCGTAGCACAGCTCTTGTTTGCTTGAAAATTTTTGATTTTAACAAATCTTCATCCAAGTAATAGTGAAATGTTATTTTACAATGATTTACATCTTAATGTCCACTTTATTGCTTATTTGTCTCAAGTGAAAAATGGATTGTTCAATAGGCCCTTGTATCACTAGTTTTAATTTTACTATGAACCACAATGATTCTCATCCAACATCCTGTGTGAATCGTCCTTTCACCTCATTTAGTTTTTGTATAATTATTCTAGTATTATTACTTAAGGTTTTGTGAATGGGTTAACAAGTTATATGGGTTATATCTTTGTAGTTAAGTATTGTTTAGTCATAGGTTTATGGAGGTGACCTTCCAAATAGCCTTGATGCTTCACTCCTATAAGCATCATTAAGATAAAATTTCTCTGTAATCATTCAAACTTATAATAGATGGTTCTTGTATGTTAATGTTTGTAGCTTCAGTCGTATGATCATTAGAATACATATAAAATATGTTGATTAATAATAATAAAATATATATTTTATATTATTATTAATCATATGAAATTTAATATATAATATTAAATTATTATATTATTCTTAATTAATAATTGATTGATGAAACATTATAAGTTGATTAAATTATAATTAATGGGAAGATGCATGTCCTTTCTTATAAATAATAATGAATAGACATGTCCCATGAAGGGACCTGTCTCTCCTATCCTCATTCCCAATATAAATGAAAGAGAGATTGTTGCATTTGAAAAATACATACAACATAGTGTTATTACATTTGCAGCTATCCTAAAAACTTAACATGGTATCAAAGTTAGACTGCAAATGTAAGAGAGCAGTTTGTTGATGGTGAATGTGCGAATGTCTCAGAAAATATAGTCTCAGTAAAATGATCATATTGCACAAATCCACTGTTGGATTTTACTAAATTTTGGATATGTTAGTGAAAACCCAATTTCAGAGAATCTCACCGAAGCAATTAGAGAGAAAGTCTTGGATTCAAAAGTTATGACAGAATGTGTACGGGTCTATGTGAAATTCCTGAAAGTGACTTTCATTAAAGAGATCTATTAATTTGTTATGATTGTGGTCAAACATTAACAAAGAAGAATGTATTCAACGAAGTGTGTCTCTTTCTAGAAAAAAAGAATTAATTATAGAGTGTCACCTCTCTTGGAGCAATCAATTCATTTCATAAGAAGACATGAGAATTGTTCAACGATATAAGAGTGGGAATTGTACATTGTCGGGGAGAATAATACCCAATGTTACATTTCCATGCTTAGTGCGAGGAGATAATTCAAAGGGGAGATGTCTCTCAAATAATATGATAAGGTGTTTTATGATTTGATGTATATGGACCTTCATTGAAGCAACTTGTGTAAGGATTTTTATGCACAGATAAGTATTTATTATCTTTGAATATTAAATTTATCTACTCATTACACTCTCTCTCTCATTTGTATTTCTATACGTACTATAAGAGCTATTTGTCTTGATCTTTTCTAGAGATGCTCTTGCAGGAAAAAGAAGATTTGATTCACAGGGAGTCTAACTCTACAGAGGTTACTTTGGACGAGGAGCTAAAAGATTGATATCAGACTCAGAGGGAGTCTGACAATTCATCTTAAGCAATCTTGGATGATCAACAAATTGATATCTGCTCAATGAGTTCTTCTCTATGAGAGAAGTTCGAGGTGAAATCCCTTGCTTTCACACTCTTCACTGAGGCGTGATGGATGTCATGTGTGTGACTCCATATTTTTTGATGGGCTTGCCCCCTGTGTAAATCATGAGCAAGTGACGATTTCCAAATGATTATCACTTGTATTTGTTAAAGTTATTGAAAGGTGACGATCTTACAATAACTTGATCTTCTATCATGATAGACATCTTATGATGGCTGAAACAGATCATGATATATAATATGAATGTTCCTATGGTAAGTAAACATTACCTATGGACATCTTGTGAGTACTTGGTGGACATCATGTGACTTGATGTTGGTAGGCCATTACTCGAGCACTTGGTGAATATAACCATACGACTTGATATTCTGCAGGCCAATGCTCCCGATATCATGAGATGATATCTTTGTAAACTTTTGAGTATTTGGTGGACATCATGTGACTTGATGTTGGTAGGTCATTACTCTGAGTATTTGGAGAATATCATGCGACTTGATATTCTGTGACAAATACTCTCGATATCATAAGATGATATCTTTGTAAACTTTTGAGTACTTGGTGGACATCATGTGACTTGATGTTGGTAGGCCATTACTCTGAGCATTTGAAGAATATCATGCAACTTGATATTTTGTAACAAATACTCCCAATATCATGAGATGATATTTATAAATCTACGAGTTATGGTGAATATCATGAGACTTGATATTCCTTGGTCAAACCATATCTCTAATATCATATTGAGGTGATATCTAAAATGCTTTTGAGCTATGGTGAATATCACGAGACTTGATATTCTTGGTCAGACCATATCTCTGAAATCATATTGAGGTGATATCTAAAATATTTTGAGTTATGGTGAATATCATGAGACTTGATATTCTTGGTCAAACCATATCTCTTGATATCACGATGAGGTGATATCTTCTCTTAAAAGTAATGGGTCTTTTGTGAATTGTATTTTGATAAATTTTATCTTCCCTAACTAAGAGGGAGTGTTGATGTTTTGTGTAGCTATGGTAAGGGTCATAAGTGTTGACACGGGAGACCACTAAACATTTTGTTTGATCATCCTCCCTAGCTAAGAGGGAGTGTTAATGTTTGTAGCTTTAGTCGTATGATCATTAGAATACATATAATATATGTTGATTAATAATAATATAATATATATTTTATATTATTATTAATCATATAAAATTTAATATTTAATATTAAATTATTATATTATTCTTAATTAATAATTAATTGATAAAACATTATAAGATTGATTAAATTATAATTAATGGGAAGAGACATGTCATTTCTTATAAACAATACTGAATAGACATGTACCATGAAGGGACATGTCTCTCCTATCCTCATTCCCAATATAAATGAAAGAGAGATTGTTGCATTTGAAAAATACATACAACATAGAGTGTTATTACAATTGCAGCTATCCTAAAAACTTAACATTGTGAACCATTACTCAGAAAATAAAGTCATGAGACCGACTCAAAAGCTACAGAAATACAACATTAGATAATTTAACACACTGCTAAAAATCACAATTGATAATGATTGACGTCTATAATGTAAGGTTCATAAACCACAACATAAAGTGTTGAGACAGACTCAAAAACTACAGAACTGAAATCTGATAAAATATCACATAATTTGACACACTGCAAAAAAACACATAGTTGATAATGACTGATCTCTATACTAAATTGTTTATGAAGCACAGAACTTGCTGAAGATTTTGCAAATAAGCTGGGAAGCTGACTGAAATGGATCTTCGGGAAAACTCCATGGTCCAGTACAGTTTGGTCAGAGTAGTACTAAAATGGGTGGCCTCCAGGGATGTCCCAATGCTTCCCCTACAAACATCACCTAGATAAAATGAATGCTAAGTGAACTCATCATTCATCTAAAGGATGAGTTCTTGTGAACTACTACTCATGAAATGTGAACAAGAGATTGACTCGAAAACTACAGTCAAGTCAAGATAAAACATCACATAATTTTGAAATCAATGCTTTGAAGCACGCTATATCCATTGTTGGGAAGAAATTAAAATCTACAAAACCTTAAAATGAACAGTGCATAATGAAAAAGGTCCAACTTTATAAGTTCATCCTCAATTCTTCAGACATACTCGGTCAACTTTACTTCACTAACAATGAAATTATCTCTACGATGACTATAGATACATGCAATATTTCTTTATAACTACTTGATTAGATGATATGCGTTTAATTTTTTGTTGCAAATTCAGTAATATATCCTCTTCCTTGCTTCTGTTTTTGTTAAGGCAATCAATCTGAGACAATATTAATGTTTTCCAATAAGATATTTCAACTGCGTTAAGGACAGAACTTATAAATATCTGGCAAATGGAAAAGACTACACTTAACTCTGGGATAACTTAGTTATTAACTTATTTACCACAAATTTCTAAGAGAGTACCTGCAAAAAATTATTTACAATTTTTAAAGTTCTAATAAGATTCATAAAAGGATTTCAAATCAACAGGCTAATTCAGCTCCATTGTCCATCCCATGCTATCCTCAGACAAGCCCATCTGAATGCCTGTAAGAGCCGAATACAACTCATGGGAAACTCCCCCTGAAACTCCATTCTTGTAAGCCACACTGTCGACAGCAAAAAGTAAAAACAAAATCACGTTAATATATTGCACATATTTTATTATTAGTCATTCTACAACTGCTTTTGGATTAAGAAGAAAAAGATTTTTGTTCATTTAATGAATAAATTTCATGGATATCTGTTAGGGAACTTTTCTATTAAAATTTAAGGTAATTTTTTGTTTAAATTTTACTAATAGAATGCATTTTCCTAGAGTGTTTCAGCTAAAAATCTCTGTACACATAATTAATCTAGATAGATATCTTTATATTTGAAAACTGTGAGCTACTCAATAGTTCAGATGTTTAAAATCTCTTCCAACATTGTCAGTTTTCTTTCCAAGCTCGGGTGATATGTGAGTGGTATAAGAAACCAGGCCAGCAAGGAAAAAAAAGCTATACTAATCGAATAGAGAAGTAGCGACAAACTGAAGACTAGAACACAATATAATTGGCTAAATCATAGATGCAAAACTTGCCAAATACTTGCCAATAAGTCAATTTGCTCAGCAAGTTTTTTTGCTCGGCAAGTTTTTACGACTTTTACTTGCAGAAAGAGTCCCAGAGTTTTTATCAATACTTGGCAAATTTTTGCAAAACTCGGCAAGTCCGAGTTAAAAACATGACAGTGTGAAAAAGAAAAAAAAATCATTTTGTTTGGTTTTGGTTGCTGCTCAAGAGACAAAACAGCCTACCAAGATTATGCAAGATCATTTGCAAGCATTTTAGTCAATTTGAAGCACATTTGAAAGGAGTTCAAACACATCAAATTTGGGAGAAAATGCTTCAAATATAAAGAATTCAAGGCCATGCAAGAGGGAAAATGCTGCCCCAAGACTCCACAAGGGCATTGCCCCTTGACCCTGCTGAGGCTGACCCCTATTTTTGAATTTTAAAACAAAAGAAGAAATTGATGGGGAAATTCCATCAAATTGAATTGATATTTTTATACCCACTTTACTGAGTTCCAGTTACGAGGAGTTTGCCTTGAGCTAGGAAGCTGAGTTTGGCTAGAAGGGCCATCGGACCAGGCCAAGTTCTAACTGGTCTGTTGTCCGAGTCCAGTCCGTCTGTGGGTCCGGGCAGGGTCCGATCCACATGGACCAAATTCGAACCACCCAGCAAGCCATTCAAACCCAGGCAAACTTGCGGGAAAACGACAATCTTGGGACGAACTTCGCCGAATTTTTGCCCACGGACAGAGTTTAACACTTTTTTTTGGCATAATTTATAAATTTTTGATATCCGCAACCCAAAAAAGTGGATTTGAAAGGTTTATGTTGACTTCTCGTTCTCATTTGTGGTGTGCAAATAGGTTATTTTGTCTTGAGCAAAAGGAAATAGGTGGTTGTGCAAGGAAGAGTTGGAAGATTGATTTGTGGACCTTCTTCAAGTGTTTGTGCCTCATTTCTACACCTTTGCAAAGCTTACAATGAGTGGAAGAGGTAAGTTCTTGTTCCATTTGCTTTTTGTTTTTGTTTAAGCATTTTATTTTTTTTCATTTCTCTTTCATTGTCCATAAGATCTATCAATTATTTCCAGAATTTTTCAATCTCTTGGTTTTATATTGAATATGTATACATTTTCTTGCCATACGAAAAGGAACAACAATGGCATCTACTTCTTCCTCGGTAGGTAATATTGAACAAAGAGTAGAAACCCCCTCCTAATTCTTCTTTGTGGAAGTATGTTGATATTGTAAGAGCCCTTCCAGGAGGTGGTGCATTCCGTTCGAAATTTAGGGGTTGTGATGTAGAAAGGAATAGTTCATATTTTCGTGTGGTAGCCCTGGAAGAGGAGACGAGAAATGCCCTGGAAAAAAAGGTGCACCTATACCAAATGCAACAGTATTAAAATATATTGCAGAGCATGAGGTAGCAGAAGAGAGAGAAGAATGTAGTAGACAAATTAAAGCCACTAGCAGTAAAAGTTGAAAAAAGCAAAGGGAATGCAACCCCCCTCTACATATGTTGTGATAGAAGATCATCCCTTTTATACTACCTCAGCTAGCCTTGATACTGAAAGTGAAGCACCCCTTACACACAAAAAAAAGGGACCACTAGAAACTGCATTTCAAAATCAGAGTCGAGAAATTGCCGACATTGATGTGGCAAGATGCTTGTATGCAAATGGGCTGCCTTTTAGTGTTGTTTGCTCTCCATATTGGAAGATGTTGAAAACTGCCAATGAAGCTCCAAGAGGGTATAATGGCCCCGGTTATGAGAGAGTACGGACCACCTTGTTGGATCAAGAGGTCAAGGGGGTTGATGATCAATTGAAACCCATAAGGGATTCATGGATTGAGACAGGGATATCAATTGTTTCAAATGGGTGGAAAGATGCTAGAAATCGTCCCTTGATCAATGTCTTGGCGGTGTCCCCTAAAGGGGCAATGTTTTTGAAATCCGTGGATTGTGAGGGGCAAGTAAAAGATGGGCCATTTAATGCTAATATTCTCATCTCTGTCATTGAACAAGTGGGTGCTAGAAACGTTGTCCAAGTCATAACGGACAACGCAAAGAATTGTAGAGTTGTTGGTTTGTTGGTTGAAGAGCGATATCAGCACATCTTTTGGACACCTTGTGCAGTCCGTTCACTCAATCTTATGCTAAAAAGATTGGGAACAAAATTGGGTGGATCAAAGAGGTGTACACAAAGGTTGAGGACATCCAGATGTTCATCACAAACCACCACATGACTCAGGGAATATTCAGAATGTTCTCGCGTTTGGAGCTACTCAAGGTAAGTGAACTTGAACTCAAGTTAGTAATTTAAATGTAATTTAAATTTAATTTAATTTAAGTTAGCAATTTTTTATTTTCATATGTTGATTGTGTAACGTGTATTTTGTTTTGAAGTATGCATGATGTATCTAATAGTTGTATTTTTTTTGTTCTATTTCTAATTTATGTTCCAAGTTGCTGAGACTTGTTTCACATCAAATTTAATTGTCTTGAGATGACTTGTGCAAGTGAAAGGGGCACTTTGCAATATGGTAATTAGCAACAATTGGGTTATATGGAGGCAAAGCAATAGTTCACCGAGCCCATTATGAGCGTGCTTAGGTACACTGACAAGGATAGGCCTTGCCTTGGAGAGATCTATGATGGCATAGACTCAATGCTTGAGAAGATCAAGCAAATTGTAAATGAAAAAGAGCGAGATCCTCAAGGGACCTTCTTCAAACAAAATGACCACTCCTCTACATTTGTTTGCCTATGCATTGACGCCCAAATACTATAGCACCCAATTTACTGATCAACTAGGAAGGCTGTCACCCTATAGAGATGTAGAAGTGTTTGATGGGTACAAGGCAGCATTTGAAAGACTCTAACCTGATGATGATATGCGAGATATGATTACGGATGAGTTCATAGAGTTTGTAAATGCAAGAGGTCTAAGTAATGATGCTCTTCGTCATCGGTTTAGGAAGGATGCTCATGGTTGGTGGTACCTCCATGGCCAAAGATTCCAAATGTAGCAGCCCCTTGCAATTAATGTTATATCACAAGTAAGTTTTATTATTTTATTTAGTTTAAAGTTTACTTTATCTTCATGACTAGCAAGTAATTTTTATTTTATAAGATTAAGTTTTAAATTTATTTTAATTGTGTATTGTCTTGTCTTCATAGGTTGCTATTTCATCTGCAGCAGAAAAAAATTGGAACACATATTCGTTCATCCACTCAGTGAAGCGCAATGCAATCAAAAAGAGCGGAGAACTTGGTATTTGTGCATTACAACTTGCATCTCCCCTCACACAAGAGTAAAGAATACAATGAAGGGGAGACGAAGAGATAAGATATAAATGCAGAGCTTGCGGACTTGGATGCTTCCACTTCTCGGCTTGCACTTGATGAATGTGAAGATTTTGACACCAGTACTATTATTGGTGACTCAACTAATGCGAATAAAGATGAAGAAGAAGAAGATGATGAAGAAGAATAGAATATCAATGAGTTTTAATCCATTAGTTGAACTTCAAACAATGATACTTGAACTGATGTTATGATTTAATTTTAATGTTTTCAATCTTTGATGTTGTACTTGAACTTGAAGTATATGATGGTATGATCATGATTCATGCTGCTATGATTACAAGTGTTTTTGTTGTTTAAATGTTTTTGTGATACTATGTGACATTCTAATCTTAACTCATGCTTCTAGGCTGCATATATATATATATATATATATATATATATATATAATTTGCATATTTTGTACTAACGAACCCGAACCCAAACCCCTTTTCAAAATTTTGCCGTACCAAAGAACCGGTCCTTCAAACTCGAACTCGAACTCGAACCCGAACCTGAACCCGAACCCAAACCGGCATCCCAGGCCTTGAGGGGTGATTAGAGGCCTCCCTTCACTATGTTTTTACATTTTGCACTTGTTTTGATATCATGCTACTCATTATAATCATCTTTATGATAATTTTCTAAGTTACCCAGTTCGCCTGTTTTAGGGTCTAACCAAGGTTGGGTTAGAACTGGTACTTGGTTTTCGTTCAATTCGCCTATGGGTTTGCCTAGGGTTCGAACCAAGGCAGGCTGGTTCGTCCAAGCTAAACCCAGGTCGAACCAGGGTAGAACTAGTCAAACCAAGTGCGAACCATGAACATTTCCACAGAGGAACATTCTAGAATTTCATGCGGAAAACAATTATTACAGAATTTGAATAAGATCTTTAACATTACAAAACAAAATTTGCTAAAGTACAAAATTTATTACATCAAATTGAACTATCCCTCAAGATTTCTTCTAGTGAAATTTTTATATCCAATTGCTGATAATGACCCTTGTCCGCTTAATTGGAAGCTCTCTATAGTGATAAATCATATTTTAAACATTAAACAATATCTTCAATAAGTGAAGGGAGTTCAAGCTACTTTTTTACATTTTTCAAGTAGGATGTTAAATACAAACAAACAAGCTCTCTATACAGTGAGAAAGTAATAAGCATTTAAGGACTTGGAAAGCAAGAATGTTATTGATGCAGCTGATCCCATTGGCATTGGCAATGTTTCTGAATCAACTAATGCCTTTGATGATGATGACGATGAAGAAGAAGAAGAAGAAGATTTAGATAATCCATTAGACGATTGAAACTTAGTATAAAGTTTGAATTGTTGAAAGTCAAAACAATGATACTTGAACTCAATATTATTGTTTTAATATTTTGATGCTAATATGATGCTATGATTACAAGTTTATGGTGTTTTTGTTGTTTTTATGATACTATGTGACATTCTAATCTTAATTCACGCTTCTAGGCTATATATATATGTGTGTGTGTGTGGTGTGTGTGTGTGTGTGTGTGTACTAACAAATTGCCGTACCGGCAACCCAGTTCTTCGAACTTGAACCCAAACCCGAACCAGCAACTTAGATATTTTTGATATAATAGAAATCTTCCATTCGCCAATTCGAGAATTTCATTTGTCAAATTGAAGTTTTATTTAGTATTCTAATATTTTATTGTTATTCAATGTTCAAGTATTATTTGCAATTTTGCTATTTTACTTCTTATACATCTTTTCATAACTAGCATTTCAAGTACTTTATGTTTTGCTAGTGATAAGAAAACTAATAGATATCAGTTTGATCAGAAACGCTGAATGGGATAATACATGAATTAGTCATATAATATGCTCTGCCAACTGTGTCTATGATTTCAAACAGTTTGAAATGAATAGGCCCCCAGATAAGTTACTTGCCTCTTATCAAAATAGGTGATGCTGCCGACAGGAGAGACCACCACTGCCGTGCCAGTGCAAAACACCTCATTCGCATCAAGCAATTCGTCTACAGATATCAACCGCTCTTGGACCTGCATAAATAAGGAGCCTAAAGATGTAAATTTATAGTGAATTAGTTCCATCACAAATAGCATTTGAAGACTCTGCTTTATCCTATTTTGCTATGTTTTCATACAAACACCACTAAGAACAACTCATACAAATGCCTACTTAAATTCAACTACATACAAATACCTCATAACCTCGATTACGAGCCACCTCAATTATACTTTTCCTAGTAATTCCTGGAAGTATAGTTCCATGCAGTGCTGGAGTAGAAATGACATTATCCTGCAGGAAATTTTAAGTTTATCTAAATTATAAAATACTAATACTAATATTTAGTGTATATTAAATGAAAAACATACTAAATATTAATATTTTTCAAATCCGGGAAAAAATTATTTAATTTATAAAAAATGATAAAAAACAGAAGTTGTACCTTCACCACAAAGATGTTGCAAGAACTGACTTCTTCAAGATACTTCTTGTTAATTGCATCAAGATACAACACATCAGAAAAGCCATTTGCTTTAGCTCTAGATTGTACACTCAAAACCTGCAAGAAAAAAGTTGTATTCATTTGTGTTTTTGGCAGAATGAAGCCATGCAATCCATATGTTTTGTAAGTATCTCAAAATATATAATATATATTTATATTTACAATACACTTATAAATCTGTTGCTAACAATAGGCCATAGCTGCAAAAAAAAAATTTGCTTTACCTAGCATACTAACTATCCTTAAACACACCAATCTCCATTTAACAATTGCCATAAATTAATCATCAATCAATTCACATTTCAATTTATTTTATGGGCTTTCATGTATGGTTCTAAAGAGGTCATCTAGGCTTGATACATTTCCATAAATGCCCTTGCCAGATTCAAGGAATCATGTTCATTGTATGATTAACTATTATTGGTAATGATGTTTTTGCTTGCTTACATCATCATACGTCAATTTATTTTGTGGGCTTTCATGTATGGTTCTTAGGCTTGAAAATTTTCCATTAATGCCCTTGACAGATTCAAGGAATCATGTTCATTGTATGAATACCTAATTATTGGTGATAATGTTTTTGCTTACCGGTGCATAGTTGCCTATTGTTTTGACGCCTCCAGTTCCACCAGGTGTGGCACGATGATGCTCTGTTTCAACCTTTAAATGGATTGGTGCCAAGCCTTCCTGTTATGGAAGGAAAAGACACAAATTAATATTCTGCACAATGAAATTTAAAGAAAAAAAAGATAACACAATAAGCTCCATCCCAAAATTAAGACATAAAGCCAAGGATTCTATCCTGTTAGATTCACATCATTACCAACAGAAACTCGCATATCAGTGGATAATCTGTGCGCATACTTATATTGAAAGGCTTCATACTCTGGTAAATAATTAAATTTTTTATCATGTGAAAAAGTACGTGGACAACAAGATAATTTAATCTCAAGTATGTACTAATGGAATGGTGCATAAACTATATTCTCAGACAGCTCAGATATCTTTTCTTACTCAACTACTAGACTTATTATAGAGTCTAGACTAAAGGCAACAATCCAAATTTATATAAACTGCATCTTTGTAATTCTCCATATAAGATAAAGGATGCCAATATGCCATGTCAACCATTTCCTTTGCCTGCTTGCATGAATAGCACAAAGCAAAAAAACCAATATAATTAATTGAAAAGCATTCAAAGACAAACCTTAAAATAGTTCCCAACAGGAGAAACATATATGAGAAAAGTAACCTCAGGCGCAGGGGCAAGTCCTAGCACAGGTCCACTACCCATAAGAAGTGGTCTAATATAAAGTGAGCCTTTCCCAAAAGGTGGTATCTGCAACCAATGTCCAATTTGAAACTTATTCAGAAAGAACTCTAGACAGAATATTAGATATATTAAAAAGCATAAACTACATTAGTGTTACCCAGCGTTTGTTGGCCAAGACTGTTTGCTTTACAGCCTCCACAAATTGTTTAGCAGATGGGGCTGGCATGCACATGCGCTCTGCACCATTTATCATTCGCAAAGCATTCTCTTCTGGTCGAAAAAGTACAATACGTCCATCAGCTCTCCTATATGCTTTTAAACCTTCAAATAAACCCTACAGTACAGACCAAAGTATGAAATTAAAAGTGCTTCGGTCTTAGCAAGATAAATCAATTCTTGCAAATATATTCAACTCCTTAAGATTTTGCCTACATAATTCATATTGCTCATTAGGCCTTTAAATTATGGACCAAAACTATAGTAAAGCAAATTAAAATACATTACAATAGCTAAAAACAAGTTGTAAAGATCCTAAAATGTTGATAGATATAGATATTCCACCTCTCTACTCTTCAAGTACACATTTTTATCACTTCCAACACCACAAACACTTCCTATAACTGATTGACAAGCTTAATGCTTAAAGAAATCAGTTTAGTTCAAAGGACTTATGCAAACAAGTACAATAACTACTGGAAAAGGACTGAGAACAGCGATGCAAGCATGAAACTGGGACTGAACACCAGAGTATAGATGGAGAAATCCTTAAAAAGTAAAAAGAACTCCAGCAAGAGTGAGGTCAAAAGTTCTTGCGTCACTATTCACACTTGCAAGTAGGAGTAATGTATCTCAGACCGCCTGGAACTCCTGGAAACATGAACAACCAAATTCCACACCTAATCCTTCTATAAACACTTGGTAACGAAATAACACGAGCTTGCTTTTGCATAAGCCATTACATTAGTTTACAGAACTTTAAAAATACAAATTGAGCAGGTTTCTTCACACATAATATTCACAAGGGGAAGAGACATAATTTGCAACAGTTGCTCTGTACAAGAAGATAAAATCTATGAAACTGCTGCTTCTGTCAGATCAGAGATTTTGTAATCACTAGGACAATCAACAATTCCCCTGAATCCCTAAGATGTTCTGGATCAATCCAAGGTAATCTTCAGAATGGAGGAATCACTGATTGACTACCATGAATCGCATGCATAGAATCAAATCAATGATTCCATGATTCCATATAGGTTTAGAAACTGTCTCCATAAGGATAAGACACTCCTCCATCATTGCATCTTGCCATACCTACTATACTGTATCAGCATGTAGCCTGTAACAGCCATCATCTCAAACTCCTTCATCCAAGACATGATGAAGTTCTAAGCTATATTTTCTAGTTATCGCTTGCTAACAATCAAAACCAGTAGTACATGATAGATCTATCATTCAAGAATCTGAAAGAAAACCCTTCATCTAGATGAACAACATCACATAATACATGCAGAGGGAGAAATGGCTCAACTCAGTAGCTCGACAAGTGGTATCATTGCCCAACTCCACCTATATACCATCCCTTCTGTTCTTCAAGTTTGTTGAATGCACTCTTATTAAAGGTATTGTGTCTAGATGCTCTATTATACACATACCACCCTACACCAGAAACCTTGAAATATTTCAGATTATCTAATCCAATACCATGTTAGAATTCAGGAAATGGTATAACAGTTTGAAACAAATTGATTAACTTAACCTCTGATTAGACTTTCAATCTTCAGTACAGTAATTCACATAAACAAACTTCTGAAAGCACAAATAATAGAACAATAAAACTGAAAACAGAATCTCTGCAAATGAAACTGCTATAAAAATAAAATTTATTACTCTAAAAAATTATGAAAGTGCCCATATTCTTAAATATAACTTCAACTAGGGCAACCCACATAAAAAAGCAACCCTATATGTTCAGTTAACTTTATTACAAAGCAAACTGCACCAGCAGTACACCTAGAAAATAATGCAGGAAAAGGAAAAAGGAACAAATAAAAACATACTAAAGAACAGCACCTAAACAACCTCATAAAAGCACCTTAAACTATGACCAAAGCTCCCTCTAGGAACATCCTGCGCTAGTGCTTTTAAATACTACCATATATCCTACATACCTAATTATTAATGAGATATTATACCCCGTATGTTCAACTAAACATTCCATTTCCACTGCTATCACGCCCATTTGCAATTTAAAAGTCTCAAATGAATTTTGATTGGAGATTATCAAAATAATATACACTAAAAATGTTTTTTTATACTATAGAAATTTAGCACAATGGAAAATCTAATTCATAAAATTTAATGGGACCTAGTTGATGTGAATCTGGGGTCATTTTTAACTTTCTCTGCTTGTTTGGAATGACAAAATAACATAATACTTTTGCATATGGTGAATCACAAGAAACTAGAAATATAATTGTTCATCCATCTCAAATCTACATATCAAAAAGAAAAATTCCTCTAGTGTTATCACATTGCAATGCATTAAAAAGCATCTAAGTAGCCGATCCTGGTTCTGGTTCGGATTCGGGTTCGGGTTCTGGTTCGGGGATTCGGCAAAAAATTTTTTGGGCCGGATCCTGGTTCCGCGGGTATATATATAGACATTTTTGAAAAATATATATATATATATTATAAATTTATATATGTATGTATATTCATACATTCCATACATTTAACATGTCAATGCTCATTCATCATTAGTTCAAAACTTTAAAGTTGAAACATATAATGATAATAATAAGAAGTTAGAAGCGTGATTCTCATATGACATAATGATAAAATGATAAATCCATAATTGTCAGTATATGATTATATAATATTCATACTTTGCAAAAGTCTCAAATTGTCATTACATGCTGAAAATTTAAATCACAAGCATAAAAGGGTCGAATTAGGGTTTAGAAGGGTCAAATTAGGTTTAG
>MU225903.1:641125-654219 GCA_018584345.1 Thuja plicata | reverse complement strand
TTTAGTTTGACTTTATTTATTAAAAAAATAAAAAATAAAAGTCAATGTGGGCCTGTTTTTGGACGCCCAGATTTTGGATTCTGGCGGATTCTTCTGGATTCCTGTGGATCCTCCCGGATTCCTCTTGGATTCCTCCAGGGTTCTTCCGGGTTCTTCCTGGGTTCCTCAGTGAGGAACCCAGGAAGAACCCGGATTCCATTCCAGAACCCTGGAGGAATCCAAGAGGAATCCGGGAGGAACCGGAACCAGAACCGTACCAGAACCAGGATCCGGGCCAAAACAGAGGAACCCGGTAACATAGAAAAGCATCTACTGACCTCCCCAAAATGTCGATGTAAATATTAGAAAAAATATTTTTAAATGATTAAAAAAGGTAAATATTGTTTTCCTTATCATTGCTACATGAGACACTAATTTGACGTATGCAACCCTCTTGGTGGACGCCAATAAGAAGATTCCTTTCCCATTTACCTTATATATTATCATATAGGGCATGCATATCATATACCTCTTTTGAATCACCCCTATATCTCCTCAAAAATGTACAAACACATACATTGTTAGACCAACTGAGGACAAAAAATCTGTTTGCAAGTCCTACATAATTAACATAACCAATTCTTCTTTTTCCCTTATGAGCACAACAGCTAAAAAGTAATATATTTAAATTTCTATTTTTCATTCAACCATATTCCTTAGACCCACTTTTTCTGTCTTACCCCCAATATCTATGGAAAAACATTAATAGTTACCCCTTCCAACACTTACCTAGAAACTCTCACATGCTATGATATTGCCTATCCAATGATGCCACCAAGGTTAAAGCCTCTCCAATTCCAAAACCTTCAACTTATCCTTACAAGATTATTTAAGCCCTCCAAGTTACAGAAAACACATTTTTTCAACATATGTATTTGCCATGCCTCCTAATGCTAGTAACCACAAAATGCAACTCTCTCAACCAGTTGAAAATGGAATTACCGGGGGATGACTTGGCCTTCAAAAGATTCAAAATAGCTTATAAAAATGCTGTCAGCTCACCACCCAAAACAATGTTTTTATCGTTTAAAATAACCATGATGATTTGGCCCTCAATGAGAAGGGCACAAAAGCACTTCAGTTATAGTGGAATACTTAAATGCTTATCAAAAAATAGCCACAGTGCATGTAAAGAAGAACCTAGTGAAAAAAGAGATTGTCAACTCAGAATGTTCAAAAGTCGGAAAGGAGGTTCACTAAACCTTTTAATGCAGCAATAGAACTATTGATATACTCATTAAGTTAAAATTCATTGCATGAAGTAATGCATGCAACAATATGCACAAGCTGATGCTCGAAAACTGTATAAAATAAAGTATTGGAGCTCAACAAACCTGTCCATAATTCAAGACACCTGCTGATGGGCTAAGCTCAATAGTTCCGAACGGTGTTAGGTCTCCTTCAAAAAATATTCCATCCTTGCCAGACTTCATAATATACATATAATCAGTTTGCTTGATTCCAAATCCTAGGCCATCCCAATCGATGTCTGCTAGTTCATCAACCTCCCTGTGTGAGAGACAGTGCAGAAAGCAACACAGTTCATTGAGCTTGAAATAGAAAAAAACACTGGGGTTTGCCTGACTTCTTGATGTAACTTGTGAACATTGGCACAAATAATGCGGCATTGTATAAAATTAAAACATCAACAGATCTTGACTTGAAATGCAAACCAAACTAGTAAACGAGCTAGACATCATTACAAAAAAAGTTAAAACACTCTGCCTACTCAAAAAAACAAGTGATCCTAGACATACAAACAAATAAATATAAATTTATATTCTTATGTTATTATACTGAATATATCCACATAAATGTAAACAGATGCTTTCAACATTATTGTTGAAGCATGAAACCTAGCATAACACCAGCAATGGCTAGATCAATGAATTTTTCAATACAACTCAAGCAAAGAGGGTCATAAGCCTAAATTACAATTCTGGTGACAATTAAACTACCATTTAATTTCATGTTCAAAAAATTAATAATTTATTTACTTATACTAATAGCATTTAAAAAATATATATTTGTGTACAAGAAATACTATATATCATTTTATTTTTGTGTTTATCTGTGTTTTAAATTTAAAAATGTAAGTTGATCAACAAGAAATATCACAATTCAGATCATATGCATTCATAAGCCTGGACCATGAAATGAAATGACCAATTATAGTAGCAAATTAACAAAAGATATCAAGTTATCCTAGAACTCACACAGTATTGCTAAAAGCTACAGGTTCAGCTTGTGTTTGCAAAGCTCCCTTACAAACCACTAGACTTAACTTGTAGCTAAATGGATGAATTTGCAAACATTCAAACTCTTCGTTAATTCATCCATTCAGTTTTTGGAAACAGAGTAAAGTTATAAGGTTATATTCCAACACAACTGAGGCAAGAGAGATGTTTACCAATTAATTACAACTATGGTGACAATAAACCATCAGCTTATTTCAGATCCAATAAATAAATTATTTGTTTATAAATTCAAGAAATAGATAATCACATGCAAGACATTGTATATCCTTTAAATTCTGCATCTATCTATGCGTTTCAAACAAAGATTGTTGATCAAAAGGAATAGCATGCATGCAAATGCCCACTTCTAAGAAAAATTAGACCAATAATAGTTGCTAATATACAATACATGTTAAATTATCATAAAACTCACTCAATAGAGCTAACAGCTGCAGCTTCTGCTTGGGTATGCAATGCTCCCAAAATGTGGGAAGAAGGGTTGCAATGTTCCCTAACAAACTGCACAGAGATATAGATTAAGGTTAAGATGAATATACATTTAAACAGACATCCAATATCATTTTCTTAGCATTGGATCTACAGCAATGTTTGCTTTTCTTTTTCACAACAAAAAATGTACTTAACGAAAAAACTCCACCCACTTATACATTCATCATCAATAACTTCGTTGGAGGCAATCATTTATATAATTAATAATACTAAGAGAAATATTACCAGCACTAACTTTTTCTTTATTTCAATCTTTGGAAAATAAAAATTAAAAACGAAGGAGATGCATCAACACCAAACTATAGTAAAAATCTGTGCTTAAATATTTACTCGCCTGCTAATTTGTATTCATAGATCAATGTATAATCATTGCATCCCTTATATCTCCAGTACATATATGATTATATCTCATCTATTCTTCATCTATATCTCTTCTATCTATTATCTATTCTGGTGAATGGATTTATATTCTCTACTTATATCTCCTAAACGGGATAAAACATAGATAGTATCCCTAAAATATGACATATTTTCTAAATCACACATTCCGGAACATTGTTTCCAGCTTACAATAAATGTCTCTAGACCAGTGTGTCCTGGTCAACAATAAGATAGGTCATAGATAATTGATAATGCTGTTCATTGAACTTAACGATTTGGAAGGGACTTCACTTTTTCAGAGCCAGATGAGCTATTCCATTTGCTACATAAAAAGTTCAAAATCGCTCACAGAGCTTAATTACAAGTTCAGCATGCTATATTTACTTCTTTAAGTTTCAGCTACTTTAAGTTCATTCAAGTTATTCTAAAAGTTCTACCCTGACTATCCTTAAAAAATTTAAAAAAATCCTGTCACGAAAACCATATACCCACATCCCCATCTTAGAAACTGAGAAAAGCACTGAACAATTCACATGTTGTGAACCTCTAGGAAATCATGGTTGTTTTGAGAACCTCTAGGAAATCATGGGAAACAATTCACGTGCTCATTGTTTGTTTTCCAAATCATGGTCATGCTGAATATGGCATCTCATTCAGTATTTTATAATATTTTTCTACTATCAGAATTCCAAGTTAATAATTTGGAAGACAGGCAACCTTATATTCAATCTGTTATCTACTTTACTTCCTGCATGAAGAGGTATTGAACAAGATTATCTTGCTTTAATTTTGCTGATATGATGCAATGAGACTTCTTAATATCTCTTCAGCATCTAACACGGGAAGCATCTCCTGATGCACAAGCATACACAACAATACAGCAGGTTCTGCATACGTGGGACAATTCCTCAGTTCATATCATGCAGGGTCAAAGAATAAAAGTTTCACAAAGATGATCACACCACACTGTCTCACACATTTTTCAAAGAGAAGAGTTTGTGGTTGAGAACAAGGTGTTTCCCAAAAAAACTGAAATAGTTTGTCATATGGTGTTAGTAGGTTGGTACAGGCATATAAAAGGCTGCTGCAGGTGTTATATATACTGCTAGAGTTGATATAGAGTGCTAAAGATGTTGGACAATCTATTGCAGATGTATTAGACACTCCTATAGGCTATTTTTCTTCATTGGCAATGAATTTGTTGGGCTGTGATGCTTTCAGTAATTGGTAGTTGTTTTCTCTATGCAGTCAGACAATTTGCCTTATTTGTTTGTGCAGACATTTCTTATGCATAGACTGCTGGCAGCTGATTCAGATTGGAGAGACTGTTGGGATTCCTGGTGGGTGTCATCATGCCTTTGGTTGGCAGTCAGTATCTTGACAACTCAACTGTTACTTTGGATTACCCGACACAACCATCGATCTTCAAGCAAGCTACTTGTTTTTAAGAATTAAGTTTTTAACAATGGCACAGAAGGAAAAGGCAGATCCACCAGGTGGAGAGGGAAAAGAGGATACAGGTAGGTCCTCCAGGCAAAGGATAAGAAAAGAGAAAGGAACGACTAAAGAATCTGTAGTTCAATACTTAACTGTGTAATTTAAATGCTTTTCTGAGCATGTTTTAAAGCCTATTCAGGAAGATTGTGCGACTCAATGCATAGGGCACTGTTGTCTTGTTTCTGTTGGCTATGTTCTCATATTGGTAAATGTTTAGCTGCTAGGTTTAGATCATTGGCTACAATCTTGTGTTGGTAAATGGTAAGCTCCTATGTTTAGATTGTCCTTCATTGGATTGCCTTTCCTAGACTGCATCGGGTGGTTGCAAAGCAAGGCTTTCTTGCTGGGTTACGTCTTGAGAGGCTCTCATAGATTTGTTTTAAGTGTGTTAAAGTTCTGCAATTGCACAGAGTGGTGAGAGGAAACAATACCAAAGAGGATGTGTCTTGAAGGGGAGTATGTTTGAGAGTCCAACCAACAAAAGCATACTGAGTAGAAGGTGTAACAACAACCTCCACTAAGTGATTAGTGGTAGAGCAGACTTTACAAGTCTACGTCTTCCAGTGAAAATGTGAGTAAAGGACAGTGCAATTTGTGTTTACAGAAAAATAGTTGCAGTCAAGGTGAGGGTGAGATACTCAACATCTCAAAGCGTGTGAGTCTTTTGGATTGTGTATGCGTGAAACTGTGTGTGTAGATGTCTTTAAAAAGGACTAGAGTGGTCTTATGGAGGCATATAAAATTTACGTTCATGGAGATGGAGAGAAAGGGCTCCTACGGAGAGGGTTCGTTAGACGTTGGAAGTATTGAAAAGCGGGATAGATGCTCCTAAAAAGCGTAATGTTGGAATTGTTAAGACAAAAGTATAGAAAGAGATGACGATGGAAGATATGGAGATGCAAGTTGCTGATCCAACAGAAGAAGCTGAAGGTCATCTCTTAACTTTAGAAGGGGCGAGCGTGACAGAAAAGTAAGGATGCATGCAAACCATGGAAGAAGAGACTCTCATCACAGACGATATAGAAAAATACTTTATTAACGAGAAATCAAAGCAAGTATGCCCTTTGCAGGGCAGGAAGTAGTTGGTGAATTTAGTGCAGATGAGTGCACGAGAAGTGAATGAGGAGAACCCTACGACTTTACAATGTGTAGAAGTTGTAGATATATGGTCTTAAATGGTTGGTGATGATCTTTTCAAGGAAATCACGAAGATTGAAATATGCCAAGGAGATTTTTATTTCAGCGGAAGTGAAGGAAATATTTGATGCTGTAATGAAAGTGGCAACAGAGGATTGCATGGAGGTTCTTCTAAGCTTGGTAGTGGAGGTCGTGGGATGGCATTTGGAAGTTCAAAGGTATGGAAAGGCCGTCGCCGTGCAAGATGTTCAAAGAGCAGATATATGTTGAGGAATGTGTAGGATTACAAAATATGGAGAAGCATAAGAAATATTTTTGATGCAGAAGAACAAATAGTCAACGTTAAAATTTGCTCTCAAAAACTAAACATCTTGTTAAACTTCAGATTCAAGGCTTCAATTACCAAAAATTCAATAAGTTATCCCTTTACTGTACGAATCTGATACAAATCACAAGGCAAGAAATGCGACCTTGTTGTCTCCAGCGTTAAACCTAAGCGTGATATCGTTCCCATTCCAACTCAAGAACCGCCCCGCGCTGCCTGAAAGCCCAGCTTTTCGCAATGAACACGAAGAACCAAAGGAGGAACGAGGAACAATACTGGCATCGATAGCAGGAAGAGAACATAAGCGGATGCTCACGCTCTCCATGATCGGCCGAGACGTCCCAACCTGTTTGGCTTCTGCTCCTTCCCTTCTCTCTTCACTTTCTCTCGCCCGATTTATTGTGCGCCCTTGGTCGCACCAACACAAGGAAAGCGGGGACGAAGCTATTAAACCCTGAACAGAATATATTCGTTCTATTATAAAGAGAGGGGCTAAACGTAGCATGATCGAGTTTGGCGCACGGTCATATGAGGGCGCGAATGACCTTCGGGTAATTCGAGATATGCACGTGAATATAAGAAGCGTATTTTTTTATTGTTTCTTTTCAGCGGCTGGCCGCAGACTATTTATAGGGAAACCCCGAGAGTGGAGAGATTAAGCCGACGTTTATTACAATCGTAATTAATAGTTTAGTTATGATTCGGGGATGTTATCCGAAATGGGATTGGGATTTAGTCAGGAGAGTCAATCTACAACTCCGATCGACGTGGAAAGGCAAGTGATGTTTGGAACCTTTCGTGGTATCCTCTATGTCTTGTACTTTATTGTCCAATATAAAACAAAGGGTCGCCTAGGAAGGGGTCCCCTAGGAAGGCGGCTTACAATTTTATAACAAATAAACAGTTTTTTGGTTTAATACTTGTAGTGGCCCGTTTGGGTACTGGAATATCATATTCTCGATATGGTCAATTCAGGAAGATGCTGTAAATTCAAGAAGATCCTTATTTTCAAAATGAAATTCGGAATATGGACTGACCCGTTTGATTTATCCGGAAGATGAATGAGAAGATGCATAAAGAATTTTAATTCTTTATTTTTTAATTTTTTGAATATGGTGTGTATATATACACACATGCACACATGTGTATATATACATACATACATGTGTGTATATACACACATGTATACACATATACATACATGTGTGTATACACACATATACACGTATTTGTGTACATATACACACATACATGTGTGTATACACACATGTGTGTATATACACATACAAGTGTGTATCCATGTATACACATATACATACATGTGTATATATATACACACATATGTGTATACACACACACACACATATATATATACATGTGTGCATATACACACATATACACATGTGTGTATATATACACATATACACACATACATGTGTTTATATATACACACATATACATACCATACATATACACATACAAGTGTGTATCCATGTATACACATATACACATGTTTGTGTGTATATACACACATACACACATTTGTATATATATACACACATATGCATGTGTGTATATATACATATATATACACACATGCATGTGTGTATATATACATACATACACACACCATACATGTGTGTGTATATACACACACATGTGTGTATATACACACACATGTGTGTATATACACACACATGTGTATATATATACAAATGTGTATCCATGTATACACATACACACGTGTATATATATACACATACACACATGTGATATGTGTATATATACACACACATGTGTATATACATACACACATGTGTGTATACACATATACACACATTTGTGTATATATACATAAACACATTTGTGTATATATACACACATATACACATGTGTGTATATACACATATGTGTGTGTATATATACACATATGTGTGTATATATGCATGTTTGTATATACACATGTGTGTATATATACACATGTGTGTATATATACACATATGTGTGTATATATACACACATGTGTATATATATACACACAAGTGTATATACAAACATGCATATATACACACATGTATATATATACATCCTTATAGCAATATAATATACATCTTTATAGTCGCGGATCCCACAAAATATTAAATTTGCTTTTGTAAAAATTGGAATTGGAATTTGAGTGGAAGATGATATTCCCATTTTGGGGGCAAAATGAGAATTTCGGAATTCCAATTCCATGGACTCAAACATGGAATTTGGCATTATCCATAATTAGATAATGCCAATTCCAGTCCAATTCCTGCCCCCAAACGGGCCCTTTTAAGGTTCAGGAGATATTTGATAGGATATTAAAAACTAGTAATTCCACTTTGGTGTGCAATGGGTACGCTCAAGAGGTTTTGAAGGTCAATTAGGAGACTTTTTGGTCTATTATTTGCATACATTCGTGCACACAAAAGTTCAATTGGTAGATCATTTAGAAAAATGATGTTATTTGTGGTAACAATGACCTTGCACATGATAAGTGAAGACCTTTGCTTTGTTGTACTAATATTGATGCATTGGTGATGTCATATTGTGTATTGTTGTGGTTGTCATGACTTCTTGTCTGCTCTTTGATGTGTAATGAAACATGTGAATGTCACTTGCAATGCAAATAAATGTTTGAATCTAATTTTGGCTCAAATAATGTCTTGTGTGAAAACTTTGGGGCATTACATTGTGAGAATGTTTAGAAATGATTTGAAGTGTTTAAATAAAATATAGCGATGGATAGAATTGTTAAAGTATATTAAGTTTTCACTTTGTCTCATTCATGTCATGATCTTTTGGCTCGAGTACATGAAGTTCAAAAGTCTATTAGAATTTTACTTTTTTCAATGGAATGTTCCAGTTAGTGATTGAACCATCTATGAGCAAACATCTAGAGAGAAGTGATTGATTTAAATCAATGATACATTCAATTATAAGGATTGAAACATGAACATTGTTGGATCTAGCTTGAAACCAGCTGCATTTGAGAAAAAAACATTTAAGAGCTTCCTTACTCATTTGAGTCAATGCAAATCATGTAATCATTGCAGTCCATGAGACTACATTGTGTTGTGGCATTTTGTCAAACAGGTGTCGTGCACCCTCCACCATCCTCGTTTGCATATAGCCTACTATCATGAATTCCATGATACAACATCTCGTTCTAGCATTTCCTCAAATAGCTATTGTGCATTTTTCACTCTCAAATTTTGCATGTATCTTGCTATCATAGCACTCCATGCTACTACATTTCCTTATGGCATATTATCGAACACGTTGAAAGCATCATCAATTTTATCATTCTGGCAATACCCTGTAACCATGGAAGTCCACAAGATCACATCTCATTTTGGTATTTTCTCAAACAAATTGCACACCATTTCCATGCTCCCTTTACGGGGACACACAACCATTGAAACATGAACGCTGTTGGATCTAGCTTGAAACCAACTGCATTTGGGAAAAAAACATTTAAGAGCTTCCTTACTCATTTGAGTCAATGCAAATCATGTAATCATTGCAGTCCATGAGACTACATTGTGTTGTGGCATTTTGTCAAACAGGTGTCGTGCACCCTCCACCATCCTCGTTTGCATATAGCCTACTATCATGAATTCCATGATACAACATCTCGTTCTAGCATTTCCTCAAACAGCTATTGTGCATTTTTCACTCTCAAATTTTGCACGTATCTTGCTATCATAGCACTCCATGCTACTACATTTCTTTATGGCATATTATCGAACACGTTGAAAGCATCATCAAGTTTATCATTCTGGCAATACCCTGCAACCATGGAAGTCCACGAGATCACATCTCATTTTGGTATTTTCTCAAACAAATTGCACACCATTTCCATGCTCTCTTTCCGAGCACACACAACCATCATTGCATTCCAAGATACAATATTTTGTATTCAGAGATTTTGTCAGAAATTTGACATGCATCATCCATTCTACCCCATTTCACATACTTTGTAATACTTGAGAAACAAGGTCTAAAATAACAGTTGCATATTGCACATATAATTTGATTTCCATTTGGGTATTGAGTTTAGATATATTCAAGTGGTTTTAAATGTAGTTTTGGACTTGCAGGTCATAGTTTTTTTGTTGCATCCATCTCGAGTCCATGCACGACTTGGAAACTGCTTTCATTGCTTTAATATAAATTATTCATAAAAAAATTTTAAAAATGGCAATCAAAATTTTACTTAAATCATAAAATGAAAGGCATTAGAATGACTAAATCATTCTTAAAAAATCATATGACAAAGAGGGGTGATCTCCAAATTTCAAGCTTGGCCGCCACTCTAAGAAAATTATATGTCCTTAGTGTTTCTAGAAATGACTATACAACATCATAAGTATCTTGACAAGATAATTTTTTGATATTTAATAATTAAATTAAAAATCAGATATAATTATATCTGATTTTTAATTTAATTATTAAATATCAAAAAATTATCTTGTCAAGGCACTTTTGATGCGTGTATAGCCAAGCCAATCGTAGTGTTTCCTCTATTTTATTTTATTTTATTTTCCCATCAAGATATTCATCAAGCTTAGAATTGGGTAAAGCTTTTCCAATTCGAGAAACAAATAAAGGAAGGCATTTATGTTTGTTTGTTTCACACTTTTCCAACATAATCCTTCTTAGCTGGAACCAATGAAAGAAGCGTTTCCACCATATTAAAAAGTTGCCTCTAGCTACAGCCACATTGAAAGGGGTTGTTTGGCTAAAATCTCTGACAGAAACTGAATTTCTAGCTTCTTCTTGTGAAAATCCCAATCTGAAACTAAATTGATTTACTTGGTTTTCTTTTGAAAAGAAGTAGGTAAACACTTTGACGTTGTCATGAGTTCCAGCTACTGCACAATATATAGTTGTCTGCATGTGACAATCCTTGCTATCTATCAGGTTTATGTTAACCTTTATAAGCTTATGACAAAGCCATTTCTGCCCAAGAAAACCAATGACATGAAGCACGTTTCTTCCATATTTATCACCCATTGATGCTTTTCCCTAGTTATAACCACCTTTCTTTTTATTAAACAATAACTTTTCAATAATTTGCAATGCTGCATCAACTTCTTCAAGAGGAACAACTCCTTGAATAAAGCCTTCAATAAAAGGATTAATCTTTTTGGCTCCTACACTCACCATTACGTTGTCAAGGTTTTCACCCTCGGCAACGTAGTGGAGTGTGATTTTCCCTTCATTGTCTCCTTCAAAAGGATTGACTCCTCCATCAAGCAACTTTTGAACGAGATCCACATACCCCATTCCTGAACTCTCACACAGATATGTTGATAGTGGGTGGTGCTACTTCAGCTTCTCAAAATAAGATTTTGGTCAACTGGATAGTGACAGAAGCCATACCACCATACTCGAGCAACGATTTTGTGGAAGTCACCCAATTCATATAAATTGTGACTCAACAATTAATAAGATATAAATTTATGCAAGTAAATGACACGTACTTTCAGCACAAAGGTGAAAAATCAATGAACAAAAATGTTTTTTTCTATTGATTATAATAGATAAACTAACAAAAAATATCGAATAGTATCAGAGTTCAGTGTATAATTTCAAAGTTCACTACATAGCAGACTACAAATGTACATAGCTTTACATAGGATATGATCAAACTACTAATGGATCAGGTGAAACAATCAGAAATGAAAGAACCATCCTTTGTTAACAGCCTTAGGAATGCCCACAATGGGAGCATCAAAGACACCTGTAATAAGATCATCAGTTGGAACTGTGTTACGATTATCAGTGGGGGTTGTAGCAAGAACATCTATAGGAACAACAATAGGTATATTAATTCCTTGCACACTGCCATCTCTAGCCTCCCTATCTCTGCCATGTTTCTCATGCTCCTTTCCTTTCTTCTTCTCCCCTCTTAGTTGCTGCAAAAAATGTCTCAAGGTAATGTCAAATTCATCTTTCTCCATGTCTACCTTGACTGTGGTATATCCATAAGCCACCTCCTTCCTGTTGATCTTAGTGGTACCATCCCTGAGAAAGTTGATAATTTTTTGCTCTTTCATTTTGAGAATAACTATGAAATGCAAAGAAATATCAGAATAAATGAGTCTCCGTAGAGACTCAGTAAGGTACATGGCCTTCCCATTGAATAAATCATCATTCATAAGCTTCCAAATATCCCATAATAAAAGAGCAGAAAATATAGACCAAAAAGAATTGTTGTATTTATCATTACTCAAAATAGTTCTAGAAATCACATGAGATACATTGAAGTTGTTGTTCAAGACCAAGCCAAAGATACCCTAGATTTATCGTCGTCCATTCATTTTTAAGCATTGCACATCGTTGATCACAAAGTATATGTCACTCATTTCATAACATAAAAAAACATTTAATGAATGATTGACCACAAAATATAGCTTCTTTTGATATTAATGACTGACTGATTGTAAAATTTTGCATTTGATTAAAAAATAAAAAATAAAAATATTTAAAATTTCTATTTTTTTTTTTTGATCGGTAAAAGGTCGAAGCCCTGTATGATTTTATTAATATAAATATTAACTTTACAATGTGACCCGCTCGCTACAGGCGCTGGTAGGAAAGAGCGGGGTTGAGAAAACCTCCAGCCTTGCCCGGGACCATAGGTCATGTCCTTATACAAAATACATGGGCATACCCACAACTCAACATTTGTCGAGATTTTTTAGAAATACATAGAACCCGTGGGCATTCCCACGGCTCAATATCTATCGAGGATTTGTTACATAATACAATCTATCAGTGGGCATTCCCACTGCTCAAGAATCTCGCAATTTAATGGTATAATTATTACAATGTTGTTTATAAGATCACAGATTAAAGGTTCCATTCAATTACATTGATCACATTGATCATTTGGATAATACCGTTCTAGGTTCTTCAATATTGAATCAGAAAGG
>MU225903.1:606557-624964 GCA_018584345.1 Thuja plicata | reverse complement strand
TATAGACACACACACACACATACGTGTATGTATATATATACATATGATTAAAATGACAATGTTACCTATTTTTGTCACATATATTGCAATAATTACAGTGGATAATGTAGCATTCATAAGCCTCTAATGTACTACGGAAATCACCGCAAGGAAATTACAAAAACAAGTGATGCATTGCAATGAAATCATGAAAACAAGTTATGCACACGCATTAGAAGAGAACAGATAGAAACCCTCGACACCTAGAAATGATTATAGTCGAAATATTTAACAGAGAAATGACTAAGCCTTATAAATAAGTCAGCCAAATGATTCAAATGACAAATACAATGTTATAAGGAAATACAACATCTTCTCATGATTAAAAAGACAATCTTCCCTATTTCTGTCACATATATTCCAATAATCAACAGAAACCCTCGACACCTAGAAATGATTATACTCAAAATATTTAACAGAGAAATGATTAAGCCCTAGAAATTAAAAAAAAACAAAATAATTCATACTACAAATATATTGTATTAAAAAGAAATAACCCTAAAATGACAATGTTCCTTACATGTGTGTGTGTGTGTGTGTGTATATATATATATATATATATGATTAAAATGACAATGTTCCCTATTTCTGTCATATATATTGTAATTATTACAGTGGATAATGTAGCATTCATAAGCCTCTAATGAACTACAAAAATCATCGCAAGGAGATCTGGAAAACAAGTTATGCATCACAAGGAAATCATGAAAACAAGTTATGCACACACATTATAAGAGAACATACAGAAACCCTAGACACCCAGAAATGATTAAACTCAAAATTTTTGATAGATAAATGATTAAGCCCTTCAAATAAGTCAGCCAAATGATTCAAACTACAAATACACTTGCTTACAAAGAAATATAACATCTTTTCATGATTAAATCAACAATGTTCCCTAATTTTGTTGCATATTTTGCAATAATTGCATGAAAATCAGTTATGCACATGCATTGAACAATAACCAACTAGTGAAATCATTGTTACTTGAGATTGGAGCATCACCTAAAGCAGAGATGACCATCGTAAGACGAGAGGAGGCGCAGAGAGAAGGGAAGGCGACAAAATGGCAAAAAAGAAAAAGACTCCGCACGGTTTTAGGGTATTCGATGCGCAGTTAATGGGTAACCCAACACCAGTTACATGGCACCGCTTGGATATTAGTGGTGTCAATGTGATTTGTTATGGGTCATCGTTAGGTTATAATAACATGTTGACACAAACAATTCAAGTGTTAGGGTCATTAAAGGGGTCATCGACAGGTTAGAATAACATGTTCGCACAAACAATTCAAGTGTTAGGGTGATTAAATGGGGTCATTGACAGGTTAGAATAACATGTTCACACAAACAATTAAAGTATTAGAGTGATTATTTTATAATAATTTCTAAACATATCAATGTCAAAAACATATTGGTCATTGGTGCAATAGAGATCAGTTATTGGGTCTAAACTGATTATGTTTTGAACATTATTGTCGCATATTGGGGGGGTTTGGGGGCAGGTACTGGGTGCCACTTTTAAAATGGCACCTTTTGACCACTTTGCGCTCGATGATCTCTACAAAGAGATCGACGAATACCCAAAAGATGAAACCTTAGCTTTAAGCTCTCGACTCACCTACGAAGACACACCAAATAAATTGAGGAAATTCGCTTTACGGTTTAGGAGTTCTAGGTGCACAAAGTTAGCCTGGGCAGCTACTGGGTCCTTTCCCCTAGTGCCTTTCCTTTTAAGTTAATATAAAAGTTACATATTTACAAAAAGGGGCCGGGGGATATAAAAATCACCCTGCGAGAGTTCACATGACAAACAACACAGGAAACCCTAATTTCTGGTGCATGTTCTTCCTCGCATGATAACAAGAAACAAAATCAAAACCTATGTGAGTGTGGTGTTTCCTCCATTGCCCTGCATTGATTTTTCATTTTTCATTTTCTTTTATGTAGGCAAGTTGGGTGAGAGGAAAAAGGGACCCCATAAATGTTAAAATGCATTTAAAAGGTATTTAAAAATATTTTTGTCTACACCTGATTCTTTAATTGAGGCGGAATTGACATTTTTTAATTGAGGCTGAATTGACATTTTTTAATTGAGGCAGAATTTGTTCAATCCGTAGTTTGGTAGTGCAAAGCATAATTGGAAGAGGGAGATGTATAGCCTCATTTTGGCCCAAAATGAGCATATACATCTTCCACTCGAAAAGGTGGAATTGGAATTACATCTTCCAATTCTAATTTTTTGTAATCTACATTTTATAACATTTTAGTCCATCTACAAGATCTCCCGGTAGAGAAAATATCAATTCCAGGGCCAACACTGACAATGATAATGCAATGCTTCACCACATCAAACACATACTTTAATGGCCTCCTTTTTGGCCATCTCCGCTCAGTCTCCTCCCCAAATTTGGCAGACAGTGACAATTAATTGGCCCTCCAACAAGACCTGGTGGCCACCATTACCACCTACACATCCTCCAGTTTTCTTCATTCCTTCTACGGTTCCATTGGCCGAATTGACCATGCCAAACTCACTTAACTCAACGACCAACAAATAGGTACCAAAAATAATCATGATCCCCTCATCGGTTGGTTTGTTTCCCACAGAAATACACCTCTCATGCCCTCCATGAATGAATCCATGATCACATCTTGGCTCAGGAGAAGTGTCAGTAATGCTCCTGTTGTTGCCCAAAACTGCTTGTGACAGGGTTTTGCATTTGGAAAGGGTATGTTCTCTTTCTTTTATGCTATCAGGGTCGTCCCTATTTACACAGAGCTCTCACTTTCTCATTCATCTTCTAGGTCAACCATACAAAACCAAATACAAAAAATACATCTTCTCATTCATCTTCCGGGTCAACCAAACGATTCCAACTATATTCTGAAAACAAAAAACTAGATTGGAAAATTCCTGAATTGACCAAATCCAGCATTAAGATCAAATCCAACATTTTCTAATTCATGCAACCAAACAGGGCCTTAACATTCCTAGTGGATTTTATAATGAAGATTAGTACTATACTGTTGGGATAAAGAATGAGCCCCACTAACAATTGAATTTACCCCCTTTTTTACTTTGTCAAATTATTTATTATCCTTGTGAAGTTAAAAGTTTCTTTATTTATAGCTTTTGGATGTCAAGCTACACCCTTGAATATAACAACAATATTTAAATCATTTAAATAATTTAAATGAACTCTATCCTTCATTACACTTATCACGTGTCATCTTCTTCAAATTTTGGAAAACACACAAGATCGAATATATCCTAAAAAATATTATTATTTAAATTGAACAACTTAAATAATAAATCTCTAGCATTGAAATTAATATTGCCTCCAGATGGTCATGATATACATTGGGTCCCCTTGTGGGCCTGACTAAAAAACAAATTCATTTTGGTGCCAACTTGACCCCTAAAATTGATTCTTGATGACTTTATCATGCATTCTAGTTCATAAACATGCAATGGGTAATCACTGAAACTTGGCTTTTGACGTTTTCTCAAAATGGTCAAAATAATCCTTGGACCTCTAGAAATGCCATAAAAATTTGACCAAAACATGACATGAGTCTCTGAAAACTGGCAAGAATGCATACTGATATATTGACAATCAAACTCCAAAGTGGATTGACATGACAATGCCTAGGGTGTGAGAAATTAAAACTCAAATTAGGTCACTTAAACATTTTTTGCAAATTTACATGACATAACACCTTTCAAACCCTGTCAACATGCACCTTGAAAAAATATCAAATCACACTTCAGGGAGTCGCCACCATGGGTAATGATTCATCTAGATACAAAGAATATGACTACCAAAAGGATTTACCCAATCTTTCAGATTTGAAAGATATTAAACGTCAAAGTTGACCACTTTCAAACTTTTATACAAATGCATGTGCAAAACACTATGAACTCCATTTCATTTTAGCTTGGTAAAAATATCAAACAAAGTTATGAGACCCTATAACTCTGCACATGGTTTCATTTACATACTAGAAATATAGGACAACAATTGTCTTCTCTTGACAATAATATGATTTTGAAATATAACTCTCTGAAAACTGCCACCTGGCAGATGTAACATTGTGTATATTGAAATATGAATAAATTGCATACGGATTGGCCTCAACAAACATGTCAAATGGAGTCACTAGGATCTCAAGATGGATATGAGGGTTGTCTGTTAGGTTACCAATATATGGGAATGATCATTTTTCCATAACGATGAACAAATCATGAAATGCAAGCCTCCATAGTAGGCTACTTGGATTATTCTGGAAATGTACAAACTATGGATCCTTACTAACCCCTCAAACCAAGTGCATAAAAAAACATATCCAAATTAAACAGTGGAAACTAATAATGGTTAAGTGTGCTCAATGATAAGAGGTGAACATATTTCCAAATCCATCTCTCATGAAAATCACTGAGAATCAAACTTATTTGCTTTCAAACTAGGACCTTCAGACAAATTTTCAGGGGTGTTCTTTTTGTGCCTTAGTCATATTTTCAACATAGTCACTCCAAATTCCTTCATAATTTTAAGGTGCTAATAGGACCCACACAAGAAAATGCCCAACCAAATGTGGTCTCATGCACTGCAATGATTACAGGATATCAGAAAATAGGCTCATTGAAAACTCTTTTGATGTGGCTAAGTGAATGCAATTTAAAGGTACTAAGTTGAACTCCACAACATATTCCAAATGTTGATGACAATTATTCAATTGTGTATTGTCATTGATGTTTACACAAGTGAAATGATGTTTACACAAATGTCTAATCCTATCTAAGCACAGACAGTGTTTGCCAAGCTCTCTCGGGCATTGAAGATGACCAAAGTGATATTAAGTTTGAACTGAGTTCACTCGGGCATTACAGTGTTGGTCGGGTGTTGAAGGATTTTAGTATTGACCGAGTTAAGCATTCAGTGTCAGCCGACTAACAACAATTTATATTTTATGGTCATTTGGTTATATGAAGCCAACAAACTTAAGTTTTATTCATTATTTGGAAGGATATTGAGGTCGACTTGACAAGGCTTATCACATATATATATAAGGTCAAGTTTGTATTGAATATATGAGAAAGATATATGTTTTGTGATATGAAGTGTGGAGGCAAACTTAGAAGGGATTCTGATTAAGGAAAAAACATACAGAGTTGTAATAGAATATTCGATCAGTGAGGATCAAGTAATCAAAGCCAGAGCAGAGATATGAATCAGCAACGATAGTTTCTTATCAAAATAGGTCAATCCATTGTTACTCTAGCAATTGTAGCAACGATCTAAATCTCTTAACAGAGTAGACTTAACAGTCTTTTGTAAATCCTCTCACAAGGTGACATTTCTACATTGAAGTGTTTGAAGATCTCTAACAAGGTCATTCCTCATTGGGTGATTAAATCCTCTAACAAGGTCATACCTAATTGTGTGTTATTGTAACCTTTAACAAGGTTGGCTCCTAACAGGGCTCACTGCAGAAGAGTGAAAAATAGCGACTAGTTGCAATTGGTGGTTTTTCCCATATTGGGTTTCCACATTAAATCTTGGTGTTATCTGTGTACTTGTTATTTGCTTTATGGTTTATGTTTCTGTAATCAATCTCTAAAGGATAATCATAGTTAATATCTTAAGATTTATTATGTTAATCGAGTGATGGTAGAATATCTGTGTTAACTGAGAAATAATTATAAATTTGTTTAAGACATCTAAGGGACTTGGATTTGTTTTTGTGGTAACTGATTCACCACTCCCCTCTCAGTTACTCAACTCATTTCCAACAATTGGTATCAGAGATATTGGTGCTTATAGGAAAGGTTTAAAGGCCTAAGCTAAAGATCAGAGATGTCTTACAGAAGGGAGATCCACAAGCTTAACAAGGACAACTTCGCTGCATGGCAAGATTTGATGAGGCTACATCTATCTATTATTGAAGATATTGGTTTGCAATTCTTGGATCATAGTTATGTGGAACCACCGAGACCTTTGACTATGGATCATATGGTGGACATGAAGCATCATAACATAATGATGATTGATATATCTTCTTCACGCAACTACTCAGAATTTGATGAAGTCAAGGACTGCCCTACTGCCTTTGATATGTGGAACAAACTACATGATATTCATGGAGGAGATGTCAATGTAAAGAGAGCCAAAGCAGAGAGTCTCATAGGATAGTTTGATCTGATGAAAATGAAAGAAGGAGAAGACATTACAAAGTACAGTGAAAGAATCAAGAAAAGTGTCAGTGCAATCAGAGCTTCCGGTGGAACAATTGAAGAAAAAATAGTGGTCAACAAGGTATTGAGAACTTTACTTCCTATCTATGCAATTAGAGTTTCAGCTATTCAAGAGATGAGATGCAGTAATGACATAACTCTAGATAGATTGGTTGGAAGACTTACAAATTTTGAATTGGAAAACTTTGACAATTATTCTCCTAATCCTATAAATCTTGAGTCTGCATTCAAAGCTAAATTAAATCTTGGAAAGATGAAAAGTAAATAGATTGACAGTGATAGTGATGATGAATCTGATGATGAAGATCTGGAAATCATTGAAGCACTACTTGCAAAGAGAGCTGCCAAAGGAAAAGGTAAATACAAAGAAAGAATACCATTGATTTTCTTTTCATGTAATGAGGTTGGCCACATTGCTGCTAAGTGTCCAAACAAAGAAGACAAAGATGAGAGAAAGTTCAACAAGTACAAAGGCAAGAAAGATTTCACAAGTTACAAAAGCTACAAGGGTAAAGGTAAGAAATATTATTATATTGCAAATGATTCTAATAGTGATGGAGATGGAGATGAAATGGTTTACATTGCTATTAAGGATGAGTCAAATAATGAAGATGATGAAAAAACTACATTGTTCTCTCATATTAGCAAAAATGACACTTGGATAATTTATAGTGGTTGTTCTCACCACATGACTAGTGATAAAACTAAATTTGATCATCTTGAGCACTATGATGGTGGGAGTGTCAGTTTTGGGAATGATGAACCCTACTATGTGAAAGGTAAAGGTTGTATTGGTCTAACTGAAGGAATCAAATGTGATAATGATTATTGGGTTGAAGGACTAAGGTGTAATCTACTAAGTGTGGCACAACTGAATAAAATTGGTTTCAAGGTAGAATTCATGAATGGTAAGGCCAAGCTCCTAGATGGTAAAGGAACCCTAGTTGGAACTGACAGGCAAACAAAAAGTAATCTATTTTATCTTGATCTCAATGAAAATTCATATTTTATTGCACAAGTAGAAGAAAGCTGGTTATGGCATAAAAGGTTGTGTCATGTGAAATTTGATAACCTAGTCAACATAAGGAAGAACAAAAGAGTAAGAGGTATTCCTTTTTTGAAGAAACCTGAATTGGCAGCATGCAAACAATGTCAAATTGGGAAGATGGGAAAAACTAGCTTCAAGAGCAAGAATTACAATACAGAAGAAGTCTTGGAGTTAGTACATACTGATTTGTGTGGACCAATTGGAACAAAAATTTACACAGGTGAGAAGTATTTCATTCTATTTGTTGATAACCATTCCAAAATGATGACTGTTATGTTTCTCAAAGAAAAATCAGAAGCTTTTCAGAAGTTCAAATGGTACCTAGCCAGAGTTGAGAAGGAAACAGGAAAGAAACTTAAATTCTTAAGATCTGATAGAGGAGGAGAATTCATTTCTAACGAGTTCAATGAATTTTGCAATGATAGAGGAATCAAGAGACAAGTATCTGCCTCAGGTATGCCACATCACAATAGTATAGTAGAAAGAAGGAACATATCCATCATGGATTGTGCAAGAACCCTGATGATTGAAAAGAATGTTGCTACCAAATACTGGAAGGAATCCATCAGCACTACAATTCACACCTTGAACCGAGTTCAACTGAAGAAAGGTACTAATCAGACACCTTTTGAATTATGGTACTATAAACCTAATTTTCACTATTTCAAAGTATTTGGAAGTAAATGTTACATCTTGAAGGAAGCAAGAAATGGAAAATTTGATGTAAAAGGTGATGAAGGTATATTCTTAGGCTACTCCTACAAAAGAAAAGCATATAAATGTTTGAATCTTGCTACTCATAAAGTGATATAAAGTGTGCATGTGAAGATTGATGAGTTTGCAGAGAGAAATGAAGAACAGAGCAGTAAAGAGCCCGAAGACTACATAATCTTTGTGTATTATGAACCTGATACTATACCTAAGACACAAGTAATGGTGATTGGACAACAACTATGTCAACCACTGAATTCATCTACACAAACCTGGTTGCAACCTATGCAACCATTACTTCTAACTAAAGAAACTGAGTCACAAACAAAGGGAACCGAGTCTCAGACTGAAGAAATTGAGTCGTAGATAGAGGCACCAAAGTCTCAAACAGTGGAACCCGAGCATTAGTTAGAAGAACATAACAAAATATTTGAGCATGGTGAACCAAGTGGAGCAAGTCCAAAATAAAAAGGAAGGGTCCTGTACTTGTCAAATATGTTAGAAGGCATCATGCACCTGAGAAAATAATTGGAGATTAGATAGAAGGTATAATGACAAGGAACAAAATTAAAGGTACATGTTTGCTTAGTGAAATTGAACCTAGAACAACTAAAGATGCATTGAATTATGAAAGCTGGATCGAAGCAATGAATGAAGAGATTGAGCAGATAGAAAAGAACAAAACCTGGACTCTTGTACCTAGACCAAAAGACAAGAATGTGATTGGTACTAAGTGGGTTTTCAGAAATAAGATGAATGAGAAAGGTGAAGTTTCCATAAAGAAAGCTAGATTAGTGTGTAAAGGATATGATCAAAAAGAGGGTATTGATTATGGAGAAACTTTTTCTCATGTTGCAAGACTTGAAGGAGTTAGAACACTTTTGGAATATGTTGCACATAAAGGATACATGGTATATCAAATGGATGTAAAATCTACATTCTTGAATGGAATCCTACAAGAAGAAGTCTATATTGAGAAACCTGAAGGTTTTGTAGATCCTAACAAAAGGAATATGGTTTGCAAATTGCACAAAGCCTTGTATGGACTGAAGCAAGCTTTGAGAGCCTAGTATGAAAGACTACATGGTTACTTGATAAGTATTGGATTTCAGAGAACTAATGACAATAGTATCTTGTACATTAAAGAAGGACCTCAGAACAAGATACTATTAACATAGATATTTGTTGATTATATACGATTCACTAGATATGATGATTTATGCAAAGCATTCTTTGTAGAAATGAGTAAGGAATTTGAGATGTCTATGTTTGGTGAAATCAAATTCTTTGTTGGTTTACAAGTTTATCAGATGAAGGATGGTATATATATTACCCAGTCTAAATAGATAAAAGAGATACTGAAGAAATTTGGGATGGAAGACTCCAGACCAGTTGGGACTCCTATGCCTACTGGACATAAGTTATCTAAGGATGACGATTCAAAGAAAGTAAATCAGACTACCTACAGATCCATGATTGGTAAACTTTAATATGTTGTTCACACTAGACCTGATATTGCATTAGTAGTCGGTATTGTTGCAAGGTTTTTAGCTAATCCTAAAGAGAATCACTTAATGGCTATCAAAAGGATTCTTATATATCTTAAGAGTACTGATGATTATGGATTATGGTATAAGAAAGGAGAAAAATTTGATTTGAAGACTTTTACTGATGCTAATTGGGAAGGAAGTGTCAATGACAAAAAGAGCACAAGTGGTGGAGCATTATTTCTTGGAAAGAGGTTAGTCTCCTAGACAAGCAAGAAGCATAACTACATTTCTCAGTCTACAATAGAAGCAGACTTTGTTGGTGCAGTAGTGAATTGTTCAAATATCATATGGTTCAAACAACTATTGTCAGGTATGAAGGTGGAAATTAAAAAAACAATTATTATCTACTGTGACAACACCAGTGCTATTAACATTTCAAAGAGCCCTGTGATTCATACTAAGACTAAACATATTGCAATAAAGTATCATTTCTTGAGGGAATCGATTCAAACCAAAGAAGTAAGATTGGAATATGTGAATACTAAAGAACAAGTTGCTGATATATTCACAAAATCATTACCTAAGGATGCATTTTTGTATCTTAGAGAAAAGCTAGGGGTGATTCCCCTAACCGAGGTTCACTAAAACACAGTTTAGTGACGCATCAACCGAGCTACATAACAAATTAAACATGTTGATGCATATATTTAGAGCTTATTGCATATGAATCAGTACAAACAGGTACATTACAACTTCATTGGATGTATATTAGATGGTGTCTTTGGCATTGGTTGTCAAAGAGGGAGAGATTACTGATGTCATAAAGATTACCAAGGGAGAGATTACTGATGTCATAAAGATTACTAAGGGAGAGATTGATGACAAAGGGAGAACTTTATCAGAGAACATAAATTCATGTAAGAGGGAGATTATGAAGACAGAGGGAGTTTTTGGATAAGAATAATAATGAAGCTAAGGACATTAATAAAATTTGATTCTTGTGTCTATTGCTCTATAATTCTTTGTATTATGACATGTTGTGTTGCCATCAATGCCAAAGAGGGAGATTGTTGATGACAATTATTCAATTGTGTATTGTCATTGATGTTTACACAAGTGAAGTGATGTTTACATAAATGTCTAATCCTATCCTAGCACAGACAATTTTTTCCAAGCTCTCACGGGCATTGAAGATGACCAAAGTGATTTTCAGTTCTAACCGAGTTCACTTGGGCTTTACAATGTTGGTCGGGCATTGAAGGATTTCAGTATTGACCGAGTTAAGCATTCATTGTCAGCTGACTAACAATAATTTATATTTATGGTCAATTGGTTATATGAAGCTGACAAATTTAAGTTTTATTGATTTTTTGGAAGGATATTAAGGCTGACTTGACAAGGCTTATCATATTTATGTAAGGTCAAGTTTGGATTGAATATATGAGAAAGATATATGTTTTGTGATATGAAGTGTGGAGGTGAAATCAGATGGGATTCTGATTAAGGACAAAACATATAGAGCTGCAACGGAATATCTGATCAGTGAGGATCAAGTAATCAAAGCCAGAGCAGAGATTTGAATTAGCAAAGACAGTTTCTTATCAAAACAGGTCAATCCATTGTTACTCTCTAACAATTATAGCAGTGATCTAAATCTCTTAACAGAGTAGACTTAACAGTCTTTTGTAAATCCCCTCACAAGGTGACATTTCTACATTGAAGTGTTTGAAGACCTCTAACAAGGCCACTCCTCATAGGGTGATTAAATCCTCTAACGAGGTCACACCTAACAGTGTGTTATTGTAACCTTTAACAGGGTTGGCTCCTAACAGGGCTCACTTCAGAAGAGTGAAAAATAGTGACTAGTTACAATTGATGGTTTTTCCCATATTGGGTTTCCACATTAAATCTTGGTGTTATCTGTGTACTTGTTATTTTATTTATGGTTTATGTTTCTGCAATCAATCACTAAAGGATAATCATAGTTAATATCTTAATATTTATTATGTTAACTGAGTGAAAGTAGAATATCTGTGTTAACAAAGCAACAATGATAAATTTGATTAAGACATCTAAGGGACTTGGATTTGTTTTTGTGGTAACTGATTCACCCCTCCCCTCTCAGTTACTCAACTCATTTCCAACAATTTAAAGGTACTTAGTGAATGCAATTTAAAGGTACTAAGTTGGACTCCACAACATATTCCAACATCCTCTCATCTTTTTCTAAAGTGGGAGCTTTGAAAGAGGGTATGCACATCCATCAAAGCTTATTTGAAAAATGTTTTTTTTGAATGGTATAGTTGTAGTTGCATTGCTAGACATGTATGAGAAATGTGGAAACATACAAAGGCATGCGAACAATTTGATGAAATACATCAAAGAAATCTAGTCCAATAGAATACCATGATTGTAGGATATGGACACAATGGTGTTCCAATCTATACTAAAATGGAAGCTTTGGAACTATATGTATGTATATATATGTATATATATATATATACATATATATCTATACATATATATCTATATATATATGTATATATATATATATATATACATATATATCTATACATATATATATATATATATATATATATATATATGTATAGATATATATGTATATATGTATGTATGTATGTATGTATATATATGTATAGATATATATATATCTATACATATATATATCTATATGTATATATATATGTATATGTATATGTATATGTATATGTATATGAATCAAAGCATAATTGAAAGTGGGTTTGCTTCCAATGTTGTAGATGATAGTAAATTGATAGACATGTATGAAAAATGTGGAAGGACTTGAAAGACACGAGAACTTTTTGATAAAAATGTCTAAGAGAAAAGCAATTTTCTGGTTTTTAATGATTTTAGGATATGTAGAAAATGGTATTGTTGATAAGGCCTTAAATCTATTCAAAGACACTTAAAAATTAGAGGGAAAAAGAAAATAGGATGGAAACCATACCTATTGTGGTGCTCAAATCATCGAAAGAATCAAAAGAAAAAGTATCATTACATGAAATTTTTTTTTTGTTCGCTTTGCAACTCCGAGTGCTGAGAGCGCGTGGCACCCGTTCGGCCCTCCATACGCAGAGGTTCATTTAATGAGCCCATCACCCACTCTTTAATATGAATTCATCTTCTGATGGCCCCATTCATTCTACTAGTGTGTCTGAGAAGAAAGCTGAGTCTGCTCTGACCTCCTCCAAGCCCCTGGAACCATACCCTAAATCATTTGGGCAAGCCCTAATTGACGCAAAAGTTTTCCCTGATGGCGCAAAGTTCATCGACAGGAAGCAAGTTCCCAACCCAGATGAAAGAAGTAGACTTGGAGCAGGAGGTAAGGCTTTGAACTCCAATTGTCTTATTGTTTCTCCCAATTCCAACATGGTAGATGTGATTAAATCAGAGAGGAATAAACTATGTGAATCTGTTATATTCTTGGTTGGTCAAGATATTAATAGATTGTCTTCCTGTGTCTTTATGAACAATTGGTTACATTCGGTTTGGGGATCAAAATTAGGGCTTAAGCTCTCTTTTTGTAGGATGATTCAGAAAGGGATTTTATTATTATTTTCAATGATGCTATTAGTCAAAGAATGAACAATAATAGACAGTTCTGGTCTATAGGCGCCTATAGTTTTCGTACCCTAGGATGGTCTAGTAATGCCAATTTCAAAGAGATTATGGCCCTCTCCTCCCTAAGATGGATTACTATCAAATATATTCCTCCCTTTCTCTGGAATGTGATTGCAGAAGCCCTCGAATCCCAAGGTCCTATTATCCGTATTGATCAATCCAATACTCTCCTTCCCCGCATGGATGCGCGAGTTCTAATCTCTCTCAAACCAGGCGTGAATATCCTAAAAAACCTAGTTTTTAACGTAGATGGAGAACATATATCATGTCCTATGGAATATCTGGGTGGTCTCAATTCGTGTTTCCTATGTAATAAAGATGACCATCAAAGGAGTAACTACCCTATGCTTGGACCCAGAACCAAACATCGACCCCCACCCAAAAATACCTCGACCCACCTTGAACTCAACCTTCCTAGATCCGACCCTCCACCCACATATGCTCCTGAGAATGATAACTTGTTGCCTTCTTCTCCCTCGACATCCAACTCTTGCCCCACTTCCCAGATCAACTCCATCGTCTCCACCCTTGATGGCTTACCTGTTTCTCTTGGACTTGATCCTAATAGATTTAACAACCCAAATAAATAGTCAGACACCAGATATGGAAATAGAGGTCCTCCTTATCCTAAAAGAAAACCCAGGAAACAACGCAAGAATGCTCAACAGCTAGCACTTGACAAAATCATAAAATTTGATGGCCCCTCCAAGAGAAGGAGAGGTAATGTGAATGAAAAGTTTACTGATCAACCACCCTGTCTTGATGACCCCTCCCACTATAGCTAGGATAATGAGAAGAGGTTGGAAAAGGTGGCTCTAGATGGAGATTAGGGTGGGGCCATGATTAGTGGAGGTGATGATATGGACACCTTGGATGGACTAATTGGGGCCCCTGGTTTGGACCCAACTAATTGCAATGCTCTCCATGACTTTGAGCTTCAGGTTATTCCTGCCACCTCTCCTGAGCCTCACCACCCCTGTCAGCCATCTGAGCTACCTTCCAATCACTCCCTATTACCCTAGCTATGATGGATGGTGCCATTGAGATTGGGAATATCGATCCACCTTTGAAGTCCCCTGGAGCCTCCCTTAAAGAAGTTTTCAGTGATAAGGGTATTAACCAAAACTGGGCTATAGTGCCATTCATTGATAGCCCTTGGGAAGAAGTTCTCAAATATAAAAAAATCAAAAGGACCCTGAGAGTTTCCACTTCCATTTATAAAGATGAGAACCCCATAAAAGAAGGGGAAGAGACATGCCCTAGTAAGGGTAAGAAAAAAAGAGGAAGACCAATAGGTTCGAGTAACAAGAAAGAACCTCGGGAGACATAGGCCAAGGACATACCTAAATGCTTCTTAAGCTTTAGGAATGGACCTAAACCCCCCTCCTAGTTTATGGATCTCAAGATTTCTTCCTGGAATGTTAGGGGACTAGAGTCCCTTGACAGAAAATACATTGTTCATATATATAGGAGAGCATACAAAGGAATTGATTGTTTGATGCTCCAGGAGGTCAAAGCCAACAAATTATATCTCAAAATAGCTCTTAAATGCATCTGGAGAGAAGGTTAATCATCCCACATCTAGGCAAAAGGAGGGATATCCATCCTCCTCAGATCCCAATGGGCTAAAAAAGTCCTACAATGGGGATCCTGACCATGCAACAGATCGGTTTGGACTATTTTAGAAGACCACCAAACCAAATTTGGGCTATGTTCAGTCTATGCCCCTAATGACTATAGGGAAAGGACTGAACTATGGAAATGGCCAAGTTCCCTTGAAGAGATCCCTTGGATCATAGGTAAAGATTTAAATATGGCAAACTACCCTCACGATAAGATTGGAGGCAACAAACTGGAATGGAAAGGAATTGAGCAGTATTTCTAGAATAAGTTCCTCAATAGACACAAACTCATCGACCCCCTTAGAGGTAATAAGGATGACCATAAGGATATATGGTATATCTGGTGTAATTATCAAAAAGGTAATAGGAGGATCTACTCCTGGTTGGACCGATTCTACTACAATCAAGATTCCTTTAAGTGCTCAAAGGACGAGGCTGGCAGAGCAGTCCGAGTCACCCCATCTACTCTCTCTGACCACCATCCCATCTCCTCTAGATTCCTCTTAGCCTGTCACTCCCCTAAGAAGAAACCAAAGACCAGATCATTCTATCTTAATACTTCCCTGCTTCAGGAACCCGACATCAATAATGCAATTCTGATGATCATATGGTTTAACAAGAATGTGGCTGGTCACAACAGTATCAGGGAAAAATGGGCCAAAAACATAGCTAGATGGAGAGTTTTGCTCCAAATAGTAGGGGTAAGAAAGCTAGGGGTGGTAGGAAGGCAAAGGATGAACTGCAGGAACAACTCTCAAATGCTAAATTAGAACTGCAGAGGGATCCCTCCTCGGAGGGAGCCACCCTAAATATGGCCAAAACAAAAGAAAAACTCAGGAAGACTCAGAATGATAAGATCATAGGAGCTAAGATCAGATCCTGAAGCAACTGGATAGAACATGGAAATAAAGGCTCCAAATTATTTTCCAATCTTCTCAAATAGAAAGAGGCAAGAGGTAAGATTGAGGAAATTTGGGAGGAGGGTTCCAAAATTGAGGACCAATCACAGATCCTCCTTACTTTCAAGAACTACTTCCACAAACTCTTTACCTCCCAAGGTTATGGAGATGGGATGGCAACAGCCTTGAATAACATCAAAAAATTGATCCCAAATAAAATGAAGGAAGAGGATTCTCTCCTTCTCAGACAACCTATTGATGTTTTAGAAATCAAGGAGGCTATTACTCAGATGGTAGTAGGAAAGGCCCCAGGGCCGGATGGATTGCCCATAGAATTATACAAGAAAAACATAGATTGCATCAGCCTGGATCTTTTTGAATTGTACAATGAAGCCTTTGAGGTTGACACTTTGGGAAAAGATATCAATCACGGGGTTATCAAACTTATCCCTAAAGAAGGGGCTAAATCACTTATAAAGAACTGGAGACCCATCACCCTTTTGAACTCCTCCTATAAAATTTTAGCCAAAGTTATGGCTACCAGGCTCAAGAAGATTCTCCCCAACATTATTGACTATAACCAAACTGGTTTTGTTAAGGGTAGATATATACTAGATAACATTGTCACCTGCTGGGAAGCTATGGAGTGGGCTAGGGAATCTAGACAACAAGTTTGTATGCTCTTGCTAGATTATGAAAAATCCTATGACAGGATAGAGTGGGACTTCATTTACATGATGATGGAAGCACCGGGATTCCCCAACTATTTCATAGCTATGGTCCAAACCTTAATGAAAGGGGCCCATACAAGAGTAGAAGTAAATGGTTTTAACTCAGACTCCTTTGAACTGACAAGATCAATAAGATAGGGATGCCCTTTTGTTAGAGTAATAGTTCATTTGTCTTTATAATTAAATCTATTTGGTTTAATTATTAAAGTACACTATTATTCTATTCACTTAAGCTTGTCATTTGTAGGTGCACAATAATTAATATGTTTATTAATTATTAAATGCACAAACCTCGCTTTCTCCGGCTTTAGGGTTTCTCACCTTATAAGCCACTTTTTGTAATTATTGTAATTCACTTTTTTGGGAAATAACAATTTGCTCTCACTCCGCTGAGATTTTCCAAACCCTAGCTTCTCTCTCACAGGTTTCATTTTAGCTCTAGGTATTTTTCATGCAGGTGTTCTTGGCATTCTATGGATTTGTGTTTCTCAAATCCTACATGGTATCAGAGCCACCCTGTCGCTGCCTAGGTTGAAGATTTTTGAAGCCACGATTCGAAGGCGACAGCCGTAGCTTCTCTGGGGTTTTTTCTGTCACTTTGAAGGAGGCACCATTTTTTGGAGTCATTTGAGCCAAAATGGACTCTGCCATTGCGTTCAAAAGGCCCGGAAGAGTTGAAAAACATATAAAGTTCAACTATTTTGGCCTCTGTGACCACAGGCAAATTTTTTTGGCCTACTAGGGCCGTATGGCTCAAAAATTGAGGCAAATACTCAAAAAAAAATAAAAAAAATGCTTTTTTAATCTCAGGCGGGCGCTGCCAGTGCACACCGCCACCGCGCCGCCTGCGCGCAGCTCCTGGGCAGCGCGACACCCGCGCACCACCGCTGCGCCGCCAGGCCCGCTGCCGCCTCCTCCCTGCCCGGCCGCCGCCCGAGCCCAGCCCACCCGCCGCCGCCTCTCCGCCAGGTCACCGCCTCTGCCGGTGGTGCTACCCATGGACCACCAGAGCGCCGCCCGACATCCTACGACGGCCATATGGCCGTCAAATTTTATCGCAGGACTGTGTTTTTTCAGAGAGGGTGTTTTTGGAGGTACTTGTGGTTTTTTGACCGTAACTTGAGCATACAGTGTCCATTTTTGAAAAAAAAAATATCGTTGGAAAGGTGTTTACGAGACGGACATAATGATGCTATTTTTGTTTTCTAATTCAGCTGTTTGAGCTCCTATTTTTAGTGTTGAAGTAGAGGCTTTATTTTCCCTTCTACTCTGCATACGGTGTTCAGGTTTTTTCTCTAGTTTTCTTTGTGCTTTCAGTAGTTGATTATTTGCTGTACAAGGGTTAGAATCATACTTTGTGGGGGGGTGCTTTTGATTTCTATCATTTACTTTTAGAAATTGACCCTTCTACTTCCATCTTTTTCTTCTCTCAATGTCGGACCCCTCTGTGGCCCGGTTGACACCGCATAATTACCACACTTGGAAAGGACACATGACTAGGCTAATCATGTCATGTGGCTTATGGTCATGCCTAGATGAACAACAACCTGTCCTACAACATCCTTTTGAGATTCTACAGCACAGGAATAAGATGGATGAAGCCATGGGCTTGATTGCACTGAACATTTCTGACAGTCTCCTCTTTCACTTGGATGGTTTGACCACTCCTAGGGCCATTTGGGGCAAGTTTTCAGATTTGTTTGGAGTTGTAAATGAGTTCCGAGCACTATAGCTTGATGCAGAGTTGACTACTTTGACACCTACTAGCTTTCCCACCATTGAGGACTTCTTGATGAAGTTCAAGTCTCTGCGCTCAGTGTTGCAGGGATGTGGGAGAACTAAGACAGATGATGAGTGTATCTTCTTGATACTCTCAAAGTTGTGAGGACAGTATCAGATCTTCTCTTCCACTTTCTACTCCACCATGGATGCTTTGGGTGCTAGGC
>MU225903.1:570029-603396 GCA_018584345.1 Thuja plicata | reverse complement strand
GCATTTCATCCGTCAGCAGATTCAGGATGGTGTTCTCACTTTGGAGTACATTCCCACTGACGCGCAGGTTGCTGACATCTTCACCAAACCCTTTGCATCTCCGCGCTATCTTCAGTTGCGTTCTATGATTGGGGTGAGGGAAGTTGTCCTTGGGGGGTCTTGTTGAGGCCTTCCTTCCTTCATGTTTTTTTTCAGTATATTGTTGTATCTCCTTTTGGGGTAGGGTTTTTCCCACTGGTTTTTCTCTATTTCCCCGGTTTACAGAGATTTTTTTGTTTTTGGGTACCTGATCAGGCCTTGTTGCCAGGACCCATTTCGTTTGCTTTCATAGCTGTGCTAGGTTAGTTTCCTCCTGAGATTCACTTAAGGGGGGGTGTTAGAGTAATAGTTCATTTGTCTTTACAATTAAATCTATTCGGTTTAATTATTAAAGTACACTATTATTCTATTCACTTAATCTTGTCATTTGTAGGTGCATAATAATTAATATGTTTATTAATTATTAAATGCACAAACCTAGCTTTCTCCAGCTTTAGGGTTTCTCACCTTATAAGCCACTTTTTGTAATTATTGTAATTCAATTTTTTGGGAAATAACAATTTGCTCTCACTCCGCTGAGATTTTCCAAACCCTAGCTTCTCTCTCACAGGTTTCATTTCAGCTCTAGGTATTTTGCATGCAGGTGTTCTTGGCGTTCTGTGGATTTGTGTTTCTCAAATCCTACACCTTTGGCCCCTGCACTATTTGTAATAGCAATAGAAGCAATGGGACATATCATTGTTGACCACACTATCATAACAAGAATCAGAGGTGTTCTACTGCCAGAGAAAAAGGAGATCATCAATATCCAATTTGTTGATGACACAACCCTATTACTTAAACTTGAACCAGAGAACCTAACCTTCTTCATGGAGAAGATGAAAATTTTATGCCTGACCTTTGGGAGCAAAATTTCTATGGACAAATCCCTCTTCTTGGGGTGGACAAAAGAACCTCTGGATTGGCGCTCTAGATGGAATTACAGGTGGGAGGGTCCAGACTACCAGGTTAAATACCTGGGCATCCCCTTCTCTCTAAACCCAAACCTTAAAGACATGTGGGAGATGGTCAAAGGGAAAGTGGAAAAGAAACTAAACAAATTTGACAACCAATATATTTCATTGGCAGGAAGGGTTTAAGTCTGTCAGAAAGTGCTCTCATCCTACACACTATACTTCTCTTCTTCTTGGATTTTCAGCTAGTACCAGTTCAACCATATCCAGAAATTTATAAGAGACTACCTATGGTTTGATGGTAGAGGAAAAAGAGCCATCCATGCTATCAAATGGGAATGGTGCACTAAAAACAAGAAACAAGGAGGACTTGGCCTTAAGGATCTCAGAACTCAAGGAATCTCCTTGGCTTCTAAGTGGATCACTAGAGCCCTGGAAGGAGAGGAGCCTTGGAAATCCCTGATCAGAGGTAACATAGCTAGAGGACACCCCAAGAAAGGGAAAGGTTGGAATCACCTTTCCATGAATGGCATCATTGCAAGGGAGGTTGAAGTTAAGGTACATGGCTCAGCTGTATTCAAATCTATATGGAATGCTTGGAACTTGGTCAGGCAGTACATTAATGACAATAATATTGTTCACAACCATGATAAAATATGTGGTAACCAATCCATATGGTGGAATCTCAAGAACAGAGACAAGCCGTTGGCACTACTACAGGGGTGCTCGGCCAAGAAATGGGAAGAGAAAGGCATCTCCTACCTTGAAAATATCTTACAAGATGATCAGTTAATGGAATGGGATATTCTGAAAAACAATTATAACCTCCCCCAATCTCAATTCAGAATATACTCAATGATTAAGGAGTCTTGTGGAAACCTCTTCCTTAATAAATAGATGCACTTGGGTAGTGACTTCGATACACATTATAGATGAACTGATGGTGCCCTGATTACAAAATCTAATCCCAATGTTATCTATAACCTTATTTCCTCTGACTCCCCCATTTTCCCCCACCTTAACAATTGCTGGAACCTCAACCTTGGGTCTAATAAATGGAGCAAAGTTTTTCTTTACCTGTGGTCCTCCCTTGCTGAACCAAAAATCAAGTGCTTTCTTTGGCGCCTTATCTTACACAGGTTTCCCTTCCGATTTCCCAATGGTGACCCGAGTCCCTGTGCCTTTTTCCCTCACCCTGAATCTTTTAGTCATGTGTTCTTCTCCTACTCGTTTGCTTGTGATATCTGGAAACTCTTTGGCTTCCCTCAATGCTATGCTATTTCAGTTCTTGACATCATATCAGGGTATATTAATGGATTAAAGTAGACTTTTAATAGTTTTTTTGCACTCATTTGTGGTTTAATTATGTGGAACATTTGAAAGAAGAGAAATGATATTATTTTTGGTGGACATGACAGAAGCCTTACTGAGTCTCTCAAGAGACTCATATTCCATGACATTTTTGTGCAGGTGACTGTGGTGATCAAGATAAAGAAAAAGAAGCTGCATGACCTATTCAAGGATGGGATGGTAAGACTTGGGGCTTGGGAGGTGTCACATGGCTACACCTGGACTAAAGAAACATAGGAGATGGCTCCATTTAAAGCTACACTACACAACTTCATGGCTAAGATACAAGGACTTAACAAGGATGATAGACATGTCATCAATGTTGTCCCCATTAGAGCAGTTCCAGGCCCTGGGGCTCCAGTAGCAGTGCCCCTGGCACATCCATATGAACCACACCTCAGGAGGGATGAAGTGTTGAAATGGATGGAAGGACCACTTGGCTGGGTCACCTGGGTACCCTATAGAGAGGAAGACTTTGGATGATAGTATTTTGATGTACTGTTGATCTATTTTTGTATAACTTTCTATCGTATACTTTGATAGTTTAGGGTTTTTTTTCTATTCCAGATATAACAGTCAGGTGTGGCTAAAAATATACAATGTTGGTATATGTTTTGGCTCTCATTTTGATACATTAGATCGAGCTAGACACCTGGATGTTTCCATTTTTATGAAATCAATAAATTCATATATCTTTAATAGAAAAAAAGAAAGAATCAAAAGCAAAGCACAACATAAGGTTGCTCTTTCCCACCTCTAAATGTTAGTACAAATAAACTACCTTAGTCATTTTACAAAATACTAAAAAGTGGATCTAAAAATATCAAGGCTTTAGGGAATGTCCAGCAGTAAAAACATTATAATCTAGAACATTTCATCAGTTAATTTTACTGCATCCAAACAAAATATAACCAAGATTGATATACGGGTGAACATCTTCTTTTCCATATAAAAGTTTACACCTGTAGTTTTACATTTGTAGGATACTTTTTGCCTTATTTCATTTTGATTTTCTACTGTTCTAAAATTTTAGCATCCATAATTGGATGCCTTTTAGGACCTATTAGACCCCATTTTGGTGATTTCGTGATACGAATGTTTTTATGCTTGATTTCAGTATCTTTCATTTTCTTCCTCCATAGATTTTCACACTCCCCTATACCCGGGAAAGCTTTGAGAAAAGAAATGCCCGGAAAAGGTTGTCCAGGTCAGCCTTGTCCTAAACTAGGTCATCTAGGTCAACCTTGTGCTTGAGCATTGTGCTTAAGTGGGCTTCAGGCCCAATGCAAGGTTATTTCTCCTAGACCTTTAATTGGGTTTGACCTATGCAATATTGAATCCTGAAATGAGTATAAAAGGACATCAATGCCTCTCATTTTGACAACCATAATTATATCCACACACATATGCAAACAATTAATTACTCAAGCTCAATCAAGACAAGTTCTCAAGCATTTTAAGTTGTGCAATTGAAGTGGTGGATTCAAGATTTGAAGGCAAGCATCCAATTCAAGATCTCCAAGTCTCCATTTATTTAAGATCCATTCAAGAAAAAGAAATCTTCTCTCATTGATGCATTTTTTTTTCTCCCATGATAGCTAAGTAGAGAAATTCACAAGCAAGAAAGAAGATCCATACATCCATTCTTCTTCTCCCTCTTTCTCCATTGAGGTTATCAAGCATACATGCATTCAAGATATGTGGTTGAAAAATGTATATCCATGCATTTGTGAATACATCCTTGATTATACATCTCAAGTATACATATACAAGAATCTTCATGGGTTTTCTGGATCTCAATATCCATCCATGAAGGTTTTATATGCAAGGTGAATACTGACATTTATCTTGTTTACATTTACTTTCCTTTATGCAATCTCTATTTCATTTCAAGGTTGTTTCCTATACATTGGGTTTGACCAAGTAAAACCCCTTTCCACAACCTTTTCCCCTTTTCTCTATGTGCAAGAACAAGTAATAGAGTTTCAAATATGGATTTGGGAATATCAGTCACAGTTTTAGACACCCTACAAATTTCACCAGATTTGTAGTTGAAAGGACTAGGTCAAAATTATAGAACATTGTCTTGGACAAGGCCGCCATAGTTGACCTCATCCCTTGGGCCTGATATTTTCACAAAAAGAAGTTACATGCATCAAAATCCCAGATCTGGAGTTTTACCATATTCCAACACCTCTGCGACAATCTGAATTAGATCTGAAAGTTCATTTTACTCTTCTTTCTCCAAGGTAAGTCCATTTTTACTATTTCTTTCCTTGCACTTACTTTTTATGCATTATTTATGATATTATATGCTATTCATTTATCATTTCTTTTATCAATCTTGTCAATTTTACATATCATGTCATCATCATCTCTACATTCATTAAGGGAAAGAAACCCCAATTCCTCACTCTCTCTCTTAGATCTTGTGTTGTCACCCCTTCATCCATTTTTGGTTGTGCTAATCTGATTTTTTTGAGGGTGATCTATTTGGAAAACTCCTTTCCCCTAATCTATTTTATAATTTGGTGAGTGATCTTCTTCCTATAATTTATCACCATTTTATATTGTACATTTTGTTAAACCTGAGTCATTACATTTCCATTCAAATTTTGTGTTCGATTCCCTCTCTATGCATTTAGATATCTAGATCTATTTTGTATGCATTTACATCATATTGCTACAATCTATGCATTTGGATGTCTAGGTTCATCATTTTATATTGTACATTTTTGTGAACCCAACTTTAAACATTTCATCTTTTCATTTGGCATTAGAACCTCTTTCTTATGCATTAGATATCTAGATCTACTTTGTATACATTGTGTTAGTTACTATTTTTATCACATATTTACTACATTTTATGCACATAGATCTATAGCTTCATATTGAATGTTTTCCATTTTCATAATCAAATATCCTTGTGAATGATTTAACTTACATGTTTGAATTTGATTGCACATTTCCTCCAAATTTCACAAATGCATTGCACTTCTCTCCTTTCATTTCCTTGTGCATGAGTTTTATAACTTTGAGTCCAACCTATAATATTCCAATTAGAAAAAGTCATATACTTATGGGTTCCTTTGTTCTTGAAACCTCCTTCTTTCCTAGGAATCTTGATGAGACCAACATGCACGTTAATGATAACAATCCTCTCATGGAGAACAACTCTTCTCACTCTTGTCATGATGAAGATGAATCCAAGTTAAGAGTTTCTCCTGTCCAAGTTGTAAAACTTTCCCATGATGTTGAGAAGTTTAAAAAATGGTTAGGTCAAGGAAAATCCAATCTCGAGGCTCTTTCCATTGTAGAAGACTTAAGGAAACTTATTCATAATGATGAACATGGTGTTAACCTCTTCTATATCATTTCAAATCTTATTGATAATAATATCAAGACTAGTAAGGATTGTGCTCAAGAGTTAGGCTTCATTCCACCTACTACAAGTGTTGAGATCTCCTTGCCTATTCCTACTTATATACCTAGTGTATCCACTTATGCTCCACCTATCATAACAACTTCAATCCAAAATTCCAATCCTACACATGTGAGTCTTCCTAATCCCATTCTTCCTTCTATTCCTTCAATTTTTCCACATGTTTCATTGCCATCATCCATGCCTACTTACTATAATTTCTCTTTTTTATACTCAACCATTCCTTCAATTTCCAACAATGTTCCAAACATTTCTCATGTGTCTCCTCCTACCATAATTTATACCAATCCTACCATTAATAGTTTAACTCAAACTATGTCTTCTTTGCAACAACAAATTGCCTCCATGAATCAATACAAATTTAATATCCCTACTTATGACATTGCTATTCTTTTGTCTTTGGATATTATTCGTGTTGTTATCCCACAATATATGGAGATTCCTCACCTTGAGACATAATGGTAAGGGTGATCCTTTGAATCATGTGAAAACTTTTCAAACCTTGTGTAGTAATTTCTCTCATGATCATAGGTTCTCGACAAAGTTATTTACTATAACATTTCAAAAAAAGGCCTTGCAATGATATTTTTCTTTGCCTCCTTATTTCATTGATTCCTTTCACAAGCTTTCTAATGCTTTTATTCAAAAATTTCAAAACAACATTGGTCCTCAAATCTATTTAACTATTCTAATGCATTGTAAAAAAGGTGTTAAAGAAAGAGTTAGTAATTTCATTGGTATATTTAAGCATTTGCATGCTCATATTTCTTATCATGTGCCTGATATTGATGTACAATGCATTTTTATTGCTAATTTACAAAAAGACATTAGAGATAAAATACTTCTTTCTGAATTCTCTTATTTCCTCAATTGTGTACAATCCTTCATCATTATCAACTTCAAGTGAGTCAATTTGAGAGAACCACTCCAATGGTTCCTGTTCTCGTTGATAAGTGTGATGCCGCATCCAACAATTACAATAAATTTCAAAAACTGAAAAAATTCATCAAAATAAACAGCTCATCCAACACTATTGATTGACCAATGGCAACAACATCAAAAGGTGTGGCTCCTTTGTCATCTATTTTTAATCCTTCTCATAATTATACTAAGCTTTCTGAATATTTTCATAATGTGATATTGAAGTTAATCAATGCTAATGTGTTAACACTTCCTCGTATTAACCAATTGAAACATCCAAAAATTTTCCCAAATCCTTTGATGCCAAATCTTTCTGCCAATACCATCGTCAACCCGGTCATGATACTTGTTGCCCCACATTTTTTCCACATACCTTTAGAAAAAAATAGATGTTCGATGTGTAGTAGTGGTCCTGAAAGCTTCATGTGAGTCCTGAGTCTAAGTCTAGCTATCCCCTTAAGCTAGGAGACCTTTATCGGATTTCCCAAATTTAACTTCTCTTTTGTGAGCCGGAGGGAATCTGTATTTGAGATCATGTTTTCATTGGGTAGGTTAAGTTCCCAATCCAGTAAAGGCCATGGTTCAAATATTTCTAACATCAGTTTTACATGCAACTGAAGTATTTAGCCATAACTCTTCATTTTTTAGCCTTGGCAAAAAATTGGGTTCGGGCTTCTTCACCAGCGGAAAAGCATCAACAGGGTGCATTTTCTACAGATGACTACTGAGTGATGTCTCATAGGGAAGTGCAGTTCTAAAATGGATCCCTTCAGCTTAGAAGGACTGCTGTGTCAGAACTACACCTCTGCAAGCCAAGAGGAATGATTAAATAGAAAGAAATCTAAGAGATAAAGCAGGAAATGGCTTCTCCACTACCCCAACAGGTGGGTTTCGACCCATGGAGTATGTTTTTTGTCAAGCCATTAAAATGAAGGGATTTTGAGGAGGAATCTATCTCATAAAGAATCCAAGATATAAAGAAGGCCAATGAAATCAACATATGTCATTTTGGCACAACAATAGGCCAAATATCTCCTTTGGCAGATTTTCGAACAAAGAGCACTCCAAAAAGCATTTCTCAGCCCAAAGGAGAAGTGGAAAAGTAATTTTCCGCTACCTCAGGAAAGTTACCATTGCGGTTACTAAAGTGAAAAGACATTTCTTAAATATCCCATAAGAGCAAAGTAATTAATTCAAATAAAGCCGTTTTACTTCATAACAGACTGTTTCATTAATGTTGAGGTCTTTTCATTCATGTGGCACGGAAATTCGGCCGTTAAATGGTAAGAATTCAAAAGTTATAAGATCAGTTGGAGGTTGCCAATAGGAGCTACCGTTTGTTTAATAAATTGTTTGAATTCAAAGCCTTTGATACTGGTTTTTCTTTGCCCCTGCAATCTTGAAAAGATATTCTTCATTCCCAAATCAGATCATTTTAAGTATGGCTTCCAGATTTGCAGGATTTGACGAAATGAACAACATTACCTCTAAATGGCATAAGATCTCAGATACATCTCTGAAGTTCTTTGATATGCAGAACTTTCAGAGCAGACTAAAAGCGGACCAGATGCATCCCATCACTAAGAAACTGAAGGAGAGTGGATTAGTTGAAGCCGCTAGTTTTCCTGTGGCTGTTCAAGCCCTAGAATTGATCCAAGAATGCATAGCTTGATACAACCTAGATACCAAGCAAATCCTCTTGCCCAATGATACAGTGTTGCTATCTATTGATAGAGAATCAGTTTAGAACTCACTTTGCATCCTAGAGCAAGCTGAGTATTCAGAAATGACATATAGTCAGGCGGTGACTGAATATATCACAAAAAAGTCAATTTAGAAGAAGGAGATAATGAAAGCATGGTTTCAAGAGTCCAGGAGCGCCGAAGGGAAGCTGCCAAAGACACTATATGGCACTAATCTAAAGCTGGAGATCATAGACATTCTGGTGCTACTCCACAGGTTCAAAGGTGAGAGTGAGGCACTCAATTTTGTTGACCATCACTTCTTCCTAGTTTAGGTAATCTATTCCCAACATCACTTCATTGATTGGGCCCTTATGGTAAGTGAGAAGCTCTCGGAGGCCCTAGATAGAGCTAAGCGCTAGAATGAATTTTATATGTCTTCATTCCTTTTATATATTCTGGCTACAATCCAAATTTTTCCAGGGCTTCCTAGATTAGAGGAATTTCCCAATGATGGTAAGAGTTACGATTTTTTCCCCTCTTTACAATTGCACAATAGTTATGCTGAATATCTTTGGGTTAATGATGTGTTTACAATGAGATTGTGCAGGGAGCTACAAGGCTATCCAGAAAGGAGATTATCTCCCAAAGCCATGGCTTTTATTAGCCAATTTGGATGCTATTTTATTCAATTCAGAGATTTCTCATACCTTCATCTTGCAGGTTTTGACGACTTCCCTTTGAAGTTGCCTAGATATCCTATAGATATGATCATGCTGGTGGAGGTGATGAGGAAAGCACTTCAAGTGAATTTGATCTGTGCTGATGCTAGGGAGAAAGGCTATGGCTTCCCCATGACTATTAGAGCCTATAGTTGTGCATCCCAATCTGAGGCAAAGAATGTTCTAAAGGCATTCTCCAAGATGTTTTCATTGGAAACCTATGAAGTTCTGAGGCCACAATATGATCTAGTTAATTACGCTCATGATTACCTGCAAATGAGACAAGCTATCCACCATGTAGATGACATTGAAGACTACTGGGCCAATTGTAGAGATGATCTGGAGAGCAGAGATAGATTTTATGCCAGATTAACCATTGAACAAATCAAAAAGTTCAAGGTCAATCTTGCAATTGAGGGGCTAGTATATGACGGCCAGCACATGTATGATAATACGTATCTCAAGAAGATCAAACCGCTCTCCATTAGTTTCAAGCCCATGCTAGATCAAGCCATCGGTGACTTGCAGACTCTAATGAGTGGTATTTATAAGAGGATAGAGCAGTGGGTTGAATGGACAATAGGAAGAAGGAAGAGGTTGGAAAGGAAGCCTCCTACTCAAAGGACCCCGACAAAGGATACTTCCAACATTGCAACAACTTCTTTGGTGATACTCCCAACTATGACCAAGAGTTCATCTCAACTAGTTGGGGGAGGCGATGAACCTCCTGAAAAAGAAGTTCAACCAAAGAAGACTTATGGAGAAGGTCCGCTTCCAAATATTGGAACAACAAAGGAACCTACCAAAGATGTGGAACTAGAGCAGCCTGCTAAAGCAGTCACTGTAGATGTACCGGTTGGCACTTCAAGCTATGAATCTCCAAGGTGAGGGTCCCTTGTCATAGTAGAAGTGGGTGAAGATACTCCTTCAACCACAGAATCAAAAGAAGAGGCCAGGAAAAAGAAGAAGGTTGCTTCAGTAGCCAAATTGGTGTCCTCTTCTGCTACCTTCGTAAATCCATTTTCTTCAAGGCCAAAGTCTACTCCTCCAGTCATTAGGAAACTATTTATAGAGGAGTTGGTCTCTGCCACCAAGGTCACCAGTGTTGAATCATGGATAAAGAACATTCTGGAGAGCAAAAGAAAGAGATTGGAAGAAGGGGCTCCTAGAAAAGATACTCTAGCTCGAGCCATGCAACCTGGTGCCGCTGCAGTAAAGACTAAGAAAGTGAAGACACTGTCCACATTGGGAAGAGACCCAGAGACTGGGCATTTCACTATGGAGGTAGAAAAGCCCATGAAGGAGGGCCATTTTGAAGATTTAACCCCTTCGGATTTTGAGCTACACTCATTTGATATGGGCTTAGCCCGACATGATACCAAAGTGGATTGGTGGAAAACCACTAATGTAGTAATTGAAGAAGAGCTAGAAGAACTTAAAATGGAAAACATACAACTTAAGGCTGAAGTCAGTGAACTGACTAATTTTATCCGGTAATTGGTTACTCCACTTGCTAGTATCCCCAGTACTCAGACTACATTTGATCCCAATGCCATGGAGAATCAATCCATAATAGCCAAGTTGTAGGAGGATAGGAACTTTGTGCAGATCGGCAAGGGATGGGTTGAGAGGCTCAAATCTAAGGGATTGGTATTTTTCAAGCAATTGGGTAATGCTCTCTTGAGATTGGAGACGGAAAGGAACAACATTGAGAAGAATCTGCAGACTCTCGAATCTGAGAGAGTGAAGTGTCAAGAGTGTATAGTGACGCTCCATGTGGTAGTAAAAATGAAGACCAAAGAGGCATTGAAAGCCAAGATTCTACAAAAGGGAGATGAACCTCTAATCGAGTGGCTTCAAAGCCTAGAGTTCAAAATCGAGATGATCATCCAGGCTGAGACGGGGTTGCAACAAGTAGATGTTAAGGTCAAAGAAGAACAAAGACTTTAAGATTCTTCAAGGTTTGCACACAGAATCACAGACGAGTGGGAAAGGAAAAGAAATGATAGGATTTGCCAATATGCAGAAATCATTTTCTAATTATGTGCACAAGTTATCAGAGAAATCTTCCACGCATTTGGACAAAGTGACAGAACTCCAGCAGTTGAGTGGATGTATTTATAAAGCCATGGAAGAATTGAAGGACCAGACAGATGCAATTAAGAGCCTGGCTAAGGAGCATTCCAGGTGGCTCATCCAATATACCAATGTCCATGTCAATAGACATGAGGAGCTCATTGGAGTTATCATAACTATCACTGCCTATAGGGCTAAATTAGGCAAAGGGAATGAAACTGAAGCTTGAATAGATTCTCTCTTTGTATTAAATTTTGATTGATGTTGTAAGGGATAAACCTTTGGTTATCATTTCTGGTTGGGGAAGTTGAACCATTTTGGTTACCCCCTTTTTGTAACGGCCCAATCTAGGACTCTATATGTATTATTTCCAAAATCAATACAAAGGTCGGCTAAATTTTGGTGTGAAAGATAGAATTTTGTTGAGTCAATTGTGTGTGTCCGAATACCATTTCTTTAACTGTTCCATTGCATTTGATTTGTCTTTCTATTGAATTTGAATGTTTCTTTGAAGTCAGATTTGCAATCTGTATTTGAACCTAATTTTTGTGTTATGATTTGATACATTTAATTTAGGGGAAGATCTGTTGTTATCCTGAATTGGGAAACGTTTCTATGATATAGATTGATTCAACATTTCATCATTAATATTTAGTCTTGCATCTACATTTTCAGTAGAATTTCATGTATTACCAGTTTTGGGAGTTAATCTGATTGATGAAATCCTAGAGTTGGCTAGATTTGAAGTTGAATCCACCCCGCCTAAGATATTTCTTGTGTGGGTTTAGCTTGGTTTACCTCTTCTCTTCTCGGGTCAAGAACATATCCCTGTTAGATTAGGAAAGATTAAAATTCACTGAAAATCATTCATATAAGGGAGATGTAACTTTAAATTTAGAGGGAAATTTATTTATGGTTACAATTTCCCAACTGTTGTATTTGATCGTTTCTTCATATTTGGGCATTTTAGAGTTATAACAAAGAAGAACAATCTGTTTACCAACAGATTTTTGGCAACTCTACTGGGGAGTTGAATAGTCGTTATACCAGAAGCATATCATGGAGAAAGATGGTGCTTTCCCATGAAAACATAATTCCTATGCTTCAACCGAATCTTAGGTTCCAAGATGATCAAGACGATCTCATTTTCTCACTAAATACTTTTGTTTGGAGACACATAAGAAGCACCGAGCATTATAGAAATGCCAGTCAAGTGCTAGAATAAGAAGAAGCCAGAGTAGAAGCACTTGAAGGAGCCATCTAGAGGAGAAATATAAGAAGGGGACAATTCCAAGCAGAGCGTGAAGCTAGGCCACATAATTAGTTGAAAACTTGGAGCCTAAAAGGTTTCTCAGGAGTACAAGGAAAGAAGGTAGCACAGACCTAGTCTTTGAGAGACTCACAGATATCAACTTTTCTCTTTTAGAATTACCTCGCTGAGGAAACCGAACCATAAGGAGCCAGAGTAGACCTTCTTCACCTCCTAAACAAATTACTCAGTTGTCCACCACTTGCAAAGTGTTAACTTTACACAGAGTAGTTGCCCCTCCTTTTATTAACCTAACACCCTATCTACCCCAAGTAGCTATGGAACTTCCTTGGGCTACCGTAGTTGGACCTCTGCAATTAGCTGCATATAATCCTCTTCCTTCAGGATCTAGAAAGAACTTTGACAAATTTTTTGGAGACAAGAAAGTATGCATAGATGAGCACATTGCCGCATTCTTTGCTTCAGTCAATATCCTAGCAGTACGAGAGGAGGATGTGGCCATCTGATTATTTGTTGAGACCCTTATTGAGGGTGCTACCAATTGGTTTCACCACTTACCTAATTCTTCTATCATAGATTGGGCTTCCATGAGGGTTGCCTTTGAAAGAAGGTTTAAAACTACTGAAGATGATCACACCCTATTGACGCAATTAACTTATATCAAGAAAGAACCTTCTATTAGTATGATGGATTTTATAGCTAAATTCAATAAGCTTGTAAATCATATCCCAGTGGCTGACAGGCCAACGACGGGAAATTTGAAAACATTCTTCATAAGTGCTATGCCACCGGACATCAATTATGATCTAAGAAGGGTGAAACTTGCATATTTGGATGCTACACAGAGAACTCTCGTAGAACTTGAAGACCATATGATCTTATCCAGGAAATGGAAAAGAGAGATACAAACTAGAGCCAGTAGTAGTAATACTATGTCATCAGAGGAGATGATTCAAAATTTGTCTAATGAATTCATTGCCTTCAAGAGGCAGCTTCCCAGATTTAATAATCCTTACCAGCAAAACTTTCAGGAGCAGCCTAGGAGAAACAATGAGGGGAGGAATGCTGATGGAAAGGTGTTACAGTTGACTGCTCCACCATAGAGGCTAGCTATAGAAGCTCCTCCTAAAAGAGGAAATATGTGTGCCTTTCACATAACCACGGATCATGATGGAGAGAGCTGCCCTGATGTAGCTCGTGCTTGGAAAATGCATCAGACTGATGAGTGGAATGCTAGGGTGTCCAGAGCTAAACCAGATTCATACTCGCATGCCAACTCTAAAAAATTATATTTAGAGTATGAATTAGATTCAGAGCAAGAAGCAACATGTTATGCTACCATAGATAGGACCTCTTATACAGTTTTGACCCAGAGTCAGAAAGATAAAAGCCCTACTTCAATGCCTCCACTTAAAAATAACGAGGCATCTACCTCCTATTCTAAGGAGACCGATCAAGGAGTGAGAATTTTGCAACCAAGTAAGGAGCAAAGCTCTTTTGAGATTATTCAATTTTGTAGATATTCTATAATTCAAATTTCCCCTATAGATTATCTTAAGTCTAATCCCATAGAACTGCAAAAGCTAGTAGATTACTGTAAAGAAGGGAACCCAGAGTTAAACCAAAATGTCATGACTACCATAGAAAATGAGTCTATATTTGCAAAACCAAATAACCAAGGGGAACCTTCTATTTTGGCTACTTTCCCAGGCCAAAAGCCTGACCCATTCTATGTGTCATTATATATCAATGGTTGCAAGTTAAGCAATTGCATAATAGATTCTGGAGCCTCAGATAATGTCATGCCATCAACTGTAGCTAAAGCTCTAGGACTTACCCTCACTAAAGCCCATGGTAGATGTTACTCTATGGATTCCAAGCAAGTAACCCTGGTTGGCCAGATTAAAGATGCTCAAGTGGCCCTGGCAGCACACCCCAAGAAGAAAATGTTGTTAACAATCCTTGTCACTGATATACCCGCTAGTTATGGTTTACAGTTGAGAAGGAGTTTTTGTAGAGACCTTGGGGGAGAGATAAAGCTAGATTGGTCTCAAGCTCTAATCCTAGTGGGCAATAAAAAGATTAAATTGGTTTCGGAGGAGAAAGCCAAGTTTATAGTGCTGAAATATGATGACCCTAAAGCCCAAATTCTGTATCAAGAATTGGAATTTTGTAACTACATGTTGTTTACTGATGATCACAAGGAGGAAACGAAACCTAGAGAAGGGAAAACATAGTTTTCCGCCGAAGAAATGCCACCATAGATTTGGACTCTTGAATTTGATGGCAGTTGCGCATCGTCAGGATCTGGTGCAAGTGTGGTCTTGATATCACCAGATGGAGTATGTGAGCCTATGGCTTATAAATTGGAGTTTGGGAACACCAACAATACTACAGAGTATGAAGCACTCTTGTTAGGGATTATTTTTGCAAAAGAAAAGGGTGTGAATATCTTGAGAGGTCATGGTGATGCCGAGCTAGTCATGCATCAAGTCAAGAATCAATACTTTGTAAAAAATACAGATTAAAAAACTATAGAAATAGAGTATGGGATGAAATAGATGCACTGGATGCATTATTTATTGAATATTTTCCAAGAGAATTAAACTCCAAGGCAGACTCCTTGGCCGTGTCAGCTTCGCTACTTCTCACTCACCCAGAATTCAAAGATAAGAAATACCAAGTAGAGGTCATGTATCGACCATCTGTACCTGACAATGTAGAAGACTAGCAAGTGTTCGAAGATGACCAGAACCTCCTTCTCTTTCTGGAGAGCAATGGTGACTTCCATAAAGATGTTCCTGACAAAACCAAAGGAGATCATCAGGAAAAGAAAAAAAAAGATAAGTCAGATATCATCCAACTACAAGAAAATATCATCCCTCCCCACTTAGTTACACTTTAAAAACTCTTCAATAGGCATGACACCTTTGTTAAGAAGAAGAGAATCAAGAGAGGTCCTACCACTAGTGAATATGAGGGAATGAACATAGGAACCGAGAAGGATCCCAAGATGATCAACATTGGGAAATGCTACACTGAAAAAGAGAGGAAAGAGGCCAGGAAACTCTTCCTAGAATACCAAGATGTTTTCACCTGGATTTATGAAGATTTGAAAAGTTTTATGAATAGGAAATTCAAACACTAGATTCCTTTGAAACCTGAGGCAACTCCATTTAGACAAAAATAAAGAAATTACAACCCCAAAGTTGTTGATGCCATATTTAGGGAAGTTGATAAAATGCTCAAAGAAAGGATCATATACCCTATCCACCATTCTACCTGGGTAGAAAATATAGTGCCTGTGAGGAAGAAGAATGGAGAAATAAGAATCTGTGTGGACTTCAGAAACCTTAATCAATCTTCCTTGAAGGAAAATTATGCACTCCCCAACATGGATCATCTCTTGCAGATCATGGCCAGAGCCGAAATGATGTCCATGTTAGACGGCTTCTCAGGGTATAACCAGATTGAATTTGAGAAAGCAGACCAACATAAAATGACTTTCACTACTCCGTGGGGCACCTTCGCGTACCACATGATTCCATTCAGGTTAATCAACACCAGGGCTACCTTTCAGAGAGGCATGGACCTTTCCTTTAGTGATATGAAGAACAAAATCATTGGTATGTATCTGGATGATCTTACTATATTTTATAGGAAGAGAATAGATCACATAAATGACTTAAGGAGATTATTGCAAAGGTGCCAGGAGGATGGGATTTCATTGAATCCTAAGAATTTAGTTTTCTATGTAGCGGAGGGGAAATTTTTGGGTCACATTGTCTCCCAAGAAGGCATAAGGATCGACCCAGAAAGGGTAAGAGCAATCCAACTATTGAGTTTACCTGTAAACAAAACTAGAGTGAAATCATTTTTCAGCCAGGTAAACTTTCTCAGGAGATTCGTTCTAGATTTTTCTGAAATCACCAAATGCATAGTGGACATGATGAAAGGAAATGTGAGTTTTAAGTGGAATGACCTTGGTAAACAGGCTTTCAAAAGCATAAAGAATGCCACAACCAACACTCTTGTGCTATGTCACCGAGATTATAAGAAAGATTTCATAATCTATTGTTACTCTTCTGTACATACTCTATCAGCCATTCTCATGCAAGAGAACAAAGAGGGAATTCAAGCTCCCATTGCTTTTATGAGCACACCTCTAAAAAATCACGAGCTGAGATACTCTCAGACTGAAAAACATGCTTTTGAAATTGTAAAGGCTTTAAAGAATTTTAGATTCTACATTCTACACTCACACTCTCTTGTGTATGTGGCTGATATTGCAGTGAAAAGCATCTTGACTCAACAGGATGTAGGATGTAACAAAAGAGGAGCATGGGTATCTAAAACCCAAGAATATGACATAGAGATAAAACCTACTAAGCTGGTGAGGGGAAAAGCACTGTGCAAGGAAATGACATGAAATCAAACAGACGAAGACCCAGAAGCTATACACTTAGTTTTGGTAGTAAGTATGCAAGACCCTTGGTTTGAAAATGTCATGTATTTCCTGACATATGGTGAATGTCCTGAAGGGTTAACTCCAAAGAAAAGAAGGGACATGAAACTAAAAGCTTCTAAATATGTAATCTGGGAGGATAGATTGTATAAAAGATCTATAGATGGAACTTTCCTCTGGTGTTTCGACAGACAACAACAGGAGAAGTTGTTAAAGGTGTTTCATGATGAAGCTTGCGGCAGAAACTTCTCCTCATCAGTCACTGCATTCAAGATTTTGAGATAGTGTTATTACTGGCTAGGAATGTTTAGAGATGCATACCATTGGGTAGCAAGGTGTGAGAAATGCAAAATGTTTACCAGAAATCCACAATTGGCCGCACTACCTCTGAGACCAGTGATAATTGAAGGTCCTTTTCAACAATGGTCTTGATTTTATTAGTCCTATAAACCCCATGTCTAGTGCAGGTCTTACCTACATAATAATTGCGATTGATTACTTCATGAAATGGGTGGAGGCAAAAACCACCAAGAGAACTACTTTAGAAGTAGTATGTGAGTTTATCAAAGAAAACATTCTGGTAAGATTTGGTGTGCTTGTCAAGTTAGTTATGGATAATGGTGCATACTTTTCCTCTCAAGAAATTACTGAGTTTTTCTTTGAGTATGGCATCATGATCAGTCATTCATCTAATTACTTCCCTTAAGGGAGCGGAAAAGCTGAGTCTAGCAATAAAAATTTGGTAAACATTATGAAAAATCTTGTGGCAGATAATGAGAGAACCTGACATAAGAAAATATATGAAGCCCTCTGGGTGGATAGAGTGACTCCCAAAATATCCATTGGTGTATCTCCTTTTGAACTCGTTTACAGGGTAGAAGCCAATCTTCCATTACCATTAGAGTTAGCTACTTGCAAACTAAGGACAACAGTAGAGGATGGCATATATGAAGATGATTTAGAAAAGAGGATTCTGTACCTGAGCAAACAGGAAGAAGAAAGGGAGAAAGTGGTTGATCATATCACACGACATCAAATGCATGTGAATAACTTATTTGACAAAAAGAGCAAACCCTAGAAATTCATGGAGGGAGACATGGTGTTATTATGGGACAAGCGCAGGGCACCCAAAGGCATGCACAAAAAATTTGAAACTTTATGGAAGGGACCTTTTAAGATCCAGTAGGTGTTTGAGAGAAATTCTTTTAAATTGACATATCCAGATGGTGAGGCACTACCCCTGACGTATAATTTTCAGGACTTGAAACTCTATCAGATCTGAATTTAAAATAGGTAACCCTTGTATTGTACTATAGTTACATTTAGTTCCTATTCTTGTTTTCCTAGTTAGGTTTCCTTTCTGCTTTCCTTTTCATGTCTTGCTTTAGTTTTGTTGTGAGCCACATTTTATTGAGCTTTGCAAAACTAGAGACTTGAGTTCCTTGCTTGGACATGAGAATGTCCAAGTCCCCAGACAGAGCCAGCTATTGCCCCACCTTTTGTCCACATACCTTTAGACAAAAGTGGATGTTCAATGTGTAGTAGTGGTCCTGAAATCTTCATGTAAGTCCCGTGTCTAATTCTAGCTATCCCCTTAAGCTAGGAGACCTTTATCGGATTTCCCAAATTTGACTTCTCTTTTGTGAGCCAGAGGGAATTTGTATTTGAGATCATGTTTTCATTGGGTAGGTTAAGTTCCCAATCTGGTAAAGGCCATGGTTCAAAGATTTCTAACATTATTTTTACATGCAACTAAAGCATTTAGCCATAACTCTTCATTTTGTAGCCTTGGCAAAAAATTGCGTTCGGGCTTCTTCACCGGCGGAAAAGCATCAGCAGGGTGCATTTTCCACCGATGACTACTAAGTGATGTCTCAGTAGGAAGTGCAGTTCTAAAATGGATCCCTTAGGCTTAGAAGGACTGTTGTGTCAGAACTACACCTCTACAAGCCAAGAGGAATGATTAAATAGAAAGAAATCTAAGAGATAAGTCTGCTGGCAGAAAAGCAAAAATGGCTTCTCCACTACCCCAAGAGGTGGGTTTCGACCCACGGAGTACGTTTTCCACCAAGCCATTAAAATGAAGGGATTTTGAGGAGGAATCTATCTCATAAAGAATCCAAGATATAAAGAAGCCTGATGAAATCAAAATATGTCATTTTGGGACCCCAATAGGCCAAATATCTCCTTTGGCAGATTTTCGAATAGAGAGCACTCCAAAAAGCATTTCTCCGCCCAAAGGAGAAGTGGAAAAGTAATTTTCTGCTACCTCAGGAAAGTTACCATTGTGGTTAATGAAGTGAAAAGACATTTCTTAAATGACCCGTAAGAGAAAAGTATTTAATTCAAATGAAGTTGTTTTACTTCATAACGGATTGTTTCATTAATGTTGAGGTCTTTTCATTTGTGTGGCATGGAAAGTTGGCTGTTAAATGGTAAGAATTCAAAAGTTATAAGATCAGTTGGAGGTTGCCAATAGGAGCTACCATTTGTTTAACAAATTGTTTGAATTTGAAGCCTTTGATACTGGTTGTTCTTTGCCCCTGCAATCTTGAAAAGATATTCTTCATTCCAAAATTAGATCATTTGAAGTATGGCTTCCAGATTTGTGGGATTTGATAGAATGAACGACATTACCTTTGAACGGCATAAGATCTTAGATACGTCTCTGAAGTTATTTGATATACAAAACTTTCAGAGCAGACTAAAAACAGACCAGATGCATCCCATCACTGAGAAACTAAAGGAGAGCGAATTAGTTGAAGCCGCTGGTTTTCCCATAGCTGTTCAAGTCCTAGAATTGATCTGGGAATGCATAGCTTAATACAACCTAGATACCAAGAAAATCCTATTGCCCAATAATACGGTGTTGCTATCTATCGATAGAGAATTGGTCCAGAACTCACTTCGCATCCCAGAGCAAGCTGAGTATTTAGAAATGACATACAGTTAGGCAGTGACTGAATATATTGCCAAAAAGTCAATTTGGAAGAAGGAGATAATGAAAGCATAGTTTCAAGAGCCCAGGAGCGCTAAAGGGAAGCTATCAAAGACACTATATGGCACTAATATGAAGCCATAGATCATAGACATTCTGGTGCTACTCCATAGGATCAGAGGTGAGAGTGAGGCAGTCAATTTTGTTGACCATTAGTTCTTCCTGGTTCAGGTAATCTGTTCCCAACATCACTTCATTGATTGGGCCCTTATGGTAAGTAAGAACCTCTCGAAAGCCCTAGATAGAGCTAAGCGCTAGAATGAATTTTATATGTCTTCAGTCCTTTTATATATTCTGGCTACAATCCAAATTTTGCCAGGGCTTCCTAGATTAGAGGAATTTCCTGATGATGTTAACAGTTATGATTTTTTCCCATCTTTGAAATTGCACAACAGTTATGCTGAATATCTTTGGGTTAATGATAAATTTACAATGAGATTGTACAGGGAGCTACAAGGCTATCTAGAAAGGAGATTCTCTCCTGAAGTTATGTCTTTTATCAGCTAATTTGGATGCTATTTTATTCAATTCAGAGATTTCTCATGCCTTTGTCTTGCAGGTTTTGACGACTTCCCTTTGAAGTTGCCCAAATATCCTACAGATATGATCGTGCTGGTGGAGGTGATGAGGCAAGCACTTCAAGTGAATTTGATCTGTGTTGATGCTAGAAAGAAAGGCTATGACTTCCCCATGACTATCAGAGCCTACAGTTGTGTGTCTCAATCTAAGGTGAAGAATGTTCAAAAGGCATTTTCCAAGAGGTTTTCATTGGAAACCTATGATGTTCTGAGGCCACAATATGATCTAGTTAATTACGCTCATGATTACCTACAAATGAGCTGAGCTATCCACCATGTAGATGACATTGAAGACTATTGGGCCAATTTTAGAGATGATTTGGAGAGCAAAGATAGATTTTATGCCAGATTAACCATTGAACAAATCAAAAAGTTCAATGTCAATCTTGCAGTTGAGGGGCTAGTAGATGATGGCCAGCACATGTATGATAATACGTATCTTGAGAAGATCAAACCCCTCTCCATCAGTTCTGAGCCCATGCTAGATCAAGCTATCGGTGACTTGCAGACTCTAATGAGTGGTATTTATAAGAGGATAGAGCAGTGGGTTGAATGGACAAGAGGAAGAAGGAAGAGGTCAGAAAGGAAGCCTCCTACTCAAAGGACCCAGACAAAGGATACTTCCAATATTGCAACAAATTCTTTGGTAATACTCCCAACTATGACCAAGATTTCATCTCAACTAGTTGGGGGAGGTGATGAACCTCCTGAAAAATAAGTTCAACCAAAGAAGACTTGTGGAGAAGGTTCGCTTCCAAATATTGGAACAATAGAGGAACCTACCAAAGATGCAAAACCAGAGCATCCTGCTAAAACAACCACTATAGATGTATCGGTTGTCTCTTCAACCCATGACTCTCCAAGGTGAGGGTCCCCTATCATAGTAGAAGTGGGTGAAGATAATCCTTCAACCACAAAATTAGAAGAAGAGGCTAGGAAAAAGAAGAAGGTTGCTTTAGTAGCGAAATTGGTGTCGTCTTCTCCTACCTCGGTAAATCCATTTGCTTCAAGGCCAAAGTCTACTCCTCCAGTCATTAGGAAAATATTTATAGAGGATTTGGTCTTTTCTATTAAGGTCACCAGTGTCGAATCATGGATAGAGAACACTCTGGAGCGCAAAAGAAAGAGATTGGAAGAAGGGGCTCCCAGCAAAGATACTCTAGCTCGAGCCATGCAACACGACATCGCTGCAGTAAAGACTAAGAAATTGAATACATTGTCCACATTGGGAAGAGACCCAGAGACTGGGCATTTCACTATGGAGGTAGCAAAGCCCATGAAAGAGGGCCGTTTTGAAGATTTAACCCCTTCAGATTTCAAGCTACACTCATTTGATATGGGCTTAGCCCAACATGATACCAAAGTGGATTGGTGGAAATCCACTAATGTAGTAATTGAAGAAGAGCTAGAAGAAATTAAAATGACAAAGGTACAACTTAAGGCCGAAGTCAGTGAGCTGACTAATTTCATCTGGCAATTGGTTACTCCAATTGCTAGTATCCCCAATACTTAGACCACATTTGATCCCAACGCCACGGAGAATCAAGCCATAATAGCCAAGTTGCAGGAGGATAGGCACTACACACAGATCGACAAGGGATGGGTTGAGAGGCTCAAATCTGAGGGGTTGGCAGTTGTTGAGCAGTTGGGTAATGGTCTCTTGAGATTGGAGATAGAAAGGAACAACATTGAGAAGAATCTGCAGACTCTCGCATATGAGAGAGTGAAGTGTCAAGAGTGTATAGTGATGCTCCATGTGGCAGTAAAAATGAAGACCAAAGAGGCATTGAAAGCCAAGATTCTACAAAAGGGAGATGAACCTCTAATCAAGTGGCTTCAAATCCTAGAGTTCAAAATCAATATGATCATCCAGGCTGAGACGGGGTTGCAACAAGTAGATGTTAAGGTCAAAGAAGAATAGAACAAAGACTTTAATATTCTTCAAGGTTGGCACACAGAATCACAGATGAGTGGACAAGGAAAATAAATGATAGGATTGGCCAATATGTAGAAATCATTTTCTGATTATGTGCACAAGCTGTCAGAGCAATCTTCCACGCATTTGGACAAAGTTCTAGAACTCCAGCAGTTGAGTGGATGTATTTATAAAGCCATGGAAGAATTGAAGGACCAGACAGATGCAATTAAGAGCCCGGCTAAAGAGCATTCCAGGTGGCTCATCTGATATACCAATGTCCACGTCAATAGACATGAGGAGCTCATCAGAGTTATCACAACTGTCACTGCCTATAGGGCTAAATTAGGCAAAGGGAATGAAACTAAAGCTTGAATAGATTCTCTCTTTGTACCAAATTTTGATTGATGTTGTAACGGATAAACCTTTGGTTATCATTTCTGGTTGGGGAAGTTGAACCGTTTTGGTTACCCCATTTTTGTAACAGCCCAATCTGGGATTCTATATGTATTATTTCCAAAATCAATACAAAGGTCGGCTAAATTTTGGTGTGAAAGATAGAATTTTGCTAAGTCAATTGTGTGTGTCTGAATACCATTTCTTTAACTATTCTAATGCATTTCATTTGTCTTTCTATTGAATTCAAATGTTTCTTTGAAGTCATATTTGCAATCTATATTTGAACCAGATTTCTATGTTATGATTTGATACAGTTAATTTAGGGGAAGATCTGTTGTTATGCTGAGTTGGGAAACGTTTCTATGATATAGATTGATTCATCAACATTTCATCATTAATCTTTAGTCTTGCATCTGCATTTTCAGTAGAAGTTCATGCATTACCGGTTTTGGGAGTTAATCTAATTGATGAAATCTCAGAGTTGGCTAGATTTAAAGTTGAATCCACCCTGCCTAAGCTATTTCTTGTCTGGGTTTAGCTTGGTTTACCTCTTCTATTCTTGTGTCAAGAACATATCCCTATTAGATTAGGAAAGATCAAAATCCACTAAAAATCATTCATATAAGGGAGCTGTACCTTTAAATTCAGAGGGAAATTTGTTTATGTTTACAATTTCCCAACTGTTGTATTTGATTGCTTCTTCATATTTGGGCTTTTAGAGTTATAACAAAGAAGAACAATCTGTTTACCAACAATACTAAAAACTATTATCATTTAAAAATAATTATCCAAGATCTTATTGATTCTAAAACTATATATTTTGAAGGTGACAATGATCATGGAAACAAATCTGTAGCACCTCCTAACCAAAATTTGCAAATCTAAACCAATCCTTTTCCATCTCATTCAACCAATACCATTACCTAATCTTGTTGTTCTTCTAAATGCATTGACTGTGACACCAACATTGATGAAGCTAATCATGTTATCAACTATGCTGAGAAAATCAAACCTACACTTCCATCTGATCGTTGCATTACCTTTGCTCCTACTGAGACAATTAAAGCACCTGATGGTCCCCTCTACATTATCACAAGGGTTGCTAACATTCTTTCCTATGGTGTCCTCGTTGATCCCACTTGCATGGTTAAAGTGATAACTGGAGAACACCTTTATAGTAGATGGTTTTAATGTGACTTTTATGATATATCTGATGTTATGATACAAAATTGCAATGGTTTCCTTTATCCATCCCATGGTTCCATTTCATTTATAGTGGAAGTTGGTGCTAAAAATATAGATGCTACCTTCATCATCATCCCAAATTATGATCAGTTTCAAGTCAAACTTGCTCTTCCTTGGATAAAATCCATGAATGTCACGACTTCTCCCATTCATATATGCCTTAAATTTCATCATAATGGAGAAATCATAACTGTTAACCATATACTTTACTGGGATTTAGTGCCTCAAGACTTAGTTGACCTTGATTTATTTTGGCCTTCTATGCCTCAACCAACTAAAACCCGTCTTGATAATCTCTTTTGATCATACCAAGCCTACAAGGTCCAAAATATTTGTGAACTTAGCAAATTTAAAGATGTTCCATCTCTTTACCCTAGACGTGGACTTCTTCCTACACTGCCTCCACCTCCTATATATTCTTCTTCACCACCTCCTATTTCCTATAAACCATCTCCTCTAGTCATCTCTTGACCGAGTATGGTTCCTTCCATTCTTCCTCCAAAATAAGAAAAGGACCCGATGTTGATTGATCCTGACCCAAATCAAATTTCTAGCAAAACCAAATGAAACTATCATGCTCATGACCGTCATCGTAAGAACTGTGCTAGAGCTTGTCAATGTGTTTCTCAAAACACTACTTCACCTCATACACCTTCTCATGCTTCACTTCTCTTTTACCAACCCATGCTTGAGCCAATGGAGGAAGTGAATTTAAACAATATCAAAATGAATAAACATGATAATTTTATTCGTATCTTAGATTGTATTACAATTGATTTGGATGAATAAGATACTCTTTATGATGATGTTCTTGATTCTAACAATGATATTAATAAGCTAGTGATTCTAATGAAATGTATGAGACTATTGATATTGATCACGATTTAATAATGATTCTTTTACATTTGTTATCTATCACTCCTAGTGACAAACAAAGTGACCTACCTTTGTAGCATGGTCCTTATTTGGTACTAGCTATTGTTTCATCTATCAGGCTTGATATGTTGCTTCTCTTGCGAGTTGTCCACCTTCCCTAAACATTATAGACCGAGATGCAGGGTAGGCGATAGGCTTGACTATCTCCTCTTGTGTGGTAGATTTTGTGTGTTTGCATGTTTTTCATAATGTGCTTCCCCGTGATGTGCTGCATGTTATATTTTTTTATTTATATTTCTTTAAACAATCCTCGTTGCTCCATTGGCACAAGGTGATAAAGGAATCACAATGTTGTAAATATTCTTCTATTTTATCTCTCTTCTTCTATATGTCGTTATATGTTATGTTGTGCATGTTCAATTGTTTGTAAATGTGTCTTTTTATTATCTGGTTGGGATGATGCAAAATGGTAGCTACCGATTATTTTTGGTCTTTGTGATGCCAACCCAAAAATACTTGTGAGGCCTACCCCAGCTTGTGATAGCTCATCACTATTTTTCTTTACTATAGTCTTTAGTTGATATTGATTCTAAGATACTTAGACTATTGAACATATGTTATTATTTGAGGATTTGTTAGATCCTATGCTATGTTCATTCAACATTTTGATTATGTTGTAAATCTACTTATGTGATGCCTTATATTAGTTAGTTTAGTTTACTTCTATGATTACATTTTGATGATGCAATATGGTGGATACGTATGTTAGATTTTACCAGAATGTAAATTGACTTAGAAGTTTATGTTTATGCATATTGTCATGCCTAATGTGTCAATTTTGTTGTGTCACTTGACGCATGTGTGTTTAATGTGTTGGCATAGATAGTAAATGTGACTAGGTTAGGTATGACACTAACCAGGGGGTTAACCTGTAGAGTTATCATGCTTACCCCATGGTTGGGAGATATCAGATTGAGTCAAGTTAGCTGAATTTCGTAGGTTAACTTTAGGTGGGGCTTAGGAGGGTCAAATGAGCTTCTAGAAGGTAGTTAGGGTCAAATTTAACCACCCAACTTGGTACCCTATGGGTTATGGATACATTTTATCTCATTAAGAGGCCTATAACTCATTTATGGAACCTCCAAAATATCCCATTTAGAAAGAGGCAAAAATTAGAGTTTAGGAAATTTGGTCAAGACACCTCCTCTTTCCCATATGAGCCTTTAACTCCATTTATGAGGGAGAATGCAAGTGGACAGATGAGATAGAATTGAGTCACTTCTCCATTAATGGTTTTCAAATATTTGTTGAATGAAAGCCTTTTTAGAGGGATTTGGGAGGAAAGATAGGGTTGTTCACCCATTCTCTATTCTTAGAGACCTCTAGTTTTGGAAGGAAATTTGGAGAAGGAAGAAAGCATAAAGGGAAAAATCTCTTCTCAACATCTCTCATTTTCCTTAAGCTTGGACTTTAGGTTGGTTACCTTCTTTAGAGTAAATTAGTGTAGGTTTTCTTTGTGTGTTGAAATCTTGGATGTTCCTTTAATGAAGTCTTATGTAATTTTGTTGTAACCACATTGATGTTCATGGGAGTCCTTTGTATTGTTTTGTGTTTTATTTGTGCTTTGAGTTTTCTATGAGAGTCTTCAAGACACACTCGCCCTTGGGAGGATAGAGTAACCTTGAAGGAGTGAAAGGTCAGAGAAAACCATTATAGTGCAGAGTCTCCCATGTGAGGAGGGATGAACATGGGTGTTTTGGTCCCCATGATGCCAACTTGCCTAAGGGAATTTGGGGGTCATAAGGAGAAATTTGATGGCTTGGAGCCATGGTTCTGGTTTTTGAGGAGAAGGGATGTGGGAAGTGGTATGAGCCCATGTGTGGAAATTGTATTTTAATTTTACTTGGTTTCTCCTCTTGGGTTTAGTCCACTTTCACCTCTATGTTACAGGTCTTTTGGAGACCTTTGTAAAGCCTTGGGTATGGGTGATTTTCTTGCGTTTCTTGTTGAAGGTTTATTGTAGTTATTGCTTATTGTCACCTGTTTCATTCTAGTTTCCCCAAGCTTGAGAGTGGCCTTGTAAAGGCATGGGCTGGGAGGTGAGCCTCCATGGTCAACCTGCTATTTCCATGCAGGTTTTAGAATGGATATCTTAGAAAACTTTGTTGGAGCTATGATTGGATATACCACTTGGTGGTCCCGTGTTCTACATTTGTAACTAGTTGTGTTTCTAGCCCATGGTGATCAAAATGGAGCTTGTAATGTAAATTAACATTGTAAAGTTGTAATTAAAGTTATTTTTTTATGTGAATGGAAAAGAGGGAACTCTCATATTGTGCAAAAATATATTTAAGTAAATATCCCAATGAATAATATTGTAAAATTTCTTCCTATGTTGGATTAAATAAATGAGAATCTGAGTGCTTCCTATTCTTTCATATGGTTATTTCTAAGTTTATATGGATTATTGTTATATTAAGAAATAGGGAATTAATTTGAAAAATGATGAGATGAATGTTTAGCTATTGAATTTAAAGCATAGTTTTAAGGATAGTTAAGAGATATATACATCTGTATATTTTCATTATGAATGGCAAGTTTGAGATATATACATCTCTTTTGGGTACAAAATATTTACCTTTTAAAGAACTTAGTTCTAACCTTGTTGGAAGAAGTATAGTGGCTACAGATTTGTATTTTTACAAGTTCAACAATGACAAGGAAAGGAAGAGACTCTTTCAGAAAGACCATCAGAGATAGTACTTTAATGATTTAGTCTGGACATTGATTGTAATAGGATTTTGTGTAAATATTTTCCAAATTTGTAATAAAAGAGGGTATGCCCTCAACAGTACTATGTATGATCTAGACTTACGTCCCGGTCGAGACTAGAGGTTTTCTTCTCTGTTCTTTCGTACCAGTGCCTGTAGTGAACAAAGTTCTCTTTATATCTTGACTTCTCTTATTAATAAAATGATCATGGCTTCGGCCTTTTCCTATCAAATAAAATAAAATGGCTATTTTCCCTTTTATAGTTAAATTATCTAAATGTTTAAAACAACAAATTCTTGTTAAAAAAGAGACAACAAATCCAATTAAATAATTCCTCCATTTGAACTAAACATGTTAATACTTGTTTAAGGCATTTAAACTAGTGACTATATATATATATATATATATGATTGCATATATATTTAATACTATATATAAAATAAACCAGCTATAATATTTACAACCTGAGAATTCCTTTTAAAGAGAGTTTGTAAAACTTACACACACACACACACACATATATATATATATATATTAAACTACATTTTTAAACCCATGATTGATATACAAAAATGTTTTTAAACCTAAATATTTTTAAAAAATGCCATCATTTTTTTCTTTTAGGCAAAAAAACATTGGCTTTTTTTAATCGAATGAGGTTTTTTTTTTGTGTGGGGGGGGGGGGGGGGGGGGGNGAGGGCCTCCACCCTTCCCCACTGTGTGGTCTTGGGAAACACCACTATGTTCACAATGGTGCCATTGTGCGACCCACTATGTATAACACAGTGGGGTTAGCAGTGGCCACCACTGTCTAACCACAATGGTGCGTGACCGAGCCACCACCCCCACACTTCCCCCTTTTCCCCTGCCTCCGCCACTTCTTTAAACCATGACCTGCTTCCCTCTGTCTTCTGTCCTCTGCCAAGCTTCACGTGCCGCCACTGAAATCCATGACTACCACTCCTCCACCCAACTTAGATGTTACACAATGCCGCCCTTTGACCCCCATTGCCATTCGCATTCGCAGCCCCTGCGTGAATTTTAAACCCTAAGCCCTACAAAATATTAATAAAATAATAAAATAAACCACATAAAATTAGTTTAAAAAGTGTATGGAGATTTTAGGGTTTATAAGCTTAATTTTTAGATTTTTATTTTATTTTAGATTAAGTTAGTTTTATAGTTAATTATATCATTTCTTATTGTGGACTCCAAAAGTTATTTAACTTTGTTTATAGTTGCATATATGAAATTTAGTGGTAGAAGCATCTAGACTTCTCATTTTTAAATTCAAATTTAAATAAATATTAATGAGGGATTAATATTTATCTTATTAAAAGAGATTAGATTTTAATTCACTTTAAGGGTGGGTTTTAAAAAGGTTTAATAATGGAATAACAATTAAAGTTTAATTGTTAAATTTAATTAATTTGTTTTAATGAGACATTATTATTATCTAAATGACATTATAAAGTTAGCCTTTAATATTATTAATAGGGGTTTAATAGGTTGAAATTATATTTTGATACAATTTTCAATTAGGTTAAATAATTAAGTTTGGTCATTAAGATTTAATAGGTTTAATTTAATAACTAGATTAAATATTATATATTCAAATTTGAATAGATAAGATGGTAGTATTAATGCATTATTTTAAGTAATCACTTAACACATTAATATTTTAAGTAATCACTTAATGCAATTAATTAAGTAAAAATTTTATTAATCAAAATAATATTGATTTCCTCAATTAACCTTAGACTGAACTTAATCTTAAGGGATATTAATTTAGGGCCAGGGTACATGACAATCGAGTAGTGAACTGATGACGGTCAAACATAGTCAACCTTAGTCAACTGACATCCACTTAAACTTGTTCAGGGTTCTATACAAATTATTGTAAGCTGTAACACCACCTAGTTAGTCAACTATGAGAAACATTCATGTGCAAACATAGATAACTTTAAGTCACTTTTTAAAAAAATTTGTTGGTGTATTTTGCCCAGCTTTTGGGTATGACATTTTGGTATCAGAGCCTTATTTCAATGTTGGGAACCTAAAATCTCTATGCTATAAGTAAATTTTTTTAATGCATGTGTAGGATTTCTCCACTCACACGACATGCTCATAGACAAGGACAAGGCCATAGACGTATCCCTTCGGCTCGCAGGGAGGTAAAACCTGAGGTAGAGGTTCTTGGAGGAGATCAAGATCCTCCTCCCGAACCACCTCCAAATTTGAATGCAGATATATTGATGACACTAAAAAAACTTACCGAGATTATCCTTGATAGAATGCCTCAAGTTGTATAGAAGAATGTGAAACATGATATAGAAGTTTGTGGGTCCTTAGCGAGAGAACAAAGTAGGATCCCTCCACCTAGGTTTGTAGAGGGACATGCAAAGCATGAGATTGGGTCCATTGGTGGACCAGGGGTGATACCTAGGAATGAGGCTCATAGGATCGAGAGGGAACCCCCAGATACAAGGGGATCAATTCAAGGATTTGATGCGACTACAACCACCCCTATTCTTAGGTTCTACAGATGGGATAGAGGCTGAGTCTTGTCTTCTAAGTCTTGAGAGGTGCTTTGGTTTGTGTCCCTATGGGAGAAACCTTAAAGCACAATTTTCCATACATCTCCTTAGAGAAGGAGCCTCCACTTGGTGGAAACATGAAGAATTTAAGGGACACCTGGTTATAGATACCCTTACTTGGGATGCCTTTCTAGATATATTCAGAGCCAGGTATCTCTTAGAGAAGTTTCAGCATCGTCGCATAGACGAATTCCACAATCTTTAGCAAAGAGGACTTTCCACAGCCTAGTATGAGGGAAAGTTTATTAATCTCCTCCCTTATGTAGAGTATATGAGGGATGAGAAGCTATAGGTCAACCAATTAATTAAGGGATTGAATCCCATTATAGTAGGTATGGTGCGCATGGTACTACCAAGAGACTTGCATTTCACTATCGATAGATCCTTTGTATCCAATGAGATAGTTAGAGGACCACATGATGCATGAGATAGGTCACAGAATCACAATCCCACACCTCAAGCTACAGGATATTAGAGGCCCCAATAGAGGGGAATTCAGAGGTACTCATCGGGGTCATTTAGAACCCCTCAGCCACAACAGTCTCAGTAGAGCTAGAGATAGAGGCCACCTCAGGGACAACAGAGATCTAAGCCCAAGAAGTGGCATAATTAGGGCCCTAGGAGAGAATAGAAACCTCAAGCACCCTATACAACTCCAACACAGACTCAACAGTCCTCTAGGGGAGGATACAACAAGTCCACTAGGACAATAGGTTCACAGTATTCTAGACCTCATGGCATGTAGATTCAGGTACATAGACCTTTCTACACTTGTGGTGCCATGGGGAACATTGCTAGAGAGTGTCCTTAGGGAGGTAGTCAACAAGAAGCTATGTTAGAGCCTATAGTTGGAGACACGGGCAAGGTCCATAGAGTATTTACAGCGGTTGATAACTACCAAGTAGAGCATTAGGTGATAGTCATTGAGGCCACATGTATGATTAGATCTAGTAGTGTTTCTATTTTATTTGATAGGAGCTATTGAATATTTTATTGTTAGGGTTTGACAGAGTCAGAATAATATAAGAATAAATAATTATATGCAGAAACAATAGAATAAAGAAACTAAACATAGATAACACACAGATTTAACGTGGTTCACCCAAAACCTGGGCTACGTCCACCTACACAATCATCCAACCTTTCTTATTATCCAACAAAAACATACACAACCTTTCAATTTATTATACATCTCAAATGCTTATAACATGCTTATAACCTTTCAATGCATTATATGCACCAAACATGTCACCACAATATTAACACCTACTACATGATCAGTCACCACAATATCAACATTTATTTCTCCATCGGTGGTGGAGTATTGTGGGCTAGTGGTAGCTAGGAAATATGTTAGATGAGAGGTAGATTTAGCCTCAGGAGCTAGAGTATCGGTTACTTCCTTGGTTAGAGACTGTCACAATTAGATTGGTGACATAACCACCATATCAGACCTCATAGTTACTCCTCTTGGATCCTACAATCTATTATTTTACATGGATTAGCTATATGCCCACAAAGACAAGTTATATTGTTGTTAGAAGAGGATAAAATGCTTGGATGATGATGGCACTGCTACAGTGATTTTAGGTGTAAAGAGATCTGTGTCCTTCCGTGTGATCTCTGCTATGCAGCTTAAGTGATGCATGCATAAGGTATGTTAGTTGTATGCTATCACCATCAAAGATAGAGATGATGAGGCAGATAAGGAGCCCTCACTAGATGACCATCCCATTCTTCAAGAGTTTTTAGATGTCTTTCCATTAGAGCTACTCGTATGCCTCCTCATAGGGCAGTTGACTTTCACATAGATCTTGTACCAGGAGTAGAGCTAGTTTCTAGAGCACCTTATAGGATGACCACTAATGAGCTTAATGAGCTCAAGATACATCTTGAGGAACTATTAGAGAAAGGACACATTCTTCCTAGTGTTTCTCCTTGGGGTGCACCAATGATCTTCGTAAAGAAGAAGGATGGATCTCTTAGATTGTGTATGGATTATTGTCAATTGAATAAAGTAACCATCAAGAATCAGTATCCACTTCCTAGGATTGATGAATTATTTGACTAGCTATAGGGTGCTCGAGTCTTCTCGAAGATATATCTTAAGTCAGGGTATCACCAGTTGAGGATAGTGGATAGTGATATTCTTAAGACCATATTCCACACAAGATATGGCCACTATGAGTTCACCGTGGTTCCATTTAGTCTTACGAATGCTCTAGCTATATTCACAAGTCTCATGAATTGAGTATTTTGTACCTTCCTTGATAAATTTATTGTGGTGTTCCTTGATGATATATTAATATATTCTAAAGATGAGAGAGAGCACAAAGAACACCTAAGACAAGTCTTGTAGTGTCTCAGGGATAATCAATTATTTGGAAGCTTTTCGAAGTGTGCATTTTTCAGACGACATGTCAAATATTTGGGACATATGATATCTAGTGATGGGACCTCAGTAGCCCCATCAAAGATAGATGCTATTATGGATTGGCCAACACCTACAACTATGATTGAGGTGATAAGTTTCATGGGTTTAGCCATGTTAGTAATAACTGAGAGGGGGGGGGGTGAATCTGTGGCCTAAAAAATATTCCAATAATCAACCATTAAAACTTAGTACCACAATATTATACCTCTAGTTATCTTCAGTCCTACAAGATGAATGCCTCCAAATACTTATATCAATTTACTACTACTCAGAATGCTTTGTTAAACCTTCTACTGTAGATTTATCGAATAGCAGTCTGTTAATTTATCGAAGATAGTAAATTATCTAAAGTATACTGATCAATCCAATTAAGTTAAGTGTAATGCAAAACACTAAAGTAATGACTCATAAACACATTGACACATGGATTTTTAACATGGAAACCTTGTTAAGGGAAAAACCACTTGGGACCAGTAACCCAAAACTTTCACTCTTCTGAAGTGAGATTGGTGAAGAGCCAACCCTGTTAAAGGTTACAAACACACTATTAGGTGTGACCTTGTTAGAGGATTTAAAATTTTAGTCTGTCACTTGATATCGGGCATCTCTATGCTACCATCCTTGATCAAACAC
>MU225903.1:470728-535642 GCA_018584345.1 Thuja plicata | reverse complement strand
GCCTCCACCCTCCCTTGCCGTGCAGTCTCGGGAAACACCACTATGTTCACAATGGTGCCGCTACGTGACCCACTGTGTATAATATAGTGGGGTCAACAACGAACACCACTATGTAACCACAGTGATGTGCGGTCGAGCCGCCACCCACACACTTCCCCCTTTTCCCCTGCCGTCGTCGCTTCTTTAAACCATGACCTGCTTCCCTCAGTCTTCCATCCTCCATCGAGCTTCACGTGCCACTGGTGAACTCTACATTCACAACTCCTGCGCCCGACTTAAATGTTACAACACGCCTCCCTTCGACCCCCATCACCATTCGTATTCACAGCCCCTGCGTGAATTTCAAACCCTAGGCCCTGCAAAATATTAATAAAATAATAAAAATAAACCACAAAGAATTAGTTTTAAAAGAGTGTATGGAGATTTTTGGGTTTATAAGTTTTATTTTTAGATTTTTATTTTAGAAGTTAATTTTATAGTTAATTATATAATTTCTTATGGTGGATTCCAAAATTTATTTAACTTTGTTTATAGAAGCATATATGGACTTTAGTGGTAGAAGCATCTAGACTTATCCTTTTCAAATTAGAATTTAAATAAATATTAATGTGGGATGAATATTTATCTTATTAAAAAAGATTAGATTTTAATTCACTTTAAATGTGGGGTTTAAAAAGGTATAATAATGGAATAACAATTAAAGTTTAATTGTTAAATTTAATTGATTTATTTAATGAGACATTGTTATTATATAAATGACATTATAAAGTTAGCCTTTAATATTATTAATAGGGGGTTTAATAGATTGAAATTATATTTGGATATACTTTTCAATCAGATTAATTATTAAGTTTGGTTATTGAGATTTAATAGGTTTAATTTAATAACTAGATTAAATATTATATATTCTAATTTGAATAGATAAGATGGTAGTATTAATGCATTATTTTAAGTAACCACTTAATGCGGTTAATTAAGTAATAATGTTATTAATCAAAATAATATTGATTTCCTCAATTAACCCTAGATTGAACTTAATCTTAAGGGATATTAATTTAGGGTCAGAGTACGTGACAATCGACTAGTGAACTGATGACGATCAAACATAGTCAACCTTAGTCAACTGACATCCACTTGAACTTGTTCAAGGTTCTCTATAAATTACTATAAGCTGTAACAACACCTACTTAGTCAACTACAAGAAATGTTCATGTGCAAACATAGATAACTTTAAGTCACCTTTAAAAATTTTAGTTGGTGTATTTTTGCCCAAATTTTTGGCATGACAAGTCTCTTCTTTGTAATGCTTATGTGTTTTTCTTCTATTGTGCTTTTAATTCTAGCACCTTTGGGGGATGATGACAATTCATTTTGATATATTTCTAATATACATGATTTATCTTATGACCTACTGACCCCAAAGTTGGTAGATCCCTTTCGTGCTCTCTTTTGTCTAGTGCTCATTTTCCTTGGGGGAATTTTACAGTGTAAACGTTCTTATGGATTCCTGTATGCTCTGTTAAAGTCATTACTCACATTAAGGAATTTTCATTCGCTTTAACGTAGGTACATACACTTCGCTCTATGTTTCACATTTTTCACACACACACACACAATCTATTTTATGGATGACTAAGAAGACAATGCTTTCATTGTGTTTATCATCCTTGTTTTGATCCTTAAGGATACAATGATTTCCTTAGGCATGATCGCTTTTTCTTTGATCCTTAAGGATACAATGCTTTCCTTAGGCATGATCACCTTTTCTTTGATCCTTAAGGATACAATTCTTCCTTAGGCCTGATCACTTTTTCTTTGATCCCTAAGGATACAATTCTTTCCTTAGGCCCGATCTCTTTTTCTTTGATCCCTAAGGATACAATTCTTTCCTTAGGCCTCTCATTTTGACAACTATAATTAGATTCAGATACATATTCCAGAAATTAATTGATCAAGTGCAAGAACAACAAGTTCTCAAGCATTTCAAGTTGTGCAATTGAAGTGGTGGATTCAAAATTTTAAGGCAAACATCCAATTAAGATCTCCAAGTCTCCATTTCTTCAAGATCCATTCAAGAAAAGGCAATCTTCTCTCACTGATTCAATTTTTTCTCCCATGATGGTGTTATGCCCTGCATCCCCGTCCCTAAATTTTGTGTGCAAAATGTTGGGTCCCCCTTTTTTTTTGCTTTTTGTTCTTTCCTTGTCTTCTTTGTCTTCTTTTTGTTTTCTTTCTCCGGGGTTTTCTTCCCTGTGGTTGTGTTTTGTTTTGTTGGTTTCTTGTGCCTCTGGGACCCTAGTCCTGGAGTCGATCGTCCTTTGTCGGGAGCCAGACTCTAGACTCCGGGATTCTTTGCCGTGATGTTCTCTTTCCCTAAGATGGTATCATCGTAGGGAATCCCTGGGCCCGGAGTCTGGAGGTCTGTCTGTCTGGATTTTGCGGAAGAAAAGGTGCCTTGCTTTTTATCGCGGGTATAAATAGAAGTTACTTGTCATTTTCACAGTTACCGTGATTTAAAATCTCAAGAAATCAGAGTAATTTCAGAGTGATTTGCAGCAAATTAACGATCAGAAGGCCCCGTGGGACTACTTCCCACAAATTCAATGGGAGGCCAGTTTCCCCAGTTTCTGCAGAGTAAACGATGCGTTCGTTTACTATCACTTGCTCACACCCACCTGGGATGCAGGATACTACCTATCCACAGAGGCGATGAATTTGGTCCGGTGTTACAGATATTATTACATACAATACCAACAGCATACATATATTAGGGTGACCGGCTTCTCTGGGAAACCCTACTTGTTGCCCAAGCACTGCGGGGACAAGATAGTCCTCCTAGAATTTTGCAGGTAGATAATGGAGCTGCATGCCTTCTTTTCCCTGAAGAAGGTGACCAATATTTCATTCCCAATCACTTGTGGGAATTATTCATGCAGCCTGGCTACCACCAAAGAAGCAAAAAATGAGCTGAAAAGCTATAACTTGGCAAAATTCTACCTGGCGCGGAAGCATTTTGATCCGCACAGTAAGATTGCAGCAGCACTTCCTTGGGCTTCAGAACCCCATCAATACCACATTGAGGAATTTTGAGAAGACTGCCAGGATGACGTAGGTCCGGAGCTGGCACTACGTCAGGATGATGGTGGGCATGATGGAAAGGTTGAAGCTCCAGAGATTCCCGAAGGACTTCTTAGATGCCAGCTCCATGATCGATCCCCAGTACAAAGCAAAGGGGATCGACACATTGTCTCTCCCACCAGTAAATTAGGATGCCAAGGAGGGGTCCACCATTGAGGACTTCACCCAGGAGGTGGTTGAGCGCAGCCATGCCTACTTTAAGAAGGTGTGCCCCAGGAGTGTTCGTAGGGCAGCCTAGCCAGTACCAAAAGAAACCCCAGGGGCCGGGACTTCTTCATAGGGAGCGGAAAAAGGAAAAGGGATAGATACAACTCCTCCTGTGCAAGAATTCCCCATTAAAAAATAGATAAGGAAATTAGTAGCAGCCTCCCAGCAAATGAGGGAGAACCTAATCACAAGGCTGGCTACCCCGGTGCTCATGGCTAGACCTATTCATCCTCCATCCTCCCCTTCACTACCAGCCTTAATGGTTAACGCAACAGGGGTGGATTCGATGGAACAAGCAACAGTAAGGGATGCAGGCCCACCCTTGATTACTCGGTGAGGAAGGAGGCTTGACCCTAAGCCTAAGAAGGAGCCAGAGCTAGGGATGCCCCAAGCTCCACAAGTTGAAATCCTTTCTTCTGACTCCCTAGAGCTGGAGAAGGAAGCAGAACCCGCCAACGTCCCGAAAAACCCTCCTCCATAGGATGAGTTTGACGATGTTTTTACAACTGATGAATTCAGTAACTTACAAGGGGGCATCGAGCAAGAGGTTGAGATCCCAGCACAAGAAGAGGCTGAGGAATAGATAACTACATAGGAGCAGGAGCCGATGGAGGAAGAAAAGGAAATAGAGCAGGAAGCCACCTCCAAAATACCAGAGATGCAAGATGTGGGGGTGGACCAACAAAGGCAGAATGAACAAGTGACATCTGCTGGGGGAACCAGACCTTTGAGAGCAACCGTAACCTTAGCTGTCATGTTCCAAGTGCCACCCCCTAGAGCAACCTTTGGGTAGGTAATAACCATGATGCAAATGCTAAATCTTGGCCTAGTACCTCCCCTATTCCCAAAAGATATATTAGAAGAAGAAGAGATCCCGACGACTGAGGCCGAAGAGAAAGAATGACAAGAGGAAACCCCCGGGATAGCTGAAAAAGTTCCAGACAAAGATGGAGATACAAAGGAAAAGGCAGAAGAGACAAACATCACCAGGGGAAATATTCCTGATAAGACCCAAGATAAAGAAGAAGGAGTGGGTGAGACCCACACCACTAAGGAGGAACAACAACAGGGCACCGGGGAAGAACCTACAGAACAGACTCTGGAAAACAAGCCACCCCTGCGGCCTCAGTGGTTAGTGGAGGGAAAGAAGAGAAAGGCTCCATCCACCCCAAGAGCTCATCTCTCTCTAGCTAAGATGATGGCCCAGGTCCAGGAGCCATCAAAGGCCAAGAAAGCCCGAACGGTTCATACTCTTTGAATCGGGTCAGGAGGAGAAACAATTGTCATTGTAGCAACACCTCCCCCAGACACCGATGTGGTGATGGTAGAGGCCGTAGATTATGATATCACAGAGATATCACTAGGAAAGAGAGGAAAATAGGGTGAAGTAAGCCTATTAAAAGAAGCGGCCAGGGCGGTGGAGGCCAGATATGAAAAAGAGGCCCAAAGGCTCAAAGTAGAAAAAGAAAAGATAGTGAACCTCATGGGGTTGCTTACTGAGATGAACTGGCCCATTAGTGCCATTCCTTCGGAGGCCTCCACATCCGATGTGTCATTACCACAGAGTGACATTGACTCCCTGCGAGCAATGAAGAAGAAGGCAAAAGCGGTCGATGAGTGGGTCACTCTGCAAATAGGAAACACCCGATGTTTCCTAGTGTCCACCCTCCCAGATTTATATGTGGCACGACATGTTCTGCATTAGGCAGAGACTATTCTCAACATATGGGAGGGTGACATGGAAAAATATGAGGCTTGGGAGGTAGAGTTGGAAGAGCTCCTCAACCTCGGGGAAGAGATGGTCTCCGAATCCAGGATTCTGGGAGAAGAATCATTTGACTTCGTGAGGACCCAACACTCTAGACTTGACCTCACATTGGAGTTACTCAAAAAAATGGTAGGGGCCCTACATGATAAAGTCAACATAGTGCAATATTCCTCAAATATGTACAAATAATTTATAGTAAAGGTCTCCGGGGCTGACCCATTCAGCACTGATACATGTACTCTAGAGGAATACGTCCTAGGGAAATTTGATGAATTAATGGAATCCAAATACCAATCCCCAAAAGGACTAGATGGGACCCAACTGACAGGGCTAACTCGCATGATCCTTAGTGGTCATGATGCGGCAAAAATGGCCGACAAGTTCAAAAATATTATTGTGGAGCTTGGAGAGCAAATTGAGGCGGCTAAGTACCAGCGGTCCTGGCTTAGGGAAATTGACGAGGATGGGATCTCCCGCCTTCTCCAAACATTCAATGACAACAAGCAACAATAAATTTTCTCTGGAGGCCGAAGAAAATTCAAACATTTTTTATTCTTTATTCTTTCAAAACGTAAGTTCCTGGATCCCAGAGTCCTAGATCCCAAATTTTGTATTCTTTCAAGTGATCTGTGTCCCGGTCCCCGAGGCTGACCGGTCACTTTCAGAAGTGGTTAATAAAGGCTGTTAGAAGGTAGTTGGCTACATCAAGGAACATCAGATTGACAACTGATTTTCTAACAGATGGTCTTCTCGAGGCACCGCTTCAGAGGTACACCTAGCACATTGGAGACAGGGCACCGCATTTCCTATTTATGAGGCATGTAGCCTTGATCCCCAGGGATCTAATTTCTTCCTTCTCTTTCTTGGATCTCTTCTTGAGGCTGATTCTTCCGCTGTATATTCTTGTCTCATTCTTTTGACATGTTAGGCCTATTCCATCTCAAGGCCTTTTGTAGGGTGGCACAGGTAGTACCGGCCCCTGGATATTATATTTTATTGTAACATGATGTAAAATAGGGTTAGAGTTAGATGAAGATGTGTATAAATAGTAAGCCTGACCCATTTCCAAAGGTCGGCGAAATTGATGATTTTTCTGTCAACAGTAATAGAAAAGCGATTTTTCATTTCAATTGCAGAGCTCAATGCTCCCTTGGAGCGACCATTGTATCATGCACCCGTGCTTGCTGGAAGAAATATTAATGAAGAAGGGAGAATTATTTGCAATAATGTTGTTGGCATTCAAACTTCTGAGTTAATGGTATTTTATGTTTCATGTTCTTTATGTCTTCTACTCTGATATGTCAAGTAGATTAACGACCTCTTTTCCCTTGCTACTGATAAAATACTAGCTGATGGTTGTGTATTTCTTCAGTATTTAGTGTAGTATATCACAGCACTATTGATGTTTCAAATGTTAAACATAACTATAGATAGATGGATTACTTATGACCCTGCAGGATCTTTTTCATTTTATTTTTTTAAGTGTAGAATGCTTGGAGAAACCTCACCTTATTGAATCTCTGGAGAGAATGAGTTGAAGAAACCAGCTATCCCCCTCGAAAATAGTCACTTCTCCCAACCGAACCCCACTCCGTCGTGACCTGACACCCAAGTGCTTGGAGGCCCGGGGAATCTAACTTCCCCGGATAGCCTTTGTAGGTGGAGTTGGCCAGTACCCCCGGTACCCGGTGACAACTTATGACTGTTGGCGGACCCGATTAGCAAAACCTCGTCAATAGAAACTGGTGCTAGAAGGAGGGCATGAACTCATCCCCCTCTCGAGATTCTGATTTTACACCTCCCAAGGGTTCCCCGAGCTATAGTTTTAGGAGTCAAGCCTTCAGTGGGATTGGGTCTTTCTCCCCAGTGAAATTTGAAGGAATCCTTAGGTCTGCCCCAAACCCTGGAAGGTTTGTTGAACTTGAGCCTCCTGCTCAAAAGAAGTGGACCCTGAAAATCACACCAGCCACTATTGTTTGGGGGTCTAGCATACCTCAGAATACCCAAACTTCTTAGACAATCTCGGGAACCAATTCTCAAACTACTCAAAATCTGGTTCCCCCAATGGCTGCATATTTCAGCAACACCGGGTCCCCAATGGGAAATTTTTTGGGCGCAATCAATGACTTACCCTCGCAGTTGGAGAAGATCTACCCATGATATGAGCACTTAGGCTCACGGATTGCAGAAGAGCATTTACAGGCATATAAGGATGCCATGAACTAACACCACATCCAGCATGAAGATGTCGTGACCTGAATGTTTCCCTTGTCCTTAGGGCAGGGTGAGTTAAACTGGTACCTTAACCTTCCTGCCAACTCCATTAATAGTTGGCAGGACATGGAGGATGCCTTTTTGGCTGCCTTTCGTGTGCATGTGGACCCAGCCTGGTCCCATAGCCAGTTCATTTCCATTAGGAAGGAACCCAATGAACTTCTTGCAGCATTCAACCACTGGTTCTAGTGTGCCTTGAAGCAGTGCACGGGCCCTTTCATTCCATCCCCAGAAGTAACCATACAGACTTACCTTAACGCGATGCACCCCTTCATTGCCAATCTCCTTTGGAGAAAAACTGCCGCAGGCGACCGAGACACTTTGGCGAAGGTTTACAACCTAGCCTTAGAATTATCCCGTGGTCTCAACAAATCCCTGGGCAGGATTGGGGAAAATGTTCCCTTCAACATGATCCCCAGTGAAACAGCATATGCCAGAGGATATAACCCCAATCTTGTAATGGGTGCTCCCTCGATGTCAATGAATCCCCCACCACCGCTAATAGACCAGCAGGCCCGGTATGTTTATGCAATGCAGACTCAGATGGTACTAGGTCTGGAAGCTTTCCCTTGGAATCAGCCATAGCAGGCACAACAACCTCAGGCACAACCATCTGGAGTGCCCTTCTTTTAGTCATCCGCGGCTGGAGGATTTCTGCCCTCAACTCTGGCTAATACTGCTACCTTCTTGGGAAACCAACAACAACAACCATCATATTGTGACACCAATACTCAGTTGTCCACCGAGGTTGAATCCCTCCGACGAATGTTGTCTACCTTGACTATGGACATGGGTCAACTAAAGGCGGGGTCTTATGCACCCCAAAATTCTAATTCTTAGAGGGGGAATATCTTCTCTGGCCAGCAAAACAATAATGCCGGGGGAAGAAACTTCAACAATGGGCCTCGGCCCAATCAACAACAATAGAACAATAACACAAACACTGGAGGTCCACCTTTGAACCAAAATGCCAACCAAAGTGGTGCTGGACCATCACATTTTACACCATTCGTAGACTTCCATCCCATGACTAATTGGTGTAGATTGCACGACATGGGCTCACACAATGAGGTAAATTGCACCATGTTGGAAAAATTCATCATGATCTCCCAGCTAGACAGACAATAGTCGCATGACGCATCTCCCCAAGAGCCTCCTGTGCAGGAGTCAACCCACAGTGCCTTCACCTGTGAGACCATCTTCTTAGGAACTTCTGGGGAAGATGAAGAGGAATCCAAATTGCATGGATTCTTTGATGAATCTATCTCGCCCTTTGAGGCCAATGCCTTCACCAACCCATGGACTCCATACAATACTCAGAGTTAGGTTGGTAAAGGACTAGCTTACATTCCTACACCCCCTATCAAGGACACTCCTCCCTAGGATAATGCAACTGACCAACCTGGTCCTCTAAAAGGTTCTAGCTCTAACCAAGCAAAAAACCTAGCTGAGGGAAGTCACCAATTCCCAAGAGGAAGATTCGACATTACATAGGCGTTAGAATAGACCACCACCTCCATGACCTTGATGGAGGTTTTTCTAAACTATCCTGAGCAGAAGAAGTCTCTTTTGAAGCTCTTGAAAAACCCAGAAGTCATTAGTCCCTTGCCCAAGACTGTCTCGTTCAAGGACGCCAACGCGGCTGTCTTTTGGGGAAACATTGAAGATCCTCCCTTCCTACTAGGCCTAAATATTCAAGGCAAAAACATACACAATTGCTTAGTAGACTCCGGAGCTTCGGATAACATCATGCCCTTATCCATATGCCAGAAGCTCGGATTCCATCCCACCCCATCTAATGGTATAGTGATCCAGCTGGATAAGACTACTGTAAAAATGGTGGGGGAATTGAAGAACATCTAGATATAGCTCATCTAGGACCCCAAGATAGCCAGTATAATCAACGTCCAAGTGGTGGACATCCCAGAGACTTATGGGATGCTACTAAGTCAGAATTGGTCTAAGTCCTTGAATGGATACTTTTCAACTGACTTCTCCCACTTATGGCTCCCCTGGGAAGGAGAATCAAACAAGATCTGGGTTAAAAGTGAACCCCAAATGAAGCAGGCCCTTACCGAGGTCGAGAAGGTCAGGGAGGTCTTCTTCTCTGAGACTTCCCCCGGGGTGTACCGACCCTTTGAAATCTTAACATTCAATTTCACCCCTGGGGAAGATCCCATAGTGCTGTAGAGAACCCAGGACCTAGAAGAAAAGCTGAGAGTTGAGGTTGACTCTCAAGGTGCCACAGTGACCCTCGCCACACTCCTGCCCAGCACTTGGTGCTGAGTACATTATCAGCAACATTTAGAGCTTGAGTGTGGCCCTTGCCTATCGGTTGCTACCTGACACGTCAATGCCTTCCAGAATAGAGAGCGTATAGCTGATTCCCCATAGCCCAGTGTTCCTATGGGATGCACTCCTTTGGTGCCATCTCCCCGTGAACCCCAAATCCAAACTTCTCCAGAGGTAAACCCTACCTGCACGCCAATAGTTTGGGAGGAAGCTCCTCCTAAGTCTCCCAAAAGCAATCCAAAGGCTACTCTTGCTGCCCAGCCCCAGAGTGCGAACGATGACTTATGGACCCTCAAGTTCGATGGGTCCCAATTCAAACAAGGCTGCGGGGCCGGAGTAGAATTAATCAACTTGCGAGGGAAGTCCTTCCTCGCATCCTATAGGCTGTAGTTCAATTGCACAAACAATGTTATGGAGTACAAGGCTTTGGTCCTTGGACTCTTATTTGTGTTAAGGAAAGGTGTCACTCACCTCTGGGCTCTAGGTGATTCAGAGTTGGTTGTCAAACAAGTCCAGAGTCAATATACATGTCACGATAAGAGACTGGCCACATACCGTAATCAGGCTTGGAGCCTTATTGAAGATTTTGATGCCTTTGGCATTGATCTCATTCCCTGGTGATGGAACTATGTCCCAGATGCCCTTGCCATTTCTTCCAGCACACTTGAGCCCATGGCCGGCTTGCAACTCCAGAGATTTTTAGTTGAGATGGTCCCCACCCCGTGCATTCCAGATAATGTCACCCAATTTTAGGTTTTTGAGGATGATCAACATATCCTAGCCTTCATGGAAAATGTTGGTGTCTTTGAAGACCAGATAGTGGAAGAACGAGACCATGACGATACAGGGCAGGGTGATGAAGACGATGGGATCATGGACCTACCCACTAATACCATCCCAAAGGGGATGGTTGTGCTTGAATGAATCTTCGACTCGAACCCTCAGGCCTGAGAAAAGATATCATCTTCCTCTGAGGGAGGAAAGTTTGAAAGGGTAAACATCGTCCAGCCCGGTGAAGAAAAGATCATCCACATTGGTACCTCCTGCTCCCCTGAGGAGAAGGAGAAGATTCTTGCAGTTCTCTAAAAATACATAGATGTAATTGCATGGGGATATGAGGATTTGAAAACATATGACACATCCATTATGACTCATACTATTCCCCTGAAACCTGACGCTAAGCCTTTTCGGCAAAAGCAATGACCGGTCAACCCACTGATGGAGCCTCTAATTTGCCAAGAGGTAGAAAAATTACTGTCAGCTCGGATAATCTTCCCGATCTGGCACACTAAATGGGTTGCCAATCTAGTCCCTGTGAGAAAGAAGAATGGTGAGATTTGCCTTTGCGTGGATTTCCAAAAATTGAATAAGGCCTCCAAGAAAGATAATCACCCTCTCCTATCATTGGATGAGGTGTTACAAATAGTGAATGGATCCCAGATGATGTCATTCTTAGATGGGTACTCCGAGTATAACCAGGTCATGGTTAAGTATGAAGATAGGGAGAAAATAGCATTCACCACCAAGTGGGGAACGTTTGCATACATAAGGATGCCCTTTGGTTTGATTAACACAGGGGCCAAATTTCAAAAGGCCATGGACATTACATTCGAGGGCCTTGTGAATCGGTGCATAATCATCTACATGGATGATTTGACCATCTTTTCCCAGGACATGCGTGACCATTCTGCCCATCTCGCTTAGATCTGTGAGAGATGTCGCTGGTATGGAATATTCCTCAACCCCAAGAAGTGCATATTTGGGGTCACCGAAGGGAAGTTGCTCGGGCATATCATCTCTGAGAAGGGCATATCCATTGACCCTGAGAGAGATGAAGCGTTGCTAAACTTACAAATGCCCAGTAGCAAGAAATAGATGTGATCCTTCTTCGGAAAGATCAACTTCGTCCAGCGGTTCATCACTGGATTCACGGAAATAGTCAAAAAACTCAATGAGATGATGAAAAAGGATACCAAGATTGAGTGGAGTCCTGAAGCAAAGCAGGCATTCACCCAGATCAAACAGACAATAACGGAAGCACCCGTTCTGGCTAGTCTGGACTACTCCCTCCCGTTTTACATTTACTCCTTTGCTTTGCCGCATTCTGCCGCGACGATGTTGACTCAAAAGGTTGAAGGGAAAGAATGACCAATAGCTTTCATGAGCTCCCCCTTCAAGAACACTAAAGTCCGGTACTCACCACTAGAAAAATAGGCCTTTTCTCTTGTTCGCGCCGTAAAAAAATTCTAGCATTACGTTCTCTGGTGCAAGGTGCATGCTATTATCCCAGACCTGGTTGTAAAGTCTCTGCTGATGTAGAGCAGGTTGGGAAAAAGATGGGGGAAATGGATGGCCACCCTCTAGGAATATGACTTAGAAATGCAGCCCATGAAGATAGTTCAGGGCCAGGGACTGAGTCGAGCGATGACAGAAGAGACTCCCCGCATAGAATGCCAAACTTACATGGTGGAGTCCATCACTCGAGACCCGTGGTATACCGATCTGGTATATTAGCTACTAAATAACAAATGCCCAGAGGGATTACCTCCTAATAAATGTTGTGCCCTGTAGATGAAAAGTGCTCACTTCATGATAAAAAACTTAGCGCTTTACCGCAGAAACTACGAGGGAGTGTACCTCTGGTACATCGACAGAGACCAAGCTGTGAAGATAATTGATGAATTTCATAGACAATTTGGAACTGGACATGGCTCAGATGACGCCATTGCCCATCAGATCCTTAGGGTTGGATACTATTGGCCCTGTATATTTAAAGATATTTACACTCATGTTAGAAAATGCCACACTTGCCAAACCGCAGTGCATCATGAGCATAACCCGGCTATGCCTTTGCAACAGTCTTCAAGGCTAGGCCCTTCACCCAATGGGCATTTGAATTCATCATGGAAATCAACCCCAACTCATCTACCAATCACCGATACATTCGTACTGCTACTGATTACTGCACCCGGTGGTCTGAAGCTATTCCGTGCAAGAATAACATGGTAGACGTAGTCATCAAATTCTTAGAAGAAAATATCATCACAAGGTTTAGAATGCCCTTTGCTTTCGTATGTGACAATGGTCTGGCATTTTCTTTGGCACAATTACTCAAGTGGACCTATAATTGAAATATCACTCTGAAGTTTTCCAGCAACTATTACCCCCAGGGGAACGACGTTACTGAATAAAAATCTACTTGAAGTGATCAAACACCTGCTAGAATAGAATCCCCAGGATTGGCATCAAAAGTTGAAATTCGCCCTCTAGGCAGATTGCATTCAAATTAAGGCTTCCCTGGGGACATCCCTGTTCCATCTGGTTTATGGCCAGAACCCTATGTTCACGATTAACTTACATATCCTAGTTTTGCAGTTTATGCAGGAATTTAGCAATCAGGACAATATTGTGGAGGTTCGACTACTAAATCTGGTGCGAATGGAAGAACAAAAAGATGCAGCCCTTGAACATTTCACGTGACATCAAGCAGTGGTAAAATGATGTTTTGACCATACAGCCCAATACAAGGCTTTTCAGATTTCAGACTTGGTCCTGTTGTGGGATAAGGCCCGGGAAAAGAAAGGAAAGCACACCAGGTTCTAAAGGCTCTGGCTCAGACCATATTTAATCTCAGAAATCTATGGGGCAAATACTTACCGCCTTAATACCATGACCGAGGAACCTGTCCCATTGCCTGGCAATGGACAGTTTCTCAAACATTACTTTGAGTAGGGTAAGTTTGTCTGAAATTGTACTTTATGTAAAGCCCACCACTTGTAAATATTCCTTTTCTGGTGCCTTGTTGGGAGGTACCACATCTTGTAAATAGCCTTGTTGGCTTCCCTCTGAGGCAGTCCTCTTTTGGTAGTTTTTGTTCCTATTTTTGGTTTTCTTTTTGGGTCCCGAAATTTTGTTCTCTCTTGTAAGGATTGGAATGCTTCGCATTAACCTTGGTCTCCGGTACGATGTCTATAGCATGGTGAACTTAAGAATCTATCTTTAGCACACTGGAATCAGTCTGGTCTCCAGAGCTATTTTATAGGCTTGGTGGTACATTTTAAGCAATCTCCATCAGTTTTATCTCCAGAGGTCTGGAAATCAGTGAAACAAGAAAATATAAGGAACAAGTAATCAGACACACCGAGGATAGATCGGTTGTACTGGTTGGTTGACCCAAGTCTGAACTTTTAAGAAATTATTTCTGGGTCTAGAGTTTTGTCCCCTACTCGACATATGAAATAGGTGGAATGGTGAAAGAAGTACCACCATTAAAATTAGCTAAGCTTAAGCTTAATGGTGAAAGAAGTACCGCCCTCCCACCTAGAAGCATACAAAATAACAAGAAAAGGGAAGCGGGACGACGCTCCAGTCTCTGGGAGAAATGAAAAAATCTGATGACTGGTTCAATGTAATTAGTGCCTCTTCTCTACTCCTCCTAGAGGTCATCAGCTTGATTTTGTTCCAAAGCACACACTCCACCACTGATGGAAAGACAATGGGATGGATCCCGTGTGGCCGAATTTTCTCAGATATGTTGCTCTTTGCCTGTAAATTACTTCGAGTAGTGACTTGTTCTAGTTTTTCTAACCAGAGATTCTATAGTTCTCAAATGCACTAAGGAATTTGTCCTAGATAGTCACCATTTTTTATGCCCTGCATCACTGTCCCTACATTTTGTGTGCAAAATGTTGGGTCCCCCGTTTTTTTGTTTTTTTTGGTTTTTGTTCTTGCCTTGTCTTCTTTGTCTTCTTTTTATTTTCTTTCTCCAGAGTTTTCTTCCCCACGGTTGTGTTTTGTTTTGTTGGTTTCTTGTGCCTCCAGGACCCTGGTCCCAGAGTTGGTCATCCTTTGTCAGGAGCCAGACTCTGGACTCCGAGATTCTCCGCCGCGATGTTCTCTTTCCCTAAGATGGTATCGTCGCAGGGAATCCCCGGGCCCAGAGTTCGGAGGTCTGTCCGTCCAGAGTTTGCAGATGGAAAGGTGCCTTTATTTTTACCACGGGTATAAATAGAAGTTACCTATCATTTTCACATTTACCACGATTTAAACACTCAAGCAATTAGAGTGATTTCAGAGTGATTTGCAGCAAATTAAGGATAATTTAGTGCTAAATATTTCCATCATTTTCGAGCGATTGCGAGTAGTTTGTGGTGGATGATTGTGATTGTTTGAAGGTTGTAGCTATTGTAGAGATTCCATAGAGGCTTCCTTTTCTCTCTTCCTACATTCTCAGGTTGGTGCCTCCTCTCCCTTCGGCTTTCCTTCTGTCTGGTGTTGTTTTCTTTCTGTTTCTTTGTCTTTTCCCTTTTTTTTGTTTTGTTTGTCTTTCGTGTCTTTCTGGTTTTGCCGCTCGTTGGTGGGCCGACTCTGCCAGAGGGTTGTCTGCCCTCTGTGTAGGTGTAGTGAGTCTGTAAATAGTGTATAAAGTTTTGGATATTCTGTGTTTTTTTTTGGTTTCTTGTAGATAGTCGTTCTGCGATGTATATATGTATAAATTTAGTGTATTTTCATTATATATCCCTCTGTTCCCCATGTATATATCCCTCAGCCCTAATGTATATTTTTTGTGTATCCTTCCAGGTAGCTTAGCAAGCTTTCCAAGTTGCCCATGTTGCTGGTTTTTTGCCTGTAAGGTCATTCTGAGAAAAATACCACCTGTTTGAAACTCGGCTCTCGGCCAGTTTCAAACAGGCAGTTTTCTCTCTCCTTCGTAAAACTAGCTTGGCCCTCATTTATGTCCCATGTGCACATTTAAATCTGTCTAAGTGGACTTCACTTTTTGTGCATTCAGACAGTTGGCTCTGTCTTCATCACCATAACTCCTATTTATTACCTACCCACATGGTGCGCACGTGGGTCTGATGGTTTGCCTTTTTGCACATATTTACCAATGGTTACTTCTCTGGGCTCCGGGTCTCTTGCCATCATCCATCCCATGTCCTTCTTACCAAATGTGATAAAATTCTCAGACCCGGATGGTCAATCAAATTCCTAAGTTAATGTGTGCTTTCTGGAGTTTTTGAAAGAAACTAACTTTTCAGGGAAAGCAGATGCCTCGATGGTAAGATTTCTAGACCCTGGAGTATTTATTATTAATGCATTCTGACGGTCACTTTGCTTTGCAGGTTTCTGGAATACACTTTCAAATATGTCTGAAGCATCTGCATCCTCACCACCTGAAAGTTTGGAACTTCCATCTACAGCAAGTACCAGGGCATTAGTGAAATCCAAAATGGAGAAGGCTCTAGAAAAGATGCCTTTGAGCCTGAAATACGTTAAGGACAGAGTCATCACAGACTCAAAGATTGAGTCCAAGGTGCATCTTTTTACCGACACTAGCATTGGAACATGGCTAGAAATGCAAGCCTTGGTTAAAGTGATGTACATTCAACAACAGGCCAGAGATCCTTTGGCCATTAAAATTGGAAACTCCAGGATCCTAAAGGCAGCTTGCTTCCCATGCTCGGTGTAGTCACCAGAGCTTATTCTCACACTCTCAACTCTTTACAACCCATCTGTTCAGGCTGTTATGCTCGCGCCACCGGAGCCAACAGGGAACCCCACTCCTTTGGTGTCTCTTGACCCTGATACCTTCCAGAGGGGTTTGGGAATCCCATAATTTTCCAAGCCAACTGTGGTCACCTGGTCTGATGCCTTGGCCCAATTTAAGCAATTGGAGGAGGCGGCCCGCATCTATATAAACAACAATTGGCTCAAAGTCTCGAAGAGGGACCCCAAGAGGATGAGTCTAGAGATCCATAGATCCAAATTCAAAGAGAGCATCCAGATGGGGATAATAGCACTATGCCGAGTCTTCGGGCAACAACATGCCTGAGAATTTTCTGGGTGGATGTACTACTTCTTGCTCGGCATAAGTACAGTCAGGGAGTTTTTTGACTGGGCGGCTATAATTTCAAACCACGTTGACTCCCAGTTCCTCCAACTGGCCAAGAAGAAGAAATTTTACATGACTTCTTATGTTTTCTAGGCCTTGGCACAGCAAAGGCCCCATGCTCATGGGCTACTCATAGATGGTGTACTCGGGCTTGGCTCAGATCAGAAGGCCCCATGGGACTACTTCCCTCAGATTCAATGGGAGGATGGTTTCCCCAATTTTTGCAGAGTAAACGACACGTTTTTTTACTATCACCTTCTCACACCCACCCAGGATGCAGGATACCGCCTATCCACAGAGGCGATGAATTTGTTCTAGAGTTACAAAAATTATTACATACAATACCAGCAACATACATATATTAGGGTGAGCAGCTTCTCCGGGAAACCCTACTTGTTGCCCAAGCACTACGGGGACAAGGTAGTCCTCCTAGAATTCTGCAGGCAGATAACGGAGATGCATGCCTTCTTTGCCCTGAAGAAGGTGACCAATATTACATTCCCAATCACTTGTGGGAATTATTCATGCAGCTTGGCCACCGCCAAAGAAGCAGACAATGAGTTGAAAAGCTATAACTTGGCGAAATTCTACCTGGCGCGAAAGCATTTTGATCCACACAGCAAGATTGTAGCGGTACTTCCCTAGGCTTGAGAGCCCCATCAATACCACATGGAGGAATTTTGGGAAGACTACCAGGATGATGTGGAGGTCTGGAGCTAGCACTATGTCAGGATGATGGCGGGCATGATGGAAAGGTTGAAGCTCCTGAGATTCCCGGAGGACTTGTCAGACGCCAGCTCCACGATTGATCCCAAGTACAAAGCAAAGGGGAGGTGGTTGAGCGCAGCCACACCTACTTTAAGAAGGTGTGCCTCAAGAGTGTTCATAGGGCAGCCTAGCCAGTACCAAAAGAAACCCCAGGGGTCAGGACTTCTTCATAGGGAGCGGACAAAGGAAAAGGGATAGATACAACTCCTCCTGTGTAAGAAGTCCCCATTAAAGAATAGATAAGGCAATCGGTAGCAACCTCCCAGAAAATGAGGGAGAACCTAGTCACAAGGCTGGCTACCCTGGTGTTCATATCTGGACCTGTTCATCCTCCATCCTCCCCTTCACTAGCAGCCTTAATGGTTAAGGCAACAGGGGTGGATCCGGCGAAACAAGCAGCAGTAAGGGATGCAGGCCCACCCTTGATTACCCGGCGAGGAAGGAGGCTTAACCCTAAGCCTGAGAAGGAGCTAGAGCTGAGGATGCCCCAGGCTCCACAAGTTGAAATCCTTTCTTCCGACTCCCTGGAGCTGGAGAAGGAAGTAGAACCCGCCGATGTCCAAGACAACCCTCCTCCATAGGATGAGTTTGACAATGTTTTTGCAACTGATGAATTCGGTAACTTACAGGGGGGCATCAAGCAGGAGGTTGAGGTCCCAACACAAGAAGAGGCTGAGGAACAGATAACTACGTAGGAGTAGGAGCCGATGGAGGAAGAAAAGGAAATAGAGCAGGAAGCCCCCTCCAAAATATCAGAGATGCAAGATGCGGGGGTGGACCAACAAAGGTAGAATGAACAAGCAACATCTGCTGGGGGAACCAGACCTTTTGGAGCAACCATAACCTTAGCTGCCATGTTCCAAGTGCCACCCCCTAGAGAAACCTTTGGGAAGGTAATAACTACGGTGCAAACACTGAATGAGAAAAGGAAACCCCTGGGATAGTTGACGAAGGTCTAGACAAAGCTGGAGATACAGAGGACAAGGTAGAAGAGACAAACATTGCCGGGGGAAATATTCCTGATAAGGCCCAAAATAAAGAAGAAGGAGTGAGTGAGACCCACACCACTGAGGAGGAACAACAACAGGGCACTGGGGAAGAACCTACAGAACAGACTCTGGAAAATAAGCCACCCCTACCACCTCAGTGGTTAGTGGAGAGCAAGAAGAGAAAGGCTCCATCCACCCCAAGAGCTCATCTCTCTCTAGCTGAGATGATGGCCCAGGTCCAGGAGCCACTAAAGGCCAAGAAAGCCCAGATGGTTCATTCTCTTTGAATCAGGCCGGGAGGACAAACAGTTGTCGTTGTAGCAACACCTCCCCCAGACACCAATGCGGTGATGATAGAGGCTGGAGATTATGATATCATAGAGATATCACTGGGAAAGAGAGGAAAATAGGGCGACGTAAGCCTATTAAAAGAAGTGGCCAGGGCGGTGGAGGCTAGATATGAAAAAGAGGCCCAAAGGCTCAAAGTAGAAAAAGAAAAGACAACAAACCTCATGGGGTTTCTTAATGAGCTGGCCTAGCCCATTAGTGCCATTCCTCTGAAGGCCTCCATGTTCGATGCACCATTACCACAGAGCGACATTGACTCCCTGCGAGAAATGAAGAAGAAGGCCCAAGTGGTCGATGAGTGGGTCACTCTGCAAATAGGAAACACCTAGCGTTTCCTAGTGTCCACCCTCCCAGATTTATATGCGACATGACATGTTCTACATCAGGAAAAGACTATCCTCAACATATGGGAGGGTGACATGGAAAACTACGAGGATTGGAAGGTAGAGCTAGAAGAGCTCCTCAACCTCGGGGAAGAAATGGTCTGCGAATCTGGGATTTTGGGAGAAAAATCATTTGACTTCATGAGGACCCAACACTCCAGACTTGACCTCACATTGGAGGTACTGAAGCAACTGGTAGGGGCCTTGCACGACAAAGTCAACACAGTGCAATATTTCTCAAATATGTACAAAGCATTTGTAGCAAAGGTCTCTGGGGTTGACCCATTTAGCACCGATACATGTACTCTGGAGGAATACATCCTGGGGAAATTTGATGAATTAATAGAATCCAAATACCAATCCCCGGAAGGACTGGATGGGACCCAAATGATAGGGCTAACTCACATGATCCTTAGTGGTCATGATGCGGCAAAAATGGCTGACGAGTTTAAAAATAATGTTCCAGAGCTTGGAGAACAAATTAAGGCGGCTAAGTACCAGCGGTCCTGCCTTAGGGAAATTGACGAGGATGGGATCTCCCACCTTCTCCAAACATTCAGTGACAACAAGAAACAATAAAGTTTCTCTGGAGGCCAGAGAAAATTCAAACATTTTGTATTATTTATTCTTTCAGAATGTAAGTTCCCAGATCCTGGAGTCCCGGATCCCAAATTTTGTATTCTTTCAAGTGATCCATGTCCCAGTCCCCGAAGCTGACCAGTCACTTTTAGAACCGGTTAATAAAGGTTGTCAGAAGGTAGTTGGCTACATCAAGGAACTTCAGATTGATAGTTGATTTTCTGACGGATGGTCTTCTTGAGGCGCCGCTTCAAAGGTACACCGGGCACATTGGAGATAGGGCACCGCATTTCCTATTTATGAGGCATGTAGCCTCGATCCCAAGGGATCTGATTTCTTCCTTCTCTTTGTTGGCTCTCTTCTTGAGGCCGATTCTTCTACTGTATATTCTTGTCTCATTCTTCTGACATGTTAGGCCTATTTCATCTCAAGGTTTTTTGTAGGGTGGCACAGGTAGTACTGGCCCCCAAATATTATATTTTATTGTAACATGATGTAAAATAGGGTTAGGGTTAGGGTTAGATGAAGATGTTTATAAATGGTAAGTCCGGCCCATTTCCAAGTGTCGATGAAATTGATGATTTTGCTGTCCACAGTAATAGAAAAGTGATTTTTCATTTCAGTTGCAGAGCTCAATGCTCCATTGTTTCACTTTCCCATAGTTAGACACTCCCCTGGAGCCACCATTGTATCACACACCAGTGCTTGCTAGAAGAAATATTAATGAAGAAGGGAGAATTCTTTGCAATAATGTTGTTGGCATTCAAACTTCTGAGTTAATGGTATTTTATGTTTCATGTTCTTTATGTCTTCTTCTCTGATATGTCAAGTAGATTAACAACCTATTTTCCCTTGCTACTGATAAAATACTAGCTGATGGTTGTGTATTTATTCGGTATTTAGTGTAGTATATCAGAGCACTATCGACGTTTTGAATGTTAAACATAACTATAGATAGATGGATTACTTTTGACCCTACATGATCTTTTTCATTTTATTTTATTAAGTGTAGAATGCTTGGAGAAACCTCACCTTATTGAATCTCTGGAGAGAATGAGTTGAAGAAACTAGCTATCCGCCTCGAAAATAGTCACTTCTCCCAACCAAGCCCCGCACCGTCGTGACCCGACACCCAGGTGCTTGGAGGCCCGGGGAATCTAACTTCCTCGTATAGCCTTTGCAGGTGGAGTTGGTTGGTACCCCCGCTACCCGGTGACAACTTATGACTGTTGGCGGACCCGGTCAGCAAAACCCCATCAATAGATGGCCAAGTAGATAAAATCACAAGCAAGCAAGAATATCTATACATCCTTTCTTCTTCTCTCTCTTTCTCCATTGAGGTTATCAAGTATACATGCATTCAAGATATATGATTGACTAGTGTAGATCCATGCATTTTTTAATACATCCTTGATTCTACATCTCAAGTATACATATACAAGAATCTTCATGGGTTTGACGGATCTCAATATCCATCCATGAGGGTTTTACATGCATGGTGAATACTGACATTTATATCATTTACATTACTTTCCTTTATGCAATCTCTATTTCATTTCAAGGTTGATTCCAATACATTAGGTTTGACCAAGGTAAACCCCTTTCCATAATATTTTCCCCTTTTTCTCTGTGTGCAAGAATATGTAATGAATTTTTAGATTTGGATTCAGGTATATCAGTCATAGTTTCAGGCACCCTGCAAATTTCATCAGATTTGGATTTGAAAGGACTAGGTAAAAATTATGGAACATCGTCCTGGATAAGGCCAACCTGGTAGACCTCATCCTTTGGGTCTGAGATTTTCATAGAAAGCAATTACAGGCATCAAAATCCTAGATCTAGAGTTTTACTGGATTTTGACACCTATGCGACAGTCAAAATTAGATCTGAAGGTTCATTTTCCTCTTCTTTCGAGCCAAGGTAAGTCCATTCTTACTATTTCTTTTCTTGCACTTACTTTTATGCATCAAATATGAAATTATATGTTAGTCATTTATCATTTCTTTTATCAATCTTGTCAATTTTATATATGATATCATCATCATCTCTATATTCATTAAGGGAAAGAAACCCCAGTTACCCACTCCCTCTTAGATCTTGCATTAGCACCCCTTCATCCATTTTGGGTTGTGCTAATTTGATTTGTTTGAGGGTGAGCTATTGGGAAAACTCCTTTCGCCTAATGTATTTTATAATTTGGTGAGTTATCTTCTTCCGAGTATTGTTCACCATTTTATATTGTATAGGTTAATAGGTTTTGTAAGATTCAATTTGACAATTGTTTCATTCAATTTTATTCAACCCATCTCCTGTAATTTTCAATCCCATTGGGCATAGAATATTCTAAAATTAGAGAAAGAGAATCATGGATGTTGAACCTAGGGCAATGAAGGAGCAATTGGAATGTGAGTAGAGGGAGAGAAAGGAAAAGACAAGGATCAAAGTTGAACAAGAGAGAGAAGCCCTAGAGGAAGCACAATGTTGATAGGAGAGCCTAGAATCCATTCAACATCCTTATATAATTGAAGTTGGTCTTTCATATCAAGTTGTACATACCTACGCCTTTGTATTTTCAATTGAAAGGAAAAATAAAATCGGTGACAAAAATTAGAATTTAACGACGCGGACAATTTTTTTAACAAGTCCTTACGCAAGTTTCGCATAGGGAACTTGCATATCACAAATTATGTTTGAAAATTATTATTTAATAAGTCTTTGATTAAAAATATTATTACATAGTTTATTAAAAATATTAAAAAATAATATTAGTGGTGTTTGATTTTAAAAACAATTTGTGTATTTGATGATAAGGAGATATATTCTTAGAAATTAAAAGTAGTATAGATAAAATATTAGTGGTGTTTGATTTTAAAAATAATTGGTGTGTATGATGATAAGTATATATCTACTAAAAAATTAAAATTAGTATAGATATGTTACGCCCCACTAGGGAACCCAAGAGGACAACTCCATAAGCTAAGAAAAAGACAAATTTTTTTGAAACAAAGGATGCAACTAACATTATTACATAATACTTCAACTTAACCATGATACATTATATTAAATACAATATTAATGTTAAAACTTAATCAAATACTAAGTCATCTTAGCCTCCCCAACATCGCTACTAGCAACATATAATGAACATGACCTAATCAATAAGACATCTATGAATCCATGAACAAGATTTTAAAACAAATAACTCATTTAAACCTCACAATCAAGATTCACATAGCCACATGATAATATCAAGTTCAAACATTTGTTTCCACTTCATTACATTCCAAGTAATCACTAAAACATATTTACATATGAATTTTACATTCATCTCCTCAAGGAGATTATAATACTACATCAATACATCAATATGATGATATATCCAATGTTACATCATTAGATCAACATGAAGCTACATAACAAGAGACAATGGATCATAGTAATCATCTGGATACTTTGAACATGGAACTACTGAGAAGATGCAAGACCACCCAAGAAGCTCATAAACAATTTTGAAAACTCAATGGTAAAAATATTTGCCACTAAACACGTGGAACATGGGGCCCAGTACCACGAGCTAAGAGATAACACAAATCCCCACACCACATGAACAAATGAAAGGAAAAAAACAATTTAACAAAAAAACCAAGGGATAACATAGGAATTTTACAAGGATATATAACAAGGATAGCACAAGATACCAGACAAAAACTATAAGGCTTAATAGAGGGAATCCTGAGACAGATGTAGGAGAGTGTCATCACATAGCCCTCGACTATCCTTAGTTTTCCTAGCAGTCTCTCCCTCTAGACCCCAATCCCCAAGTGAGGAATCACGTAGAGCTGACATTCCTTTCATGAGGACAAGAAAGTCTATTTTCCAACTCCACACCTCATAGAAAACCACATAGGTAATTGGCCTTCTCCACCCATTCATGGTCCAAACAAGATTTCTCATGGCCATGGGTGAGGTAAAGTAATTATCTTGTTTAGTATTTTACCAAATCCCAAATTTTTTATTAAGTTATCACTTGATTATCTACCCATAATGGGTTACTCTGACAACCACTTAGGGCCCTGGCCCCCATTGTGAGCCACTCCCCTAACCATGCTCCTAGAAAACCACTCCTATGCTTCAAACTTAAAACCAAAAGATAACATCACAAATCAAATAACCATAAAAGATCCTCATAAATACACATTTCCAATGAAATCTCAAAGCAAAATTTGGAGCATAAAAACACAAAATCATTAACAAGATCCTTATATGCCTTCATAACAAAGGGCATCAAACAAATCATATATGCCTCTTATTAAGAATCTCATAGGAATCTCTCTAGATTCTAAAATCATAAGCCATCATCCAAGTGCAATATAAATTCATACATATGCCCTCTTTTGGATCCATTCCATCAATAACAAAAAAGGATCATCATCAAGTCAAATTTTAACACATCCCAACTCTAAAATACCAAGATAAAAAAAACAACCCCTCCTGTGAACTCGATTACAAAATTAGGCTTCAAATCAACATGATACAAAAAAAAATATGGTAAACCCATTTCAAGAGGTTAGGTCACCACAAGATGAAATAAAACATCAGGAAAAAACCCAACCTCTGGTATTTTCTAAGGAAACCCAACACAATTATCCCCCACAACTCAATTATCAAATCAAAAGCAACCACCACATAAATTCTCTTCACCAAAATCACACATTGATGATCTACTCTATTGTATATTCATTTAGACAAAAAAATATATACCCTAACAACTATAACACTATACTTTCCAATAACCCCTAAGAAACATCATATACCAACCGCGCAAGCCACAAAATTAAATAATGCAATAATAAACTTATTATATATTGCAAACCAAACATGACTAATTCCTAAAGAACAAAATCCATTTTCTCAATATCTTTGTGCATACATATAATACTAAATTAATGAGCAATAGACGATCAAGAAGCTTTAGTACCCAATAACCCCAACTATGAGCAATGCAAAATTAGGCCTTGCAATATTAGTTTTTAACATATTATTTTTATGGACATATCGTAAATTACTAAAGCCACACCTTACTAAATTCATATGTCATAAAATAAGCTAAAAATCATATGTACATATACTTTTGCCTATTTCAATTAATTTTAATACCTAACCAAATATAAGTATAATTCCTAACTAGCAAAAGATAACTAACTTAATAAAGCATCCGACACTAAGATTATATTCTAGTAAGTTATCATTTTACGAAGCTAGTTTTTAACCTAACCAATGAGATTGGCACATCTACTTAAAACACACAAAATACATAGTAACTATGAATAACCTACAATTTAATCCAACACTAATCCTTAGGCATCATGATAAATAGTGAGTTTTCTTCTATAAACAAAATAAGTAAATAATGTCGATAAAATAACTTGTTTAATCAAAATAATGTTTTAACTTATGCTATGCTTTAATAACAATGACAATGGTAAACCCAAAATACCTAAGAGGAAATGTTGATGATAAAATTGGACTTAATGTACTAAAATGTTAAGATCTAGATCCCTAGATTAAAATAATCATCAATATGACCTATTAAGATCTACATAACTATAATCCTAATAGATTACAAAGTCAAGGTACCAACGAAACACTAACTTCTATTAAATTTATAATTTATGTGTTGTAAGCATATTTATCAACATTCACCATATTTAAACTATTATTTTGATTAGATGAATCAATAATTACATAAACTACAATTAACACCAATATTAGTTTTAAAATTCTATCTATATATAAATTTAGTAAAGATAGAACCAACAAACCATACCTTCCAGTCTTAACAATTCAACTAGAAAGAGTGATGGGCAGGAAAGGGAGCAGAGGTCCTGGTTTGATTAGTAGGGGTTGTGGTTTCCTCAGAAGAAGTTTAGGAGAAGCTCAAGATGAGGTAGATTGTAGTGAGGAAGACAATGATGTTTTTGGGGAGCTCTTGGGTTTCTATGCTATCTCTCTTTTCTTAGATTGGGGCTTCATTTGTGCTTTCCTAGTGGGGGATCTTGTCCAAAGTGGTGTGGAAGCTGGAGCATTTTGAAATTTCTTTTTTATAGTATACATAGATCCAATATTACTGAGAGGAGGGGGGGGGGGGGGGGGNGCTAAATCAGTAATCTAACAATTCAAACTTTTCATAAACCATTCAACCAACTTTCATCAATTAACATCCATTGCATGAATTAAACAAACCAATGAAGATAAACATCCACAACCATGCAACACAATAATACCAAATATTTTCTCATGGAAACCCAACTGGGAAAAACCACCTATGGGGATGACACCCACAAATAATTTTGCACTCTTCTTAAGTATGCCCAGTTAAGAGCTTAGCCCTGTTAGGAGCTTAAAAATGTCCAATTAAGAGAAAGACCATGTTTTGAGCCACCTGATTAAGGGATTTACCTCTATCCCTATTAGGAGTAACCCTATTAAGGTATTTCAAACCCTAAATAAAGAGTCCCTTGGTTAAAGGATTTACAAATTAGATAGTTAGGATATACCCAGTTAAGGAATTTAGCTTGATGAAACTGTTAGGAATCAACAAGTGAAAGTGATCTAAAAATAATAGAACTTCTCCTCTTCTAGTATATATCCAGTTCAAGCTTAATCTCTAATTCATATGGAGACAATCTTCTCTCTTCTCTCTTCTCTTGATCACACCTCTATATCCACAATATACACTTGTATGTTTCATCATTTTACATATTTATATAGTATAAGTTCATTAGGGAAATTAATCACCTTACAAAAATGTTTTACAATCTTCCCCTCTCAATTATCAAGGCCTAAACCATAATACCAATCTAGAAAGTTCTCTAACAAACTCAGGGTAGCCTCCAAATTCATCGCACATCAATTTGACAAACAAAATTCAAACTAAAAAACACTTTCTAATGTTCTTGGACAACTTCAAGAAATTTGATCATAGTGATCATAAAATGCCAACAAATCAATCCTTGTGGATCTGCAACATCACCATGATCCATAGAAAACATAATCACTTATCACAATGTGATACATCATCACCGGTCAAGGATCTGACTAAATATTCTTAAGATCTTATTTTAGTTTTCAGTATTCAAAATTTTGTCCATTGAAACTTGGTCTTTTGCTAACCTAAATATGATGAGGTCACAACAAAAACCCCATAACATAGTCAGGATAACATATCTTGAACCACAACACTTGAATCAAACCCTATTTGACACAAACATCAAATTATTCCTTCTATGGTTCATCTTTTTCTTCCCATTGACCTGTCAACCTTAAATTAATCATAAGTCACCTTGTACATATATAAACCTGTGCGGTCATAGATACAACATTTAGTCTTCCTTTAGGATCACACATGCCAACTCTTACCATAGCTCTAGATCTAACCTCTTGAATGTACATCATCATAACAGACACATTGTCAACCAAAAAACACTAAGTTGACATCAATGACAACATCATAACTGATCAACCTATCATCTGATCTATACCATAATATAGTCAACTTATCTCTACATTAGTTATGCCAAAAATCTCCCCATTTAACATTGTTAGCAACACCAACAATACCAAGAAAATATCTAGATACCAAAAATGCTCTCCCTTAGCTGATACATCTTTGTAGTTCTCCATTCCTATGTCTGTCATAGTTTCTTTCTCCTTTTATTGATTCTTCTCTCACTTAATTATTCTCCCCCTTTGAAAACAATACCAAAGGTGCAACATGGTCAAGTCTTCATCTGATGCAACTATCTTCATCTCCTTATGAATGCTCCCCCTAAGGAGTAGTCCCATGAACATCAGTCCATAGTGAATGACATGGCAATAAATCCACTGTATTGATTCACCAAAAATATCTTAGTTCTGTTAAGGTAGGGGCATAACCCCTAGCTTACCTCTAAGGTACTCAAAATTATCCTTAGGTAGTGGCTTTGTGAAGATATCTATTATTTGCTCCTTTTTTGGTACATATTCCAACTTCACCTCCTTATCCCACATTTGCTCTCTCTCAGAAAGTGATACTTAATTGCAATGTGCTTAATCTTGGAATGCATTATTAGATTCTTGGAAATATTTATTGCACTTGTATTGTCATAAAAAATAGTTACCGGTTCAGTCACTTTTTCATTGATACCTTCAAGAATCTGCTTCATCCATGCAATTTGGGTACAATTTATAGTTGCTGCTACATACTTTGCTTCTGCAGTGGATTAAGAAATACAATTTAGCTTCTTGCTTGTCCAAGATACACGCCTATCACCTATAAAGAAAGCACCATTACTTATGCTCTTTCTATCATCAATATTTCCTTCCCAATCTGCATCAGTAAACAAACTCATAGAGAAATCACCATCATGAGCATACCATAGACCATGGTCAATTGACCCTTTCAAATACCTGAATATCCTCTTTACTGCAACCATATGATATTCCTTGGGATATTCTTGAAATCTAGCCAATATTCCAACCGCTTGAGCAATATCTGATCTGCTATGAACAACATACTCTGATTTACCGATCATAGACTTGTATAAAGTAGCATCTACTGCATCAGATTTATCATCCTTAGACAATTTACATCCTATTACCATGGGGGTTCCAACTGGTTTGGAGTCATCCATACCAAAATTCCCGCGTACTTCTTTCACATATTTGGATTGACTAATATATATACCATTCTTTAGTTGTGAAACCTGCAATCCAATAATTTCTTTGATCTCCCCAATCATTGACATTTCAAATTCCTTCTTTATCTCTTCAGTAAATCTCAAACTCATCTCATCATTTCCTCCAAATATTATATCATCAAAAAATACTTTAGCTATCAACAACTTATCTCCTTCAACTTTTAGGTACACATTACTATCATCACTTATTCTATTAAAACCAATGAGAATAAGATAAGAGTGTGACCTTTCATACCATGCCCTTGGGAATTTCTAATTCCATATAGTGCCTTTTGTAGCTTTCATACCATGTCCTGTCCTCTATCAATGCAAAACCACCAGGTTGTTCCATGTAGACCTCTTCTTCAAGAATTCCATTCAAGAAAGATGACTTGACATCCATTTGAAAAACTTCAAACTTCTTATAAGAAGAATAAGAAAATAGAAGTCTTACCCCTTCCAATCTTTCTACTGGAGAAAAATTCTCTCCATAGTCTAGTCCTTCTCCTTATGAATAGCCCTTACATACAAGCCTTGCCCTAATTCTGATCACATCTCCATCTTCATTTAATTTGTTCCTAAAAACCCATTTCGTACCAATTAATTTTTTATTTTCAAGTCTGGGAACAAATGTCCATGTATCATTCTTCTCAATTTGATCAAGTTATTCCTCCATAGATTTTAGCCAATCCTCATGCTTGATTGCACTTCCTTCACTATCTTAGGCTCATAATTGGAAATCAAACAAGTACTTTCTCTGATCTTTTTTTTTTATGGTTAAAACACCTGCATTCTTATCACCTATAATATTATCAACAAAGTGATTCATCTTTACATACCTAGGTATCACCGGTTTAGATCTAAGAGCTTCTTCTACTGCTAGTTGAATCACTTCTTCCACAATGTTTTGTCCTGCTGGTTCATGCACTTCCGGTTCAATATACACAATCTCCCAATCATCTTCTGTCACTTGCTTGCTTGAATCACCATATTTCTTAGGGTATTTGTCCACATTTATATTTTCACTCTCAATCATTTTTTTAGTTCTCTTATTGAGACACTTATATGCTTTAGTTTTAGTAGAATAACCCAAAATAAATACCTTCATCACTTTTTGAATCAATATTGCATGTGAAATCATCCCTCTTAATGTAACATCTACTGCCAAAGACATCAAAATATTTAACACCAGGTGAGTGACCATACCATAGCTCATAAGGTGTCTTATTGGTTCCTATCTTTACTTGCACCTAGTTCAGTGTGTAAACAACAATGCTAATTACTTCTTTCCAATATAGTTTTGGTACATCACCTTGAATCAACATTGTCCTTGTAGCATCCACTATAGTTCTGTTCTTCCTCTCTGCAACACCAATTTTTTGTGGAGTCCTTGGTGTATACATTTGTCTCTTGATTCCATTATATTCACAATACTTAACAAATTCTACCTTGCATATTTTGAATTTATAGAATGCATCAGACTTGTCCTTCAAGAAGGTTACCCACATCATACTAGAATAGTCACCAGTAAACAATATGAAATATCTACCACATAGATAACATTTCTATCTCATAGGCCCAAAAAGATCAATATGCACCAAATCAAGTATGCTTTCAGATGAAAAAGACTTTCTTTTGAAAGTAGAACTAGTTAACTTTCCCAACTGACATTCTTTACACATCATTTTGTCTAACTTGACTAATTGTGGCAATCCCCTAACTGCATTTGTCTTACTCACTTTGATCAAACTATCAAATTTACATGACATAACCTTCTATGCCATAGCCAATAATATTTAACCTTAGCAACCAAAAAAATGTTCACAATATTATTCAGATGGAGTAAATTACCTTTAGTCTTCCTACTGGTAGCGATCCCATCGTCCAAGCTTCAAATTATTCTGCATATACCTTCTTTGAATTCTATTCTATATCCTTTATCATTTAGCTGACCCACACTCAATAAATTATGTGTTAGACCATCCACAAAATAAACATCATCTATATTACTCTTACCATTCAAAGAAATAGTGCCTTTTCCTTTGACCAAATAAGGTGTATTGTTACCTAACCTTACCACACCACCATCAAACTCATCAAGCTTAATGAACTTAATCTTGTCACCGGTCATGTGATGTGAGAACTTTCTATCTATAATCCATTCATCATTGTGTCCCATGTGCAAAACCAATTCCTTCTCTCCTTCTGATGGATATTCTTTGACTGTAACAAATACAAAATCCTCTTCCTCATTATATTTTGATTCTTTATTGGTAACTCCTTCATCAACTACAAAAAAACATTGTTTCTTCCCTTTTCCCTTAAAATTTCTAAACTTATCCTTTTTTTCACCATTAGGACATCTAGCAGCAATGTGTCCAATCTGATTACATGAAAGATATTTCAGTTGTAGCTTACCTTTGTACTTACCAGTCCCTCTAGGAAATATATTTTCTAGTAGTCCTTCTAGCTCTCCTTGTTTCCTTTCATCTTCCAAGATAAATTCAAGTTCCCTAGTGTAACTTGACACACAATCAGAATTATGACTTGTTTCTTTACCTTTCCTTACTGGTACATTAGTCACTGATGCCTTGAAAGCTTCCTCAACTCTTGGAATATTGTTATCAAAGCTATTTAACTCAAATGCAGTGAGCTTACTAATAAGTCCATCTATAGTAACATTGTCAAAAGTTCTCAGCTCATTTATAGAAGACACTCTAATGGCATAAGTAGGCAGTAAAGTTCTCAACATTTTACTTACCACATTATCTTCCTCAATAGTTCCACTAGCACCTCTGATAGCACCAACAATATCTTTTATTCTTAGGCCATATTGTGCAATGTTCTCTCCTTCTACTATCTTCATGTCATCATACTTTCCTCTAAGGCTGTCTTCCTTATCTTTTTGCACATCAATATCTCCTCCATAGATTAGTTTCAACTTTTCCCAAAAATCATAGGCAATACCAAGTCCACACAAATCAACATATTAAATATCAGATAAGGTAATTACAATAGCTTCTTGTACTTGAGTATTCTCTTATTGTTCCTTCATCTCATCTACAGTGAGAGTTCCAGTAGGAGTGATATACCTTCTTCTGGCATGCATCTAGTATTGTGATCCCATACCTTCTAGATATAACTTTATTCTGTAACTCCATACTAGTTAGTTGTCTTTACCAAACTTGGGAGGTTCCTTTCTCATCATTGGATCTTTTCCTCAAGCTGTTAGGCTTACCACAAAGATGACCAAGGCTCTGATACCAATTTTTACTATAAATAGATCCAATATTACTGAGAGGGGGGTTGAATCAATAATATAACAATTCAAACCTTTCATAAACCATTCAACCAACTTGCATCAATTAACATCCATTGCATGAATAAAAAAACCAATGAAGATAAACATCCACAACCATGCAACACAATAACACCAAAGTTTTTTTCATGGAAACCCAACTGGGAAAAATGATGTGTTGGGATGTCACCCGCAAATGAATCTGCATTCTTTTGAAGTACACCCAGTTAAGAGCTTATCCTTGTTAGGAGCTTACAAATGCCTGATTAAGAACAAGACCCTGTTAGGAGCCACTCGATTAAGGGATTTGCCTCTAGTCCTATTATGATCTTTACCCTATTGAGAGTAACCCTATTAAGGGATTTCAAAACCTAATTAAAGAGTCACCTGGTTAAAGGATTTACAAATTAGACAAATTAGGATCTACCCGATTAAAGGATTTATCTTGATGAAACAATTAGGAATCAACAAGTGAAAGTGATATGAAAAGAATAAAATTTCTTCTTTGCTAGTACAAATCTAGCTCAAGCTCAATCTCTACTTCACATGTAGACAATCCTCTCTCTTCTCTCGATCACACCTCTACATCCATGATCTACACTTGTACATATCATCATTTTACATATTTATACAATATAAGTTCATTAGGGAAATTAACCACCTTACAAATTTTTTTTATAATCTTTCCTGCTCAATTCTCAAGCCCTAAAACATAATAATTTCTCTAACAAACTTAGGTTGGCCTCCAAATTTATCGCACATCAATTTGACAAAGAAAATTCAAACCAAAACACACATTCCAATATTTTGGCACAACATCGAGAAATTCAATCGTAATGATCATAAAAATGCCAACTCATCAATCCTCATCGATTTACAACATCACCACGATCCCTGTAACACATAATCACTCATCACAACATGATACATCATCACTAGTCAAGGATATGACTGATTGTTCTTAAGAAATTTTACTTTTCATTGAACAAACTTCTATCCTTTTGACCTGCCAATCTTCAATCTATCATAAGTCACACCATATATATGATAAACTTGTGCGGTCATAGATACAAACTTTAGGATTAGAAGATATAAATCTAATAGTTACATGTAAATATATCCAAGAATACAAAGGAATAAAGCACACATAAGTAGAAAAAGAAGACACAAATTTAACGTGGTTCACGCAATCCTGGGCTACGTCCACCAAATAGAGAGTCCAATATTATTATCTAGTAATTTCAATCGATTACAACAACAATCCCTTACAACTCAATACTGCTGCAAATGCTACAATACATTTTCACTCTAACAAGCCATAAATCTAACACTATTTTTCTTATAGAAAAACCCTAACCCTAAAACTTGCTTGATGGGTACCCCTAGGGAAATGCTTGATGAATCAAAAATATCCCACTTGGAAATTGATCCTTTAGCAATACCGCTACCCTTGTAGCTCCCACTGGAAAGAAACACCCTGCATTCTATTGTTCTACGTTATTGTTTTAGTCTTGAAGACCAACCGAAGCTGAAGAGGAGTTCAACTTCTCCCTTGGCACTTCCTTTGTAAACATATCTACTAGATTTTCATCTGTATGTATCTTATCCAGCCTTAACCATCCATCATCCAATACTGACTAAATGAAGTGATACCTCAACTGTATGTGTTTTGTCTATGAATTCAAGGCATAATTATTTGCAAGATGAATGACACTCTAGCTATCTGTAAAACAATAATTGTTAACCTGTGTTTTGCCCAATTCTTCCATGAAGGATTGTAGCCATATCATCTCCTTTCTTGCCTCTTTTGAAGCTACATACACTTCCTCTATGGTGGATATAGCAACCACCTTTTGTAACCTGGAGATCCAACTCATCATTGTCCCACTGATAGTAAACAAATATCCTGTTGTACTCCGCGTGGTATTAATGTCTCCTAAAAAAATTGAGTCAACATAGCCTTGTAAATCAATACTAGAGCCCCCAAAACATAAACATTTGTTGAATGCACCTCTCAAGTATCTGAGAATCCATTTAACCACATTCCAATTCTCAACTCTAGGATGACTCATATATCTGCTAACAAATCCTACTGCATGTGTAATATCAGGTCTAGTGTAGACCATGACATACATTAAACTACCTACATCTGTAGAATAGGGTAACTTGAAAATTTTTGCCTCCTCCTCTTGTGTATTTGAACACATTTCCTTAGTCAATTTCAAATGACTAGGAAAAGGTGTAATGATAAATTTTGCATTCTCCATGGAGAATCTCTGCAACACATTTTTAACATAATCAACCTTAGATAGAGTCAATTTTTCATTCTGCCTATCTCTCCAAAATTTCATACCAAGGATTTGTTTTTCTGCTCCCAAATCATTCATAGAAAATGATTTTTCTAACTATTTTTTTAAATCTCATATGTGATCCATGTTAGACCTAACTACAAGCATGTCATCAACATATAAACATAAAATAATGTAGCTGTCATTATCCAACCTCTTAAAGTAAACACAATGATTAGAATTACACATGCTGAAACCATGCTTAGCCATAAAAGTATCAAATTTTAAGTATCATTTCCAAGGTTCTTGTTTCAAGCCATATAAACTCTTCTTTAATCTTCACACTAAATTCTCCTTACCTGTGACCTCAAATCCTGGGGGTTGTTCCATATATATCTCCTCCTCCAAATCACCATGGAGAAAGATAGTTTTCACATCTAGTTGCTCCAAATGTAAATCTTTAGCAACCACAATACTTAAAACAATATGAATAGAAGTCATTTTTACAATGGGAGAAAATATCTCATCAAAATCAATGCCTTTTTTCTATGCAAATCCCTTTACAACTAACCTGGATTTGAATCTTTTGTTACCTCCATCCTCCTCTTTGAGCCTATAAACCCATTTGTTCTGTAAGGCATTTTTGCCTGCAGGAAACTTTCATAATTACCAGGTATGATTTTTCAACAAGGAGTCCATTTCTTCTATCATTCCATCCTCCCACTGAACCTTGGTATCCAATTGCATAGCTTCATCATAACATTCTGGTTCACCAACACTAGTCAATAAAATACAATACAAAGAGGGAGAAAACTTGTCAGGAGGTCTACTTAGCCTTGAAGAGTTTATAACATTCACTGAAGTTGGTGGTATTTGTTGTTTCTATTGTTTCAGATCATGAGGAACCACTGGAACATCATCTTTAGGATTATCATCCAACACTACATAATCATTTTCTTTCTTCTCATGCTACCGCAACTGATGCCTGTATAACACTTTCTCATGGAATATGACATCCCTACTTCTCACAATTTTATGATTCTCAAATCCAAAAGTCCATAACCTAACTCATCAATTCAATATCCAAAAAAGACACATTTCTTCTATTTAGCTTCCATCTTGGTTCTATTTTCATAATCTATATGAGAAAATGCTTGACAACCGAAGGTTATGAGAAAATAATAACTCAACTTGTTTCATGTCTCTGCTTCCTTTGGAATACGACAACCCAAAGGAGTAGGGGACCTCTATTAATTAAATAAACAACAGTTTTGAAAATGTCTACCCACATGTTTAAGGGTAGCCAAACATGCAACCTCATAGTCCTTACACACTCCATTATTGTCCTATTCATGCGTTCAACCAATCTATTTTCGTGTGGAGTCCTTGGAACTATTTTTTTCTTATGAATACCATTAGAGGAACAATAATATTCAAATTATTTGCTGCAATACTCACCACCATTATCAGGTCTAAGACATTTTAGTTTTTTACCAGTCTCATTCTCAACCAAGCTTTTCCATTTTTTAAAAGTTTCAAATACATCAGGTTTCCACCTGAGGAAATAAATCCATACTTTCCTAGTTGCATCATAAATAAATGTAACATAATACAGAGATCCACCAAGGGAAGATACCCAAGCTAGACCCCATACATCTATATGCACAAGCTCTAATTTCTCATCTTTCTTTTCCTTCCCACTCTTCAGAAAACTATCTCTCTTTTATTTTCCATACACACAACTTTCATAGAAATCCATATTGACACACTTTAGACCTAGTAAAAATTTATTTGAATGAAGTAATTGCATACCTTTTTCACTCATGTTCCCAAGTATGTTGTTCCATAGTGCAATTTTAGAATCCATAATGACTATTTCATGTTCTACCCGCTCAACTGCAGCAACTGTTCCTGAACATTGACTTTTCTCTATAATAATTAAAGTAGAAGGAACAATATGACCTGTGCAAGGATATAAGGTTCCTACTTTCATGCCTTTTTCTACTAATAAGGAACCTTTTGAAACCTTCCAATTTTTATCATTAAAATTATCTGTGAAACCTTCATCACCTAGCTGCCCTACTGAAATTAATTTCCTACTCAGCCTTGGAACATGCCTTATCTCTTTTAGTAGCCAATGATTCCCACTTTGCAACTTAAACTTAATTCTTTACTTCCCAACAATATGAGAGGGTTAATTATCTCCCAAATAAACCAACCCAAAATCCCCTTGGACATAACCAATAAAATAACTCCTATGGGGCGTGGCATGAAATGAGACCCCTGAATCTAGAACCCATGAATAATCAACATTTTCGAGGGAAAGAAGCAAAACACCCTCTTAAGATTTATTAATTACCACATTTTCCTCCTTATTTCCTTCTTCTTTTTCTCCTTTATTCTTCTGAGATGAGCAATATTTCTTCTTATGACCTGGTTTCCCATAGTATCATCAATCATTTGGTCCTCTTGATTGAGACCTCTTGGCCTTTGATTTTCCTCATGATTTGCCACGATTTCTAGAATTGTTTCCTTTGTCTCTTGGTATAATTCTAATTTGTGCATTCAACACACTACCTAATGTGGATCCACATGAGCTTTTCTAATTCTTTTTTCTCACTCAGAATAACACCAACAACATCATCAAATTTTAGGGTATTTGAACCAGAACCAAAGTTACTAACAACCATTACCAAGCCATTCCAACTTTTTGGCAAAGAATATAGAATCAAAAGAGCCCTAATTTCTTTACAAAATTGACATTAACAAAAGATAATTGTCTAGTAAATGTATTACTCATTTAAATGATGAGCAACAGACCCAACTTCTACCATCTTCATATTAAATAAAATCTTAATAAGAAATACCTTATTCGAAGAAGAAGGCTTTTCATATAACTTTGCTAGGGTTTCTATCAAATCTTCAGTTGTCTTCATTTTATGTAATATTAAATTCCATTGATTGTGCCAGACATAAACAAATACTACCAAGTGCCTTCCTATCCAAAATATCCCAATCCTCATCAGACATTCCTCCTGTCGGTTGCTTGGATTTTCCTCCCAATGGCTGCCATAAGTCCTTCTAATAGAGATAGTCCTCCATCTACATTTTACATAACTAAAATTTCTTCCCATTAAACTTCTCAGCCTTCAAATTGCCCTCATCTACCATTACTCGCACTCAACTGTGAGACTCCCACTCAACAGTGAGACCTTCCTGCTGAGGATAACTGAAAATAACCCACTCTAATACCACTTGTTAGGATTAGAAGACATACATCTAATAGTTAAATGCAAATATATCCAACAATACAAAGGAATAAAGCACACATAAGTAGAACAAGAAGACACAAATTTAATGTGGTTCACCCATTCTTGGGCTACATCCACCAAACAAAGATTCCAATATTATTATCTAGTAATTACAACCGATTACAACCAGTGATCCCTTACATCTCAATACCGCTGCAAATGCTACAATACATTTTCACTCTAAAAAGCCATAACCATAACACCATTTGTCTTATAGAAAAATCCTAACCCTAAAACTCGCTTGATGGGTCAACCTAGGGAAATGCTTGACGAGGCAACCTAGGGAAATCGTTGACGGGTCAAACCAAAAAATTCTTGATGAGTTAACCAAACAGTGTACAGTAATTCCCTTATAAGTCACCACAAATCAAAAAAAACATCTAGAGATTATACTTAGTCTTCCTTTACGATTGCACATGCCAACTCTTACCACAACTCAAGATCTAACCTCTTGAACATACATCAACATAACAGGCACACTGTCAAGCAACAAACACTAAGTTGACATCAATGAAAACATCATAACTGATCAACCTATCATCAGATCTATACCATAAAATACTTAACTTATCTCTATATTAGTTATGCCAACACTTTTACCTCGACATCATTGGTTTATTGGCCTCTGGGGTTTGGTTGCAGTGGTCGGTTGATGTTCTGTCTGGGTTTTTTGCTTTGGTGGCACTCTCGATTGCTTGGCACTCTTGGTTCTTGTTCCTGGCATGTTTTTTTCTTGGCCACATTTGGAAGGGTTTGTTCTCGTGGTGGAGGATGTCCTTCGTGGTTCTAGATGCGATGTCCGAGACAAGGTGGGTATGGTTTTTTGTCGGCTGTGTCTAGGAATTGCCTCTGCTTCATTCTTAGTATTGATTTTCTAGCTCTTGGAGGCTTCACGAATCTTGGGATAGGCTCTATTCCATTTTCCTATCCTGCATTAGAGGTGATTGTAGCTAGGTTTTTTCTCATTGGTTCTTTGGTGGTATGTGACTCCCTTTTTCTCATCTTGGGGATCTCTTTGGTGGTCTGCACGGATTGCAGGTGGTTCTTTGGTTCTGACCAAGGTTTTGGTTTGGTCCTGGTCTCTTTGCAGTACTATTATTATTATATCTTATCTTTTATGGCCTATGTGGAGAGCTATTATGGAGGAGGGTATTTTGGTGTGAGCCTTCCCTACTGGAGTCTTTTGGAAGGTTATTGTTTTTCTACTCTTGTACTTTTACTTTATGGAGTAGGGTTCATTTGTGGGGAGGGGGGGTCCCCTATGACTCTTGAAACCTAGGTCTTTTTCATGATACTAGTGGTTCCTCTTCCCTTCCCCCTTGGACTCCTATGGAGGTGGAGAGGTTTTTGGTAACTTAGGTTCAAATTCGGTCCTTTTTCTTCTCTCCTTTTCTTCTACTTTATCTATTGAGGTGGAGTCCGCTTATTTTGAGGTGAAGACTAGTTGTGTGAAATAAATTGAAAGTAGTAGGTTGAGGGGTTTTTTTAATCATGGTTTCTCGATCTTGAGGTTTGGCAGAGGTTGGATTTTCCTTCTTGCTGGTTCATTTTGCATTTCCCCTATTGAGGTGGGTGTCGCTCCTACAAGGTTGAGTGGATTATTCTTGAAGCTATTTGGAATAGTTGTTGGAAAGTTTTTTCAGTGGGTTGCTTTGTGTTTATGGGTGCTTCTTAGTTTCCCATTTCTGAGGTTGAGGGAGCCTTGAAAAACCCTTCAATTCTTGACTTGGTTCGTTACACTAGAAGGTATTTTTTTGGTTGTGGGTTCCATGTCAAAACCCTCGTTGCTTATGCCAGTGATCTTTGAATGTATTATCTCTCTTTTGGAAGTTTCTCTTGCAGCTAATGTCCATGGTTTGGGGATCCAACTAAAACCTCATGTTGGCTTTGGGTCCATGGTAAAACCATGGTTTTTTTCAACTGGTGTTTTTTCGTGCTTCTAGTTGATGTTTGGATGGATGCTGATAATTTTCAAGGGCCCAACACAGTCTATGGTTATTTTTGGTCAGGGATGGGTTAAGGCTTCCGTCAAACCCCCATGATATCCTTTCTTGGGAGGTTAGTTCTTTGATGTGAGGCTTTTGCCTTGTGTTCTATGTTCTGGTTAACTAGTACTTTGTTGGATTTTCTTTCTCATTGTTGTGTGTCTGCTGGTTAACAATGAAGATCTTTTATTATGAAATGATTCATCTTAGTAGGGTTCTAGATCCCTCTCAAAATCTGATTTATAGGGTTTTAGGTCCCCTTCAAAACCTGATTTTCTCCTAATAAAAAAACTTTCAGTCTTAACACAACTTCTGCATATTCCAATAATTAAATCATTATATAATTATAAATGTATCTTTAGAATGCCAATTTATATAGATTATTTAATAAATCATTTCTATATTAAATATAAAACATTTCTTTTTAACAATAATATAAATAGTTATAAATGTGAAGTTGAGTAAAGCAAGGTTGTACAATGATTTATTTTCATCAAGTGTAGTAATTGTGAAAGAAACATGAAATGGAGTACTAAGTAAGATTGATGTTACCTATGACCACACTCGCTGAAAATAAAGAATATAGAGCATCATGGTAGGTCCTAGATTTGTTGAATAATCCTTGGGTTTGACAAAACCTCCTCTAGAATCATGTACGATGCAACAAGGAATCCATTGTAGAAAATGAATCCTATGAAAGAATAAAGACCCCCCAAAGCATGAAATGACAACCATAGGTCCTATCCATTCCAAAATAGGATCTGGGTATGCACTCCTAATCTACAACTAACCATGATAGAAATAATTATTGATCCTTTTCAAATTATTCCACATGAAGAGGTGTGGGAATCACACGAAGAAAAGCATGAGAAGAATCTTGAGGAAGCATGCACAATTGAAGTCTATGCCAGACTATGAGGCACCTCTAAGATTCTTGACTAGGTAAGCAGGAAGAGACATATCCCTCCTCTCATGAAATTTTTTTTGTAAGTATCTCTTTGGCATTAACATGCTATCAAAATTGGATGACTCCACTAACATTTTTGGTTACAGAAAGAACAAACAAACCAAAACAATGGACAACCCGATGAAAGAGTCTCAAAATAGCCCAAAATAAATGATGTTTTTTTTTTCTATTCCCTAAAATGCATGTAAAACAAGGTTTAAATGAAAGACAACTCTAATTCCTGCGACATGCATCAGAGGCTTCCAATACAAAAATATCCCTTTGGAAGATAACACCCAAAGACATATGCAAATAACATGCACACCAACCACTCTCAAACATAAATACATTGCAATAATTGAATTTTAGTCATTACTATATTAAGGGAAACAATTATCTCCTATTAATTATGAAGAACCATGCAAAAGCGTTATGCATCAAATATGCATATATGTTTATTCAATGATTAAAATATCAATCATAGTTAAATGTCCTTATATTGAGCATTAATTATTATTCAATGATAATTAATCTAATTTTATAACATAGCCAAATCCTAGCTAACTAATATTGGGCTAGCTACAATAGGTATTTAATATTTAATATTCTATATATATTGATCATTGCTAACTATATTAAAAAAATTAAATAGTTATTTAAACCTAATTCATCACCATCATAATCAAATGATAAGATATACACAATCTGGGATTTAGTTAAAGGACGAGCATTACAAGATTCTTAAATGTATATTTAGAAATATGGAGGGATATTTGTTAGTGTTCGATGTTTTTATCTATAATTTAAATAGATTATTTATTTCAGAATTTTTATATATTGTCATATCACTAATGTAAAATTTTTATGAAAAGTTTTATTTTAACTAGCATACTTATATATTAAAAAATAAATGTAAAGTACACAAAGAGATATTTTGGATTCATATGTAGTTAACCCAATTTTTTGAGCCTTATATTAGTAGTGTCTGTAGATATAATAATTGCATTGAATTGATAAGTATATTTTTTTTACATTACGAATTTCAAAGTTTGATCAATAAAGTATACTTTTATGTTTTTACATTTTAATATGCTATATTATTTCATGAAATATTATAATATGTTTTAATATGAAATATAATTATGGAATATATATATATTTTAAATAAGTTTACTAATTTGTGAGAAGACGAATACATGTAGTTGTAGATTTCTTTATATAATTTGAAATATTAGTCACTTATGGAATCTTTCATAGTGGTAGATCAAACCCTAAAACAAGTATAACAATAAATGGACATAAGACATTTTCCATATAATCATTAGACAATAAATATATGATGAGATATTTGATAATATAGGAAAACATGTTTATATAAGAATGTACATGAAAGGTTTGCAACTACATTTGAATGTGTTGCTTATGAAAACACACACACACACACACACACTTTCAAAGCTATATGCTAGCAATTTTATCCAACAAAACTTGACTTTCAAAGGAATAATCAAATTTATTTGTTTGTATGACAATGTATTTAAGTCTTTGTTCATCATTATAAGTCTCTTCTTTAACCTGAATTTTGAATATGTATTTATTCAAAAAGGACTTTATGTATTATATCTTGAAATTTGACATCATCTTCTTGTTCATTATTCAATTTGTTTAAGTGCTTTGTTGTAACTCTCATGATTTATTCTCCCACTTCTTCAAAATTTGTTGCCCAAGTGTAACTTGTGTGCTCTTGGAGTTTTCATTGAATAATATATTTATAGTCACATTCTAAGAAACTTTTATGACATCTTTCAGAATACCAATTACCAAAAACATCATTTCTCACTTTCTTTTTGCATTGTCTGCCTTCAAATTTCAATGGGTAAGTTGTGTAACAAAAATTGTCTATTTTAATGAACAATAATATAGTTTTTAATATAATACAATTAGGTTTATTGGACCTTCCAAGTCCCTCATTCTTAATTTGTTGCACTATTTTGCATATTGTAGCTTGTGTAGTGGATGAGGTGTTATGCCCTGCATCCCCGTCCCTACATTTTGTGTGAAAAATGTTGGGTCCCCCTTTTTGTTTTTGCTTGCGGCTTTGCCTTGTCTTTCTTTCCCTTTTTGTTTTCTTTTTCTGGGGTTTTCTTCCCCGGTGTGGTGTTTCGTTCGTTTGGTTTTTGCCTCCCGGACTCCGGTCCCGGAGGTCGTCCTTCATTGGGAACCAGACTCCGGACTCCAAAATTCTTTGCCATGATGTTCTTAAGGATATCATCGTGGGGAATCCCCGGGCTCGGAGTCCAGAGGTTTTTCTTGTCCGGAGATTGCCGGAAGGAGGCGGATCACCCTTTTTACCGCGGGTATAAATACAAATTATCTGTCACTTTCACATTTACCGTGATTAAAACCTCCAAGCACTTAGAGCGATTTCAAAGCGATTAACAGAGCATTTGCAGAGAGTTTATGGTAATCAACGCTTAACATCTACCAGTCACTTCCTGACGATTGCGAGTGCTTCGTGGTGGTGATTCTGACCGTTTGACAACTCAGGCTGTTGTAGAGCTCCCATGGTAACCCTTCTCTTTTCTCTGCCTTCTATGTTCTCAGGTTGGTTTTCCTGTTCCCGCCTTTCTTTTTCGCTCTCTGGTTTTCTTCCATTTCGTTTGGTTTTGTTTGTCTTGTTTGTTTTGTTTCTCTGTTTCGTCTGGTTTGCTGTCTTCTGGTTCTGCCACCCGTTGGAGGGTCAGCTCTGCCAGAGGGTTTTCCGCCCTCTGTGCAGAAGTGGTTTGTTTGTAAAGTAGGTAGATAGTTGTATATATGTCTGTCTCGTCTGGTTTTCCCGCAGGTGTCGTTTCGCATTGTATACCTTGTGTATATATGTGTATAATTGTATATAATCTCTGTATATCCCTTTGTGTCTTTGTATATATCCCTCAGCCCCATGTATATCCTTTCAGGTGGCTTAACAAGCTGGTCGAGTCACCTCTGTTCCTGGTTTTTTGCCTCCGAGCTCGCTTCGGGGCAGAAAACCACCTATTTGAAACTCGGCTCTCAGCCGGTTTCAAACAGGCAATTTTCTCTCTCCTCCATGAAGTCTGTCAGAACTTCAATTATGTCTCATGCACACAATCAATTCCAGCCAAGTGGCTTTCACTTTTCGTGCATTCGGACAGTTGGCTCCGCCGTCATCGCCATAACTTGCATTTAATACCTATGCACGTGGCGCCCACGTGGGCTTAATGACTTGCCTTTTTTTACACATCATCACTAACGATCATTTCTCTAGGTTTCGGGTCTCCTACCACCATCCATCCTGTGTCTTTACCAAGTCCGATGAAAATCTCTAGACCCGGATGTTTAACAACAGATGAGTTTGTGATGTGTTTTGCTTTTCGGTTATCTTTGCATGAAACTAACTTTTTAGGAAAGCAAACATCACGGTGGTAAGATCTCCAGACCTTGGAATAATTATTTTGATAAATGTGTTCTGACGGTCGCTTTGCCTCGCAGGTTCCCGGAGTTCATCTTCCAAATATGTCTGAAGCATCTGCATCATCTCCAACCGGAAGTCCAGAGCTTCCTTCTGCAGCAGAGACCAGGGCAGCAGTAAAATCCAAGATGGAGAAGGCCCTAGAAAAGCTGCCCCTCACCATGAAATTTGTACAGGACAATGTCATCATGGGCTCAAAGATTGAGTCTAAGGTTAAGCTGATAACTGACACCAATGTCAGAACATGGGCAGAGATGCAGGCCTTGGTGAAAATAATAAACATCCAGCGATAGGCTGGGGATCAATTAGCAATCAATGTCGGGAACTCCGGAATTCTCCGAGCAGCTTACTTCCCGTGCTCCGTGCAGTCTCCAGAGCTTACCTTAACACTGGATGCCAACTACAACTCCTCTGTCTAGGCCATTATGCTCACGGCCGCAGAGCCCACGAGGTACCCCACTCCACTGGTGTCCCTCGACCCAGTCACATTTCGGGCAGGCCTGGGGATCCCACAATTTGATAGGGCCACGGTGGTTACAAGGACCGATGCCCTGACCCAGTTTACACAACTGGAGGACGCTGCCTAGGTATAAATGAATACCCACTGGCTTAAGGCCCCAATGAGGGACCAAAAGGGAATGAAGATAGAAATTCCCCGCTCTGAATTCAAGGAGAGCATCCAAATGGGGATAATAGCATTAGCCTGGGTCTTTGGGCAGCCTTCCGCCCAAGAATTTGCCAAATGGATGTACTATTTCCTCCTCGGCATCTCCACCAAGGGAGAATACTTCAACTGGGCCACAATAATCTCCAACCATGTCGACTTCCAGTTCCAGCAATTGAATCGAAAGAAGAAATTCTACATGTCTTCTTACATTTTCTGGGCCCTAGCGCAATAGAGGCCCCATTCCCATGGCCTACTTACTAACGGCGTGCTTGGGATTGGCCTGGGATAAAAAGCACCGTGGGACCATTTCCCACAGATTCAATGGGAGGGTAGCTTCCCCAGCTTCTGCCAAGTAAACGACGCATTCATTTACTACCATCTGCTTACACCCACCCGGGACACCAGATACTGCCTGTCTACTGAGGCGATGAAGTTAGTCCATAGTTATGGACACTACTACATTCAATTCCAAAAACACACGTACATTAGGGTCACCGGCTTCTCCGGGAAACCCTACTTGTTGCCCAAACATTATGGGGACAAGATAGTGCTGTTGGAGTATTGCAGGCAGATGATGGAGGTGCATGCCTTCTTTTCCCTCAAGAAGATACCCAACATCCCATTCTCGATCACATGCGGGGATTACACCTGCAGTCTGGCCACCGCAAAGGAGGCAGACAATGAACTAAGAAGTTACAACCTGCAAGAATTTTATCTGGCGCAGAAAAACTTTGATCTGCATGGCAGGATTGCAACGACACTGCCCTGGGCTTCAGAGCCCCATCGTATACACATGGAGGACTTCTGGGTAGATTGCCAAGATGATGTGGAGGTGCGGAGCAGGCACTATGTCAGAATGACAGCCAGAATGATGCAAAAACTGAAGCTCCAGAAATTCCCAGTAGACTTCTCAGACGCTGCCCCCATTGAAGATCCCCAGTATAAGGAAAAGGGGATCAATAAAAAGGCTCTTTCACCAGTAAACTGGGACGCCCAGGAAGGGCCCACTATTGAAGACTTCACTCGAGAGGTGGTCGAGAGAAGCCACGCCTATTTTAAGAAGGTGTACCTTGGGAGTACTCACCGAGCAGCCCAGCCGGCGCCAAAGATAACCCCACAGCTGGTACCTAAATTGACCCCAGGGGATGGGACTTCTTTGAAGGGGGTAGATAAGGGAAAAAGAATAGATACAACCCATTTTGTGCAAGAAGTCCCCATCACGAAGCAGATAAAATAGTCGGTGGCAGCCTCCTAGCAGATGAGGGAGCAATTGATAACACGACTGGCCACTCCACCACTCATGGCTGGACCACTTCGTCCCCCTTCCTCCCCATCATTAGCAGCCTTAATGGTAAAGGTGATGAGGGTGGATCCCCTCGAGGCGGAAAAAATAAGAGATGCAGGGCCACCTCTGGTTACCTGGAGAAAGAAGAAGCTTAGCAAAAAGCCCAAGGCAGAGCCAGGGCCAGAAGCATCCCGCCCCCAGCAAGTAGAAATCCTTTCTTCTAGTTCCCCGAAGTCGGAGAAGGAAATGGAGCCTGCACAAGTCGCGGCCAGTCGCCCTCCGCAAGAAGAGTTTTATGATATATTCGCAACCGATGAGTTTGGGAACTTGCAGGGGGACAATACACAAATAGAGGCAGAAGTCCCGGGGGTGGAACAAGAGGTTGCAGAGCAAGAAGATATTGAGCAAGAGCCTGCATAGGGACAAGAGCAGTAGGTAGAGGAAAAAGATCCAAAGCCAGAGATTGCGTCCGAGGCTCAAGCGATGCAAGGTCTGGGAGTGGACCAACAAAAACAAGGTGAACAAATGGCATCCACTGGGGGAACCAGACCTTCGGGAGTAATTGTAACCCCAGCCGCCACGTTCCAAGGGCCACTCATGGGAGAAACCTTCAGGCAGGTAATCACAGCGGCCCAAACCCTAAATCTTGGCCCAACACCTCCCCTACTACCGAAAGAGGTGCCGACAGAGGAAGAGGCCCCAACAGAAGAACAACCAGAAGAAGAAGAGCAGCTCAAAGAAGAAATCCCTGAGGAAGCCTACCAGAGTCCAGACCCAGTGATAGACATACAGGACAAGGCTGAGGAGATGGTGATTGAAGAGAATGTTGCTGCAAAAGAAGTTGAGGCAGGGAGAGGAACGTATGAGGTCCATGTTGCTAAGGAGCAACAACCGCAGGGTGCTGGAGAAGAATCAGGGGAACAAATTATGGAAGGAAGGCCACCTCTCCCGCCTTAGTGGCTAGTAGAAAGTAGGAAAAGAAAAGCTCAGTCCACTCCAATGATTCCTCTCTCCCTGGCCGAAATGATGGCCCAAGTCCAGGCCCCGCCGAAGGCCAAGAAAGCCCAGAGAATTCATACCCTCCCAACTCAGCTGGGCGGAGAAACAGTTGCCATTGTGGCAACACCTCCCCCAGACGCCGATGAAGCAACCGCAGACCCCGAAGACTACAATGTTGCAGAGGTATCACTAGGTAAAAGGGGAAAGCAAGGTGAGGTAGACTTGTTGAAAGAGGCAGCAAGGGCAGTGGAGGCCCGATATGAGAAAGAGGCCTAGAGGCTCAAAGCTGAAAAGGAAAATAATGCAAACCTTATGGGGTTGCTTACTGAGCTGGCTCGACCCATCAATGCCGCTCCTCCGGAGGCCTCCACCTCAGAAGATCTACGGTAGAGTGACATAGACTCCCTGCGAGTAATGAAAAAGAAAGCCCAAGTAGTGGACGAGTGGGTCGCCCTGCAGATAGGAAACACCCGGCGTTTCCTAGTGTCCACCTTCCCAGATTTATACACGGCCCGACAGGTTATTCATCAGGCAGAAAAACTTATTGAGCTGTGGGAGGGTCACGCCGAGAATTACCAAGCATGGAAGGTGGAGCTCGAAGAACTCCTTACCTTGGGAGAGGATATGATTTCTTAATCCAAAATTCTGGGTGATGAATCATTTGATTTTGTGAGAACCCAGCACTCCAGACTTGACCTCACATTGGAGGTAACCAAGCAACTGGTAGGGTCCTTACAAGATAAAGTAAATACTACAAAATATTCTTCCAATTTGTATAAGTCTTTTGTGATAAAAACTTTGGGGCTGATCCGCTTAGCACAGTTACATGCACCCCCAAAGATTCAGTTTTGGGGAGTTTTGATGAAATAATGAAGTCCCGATATCAATCTCTAGAAGGGATAGATGGGGCCCAGATGGCAAAGTTAACCCGCATGATACTTAGTGGTCATGACGCGGTGAGGATGGCAGATGAATTCAAAGAGAATGTTCTAGACCTGGGGGAACAAGTTGAAGTGGCCAAGCACAGAAGGGCCAGCTTAAAAAAGATAGATGAGGATGGCATTTGCCGCCTCCTCCAGGCCTTCAATGATAATAAGCAACTTTGAGCTTTCTCCGGGGGCCGGGGAGAACTCAAGCGTTGGGCATTCTTTATTCTTTGGGGACGTAAGTTCCCAGATCTCGGAGTCCCAGATCCAAAATTTTGTATACTTTAAAGTGATCCGTGTCCCGGTCCCCGAGGCCGACTGGTCACTTTCAAAAGTGGTTAATAAAGACTGTCAGAAGGTGGTTGGCTACATCAAGGGGCGTTGACTCGGCAGTTGGTTTTCTGACAGGAAGGTCTTCTCGAGGTGTCGCTCAAGGGTACACCTGACACGTTGGAGACAGGGCACCATATTTCCCCTTTATGAGGCATGTAGCCTCGATCCCCGGGGGACCTACTTTCTTCTTTCTCCTTTCTAGCTCTCTTCTCGAGGCCGATTCTTCCACTGTATATCCTTGTCTTATTCTTCTGACATGGCAGGCCTATTCTGTCTCAAGGTCTTTTGTAGGGTGGCGCAGGTAGTACCGGCACCTGAAAATTATATTTTATTGGAACATAATGTAAAATAGGGTTAGGGTTAGAAGGATTTGTATAAATAGCCAAATTGGCCCATTTCCAAGGGTCAAAAAAATTGATGATTTTGTTGTCCATAGCAATAGCAAGTGATTCCTCATTTTAGTTGTAGAGCTCAATGCTCCATTGTTCTAGTTTTTATATAGTCAAATGCTCCCCTGGAGCCACCATTGTCTCGCGCACCAGTGATTGCTGGAAGGAATATTAATAAAGAAGGAAGAATTCTCGGCAATGATGTTGTTGGCATTCCTGCTTCTGAGTTAATGGTATTTCATATTTTAATGTTCTTTATGTCTTCTACTCTGATATGTTAAAATTAGATTAACGCCCTCTTTACTCCCACTACTGATAAAATGCTAGCTGATGGTTATTTATTTCTTCAGTATTTAGTGTAGTCTATCAGAGTATTATTGATGTTCCAGACATTTAAGTATGACTATAGTTAGATAAAAATGTTTCTAACCCTGCAGGATCTTTTTCATTTTATTTGCTAAGTGTAGAGTGCTAGGGGAAACCTTACTTTATCGAATCTCCGGAGGTATTGAGTTGAAGAAACCAGCTACCCCCCTCGAAAATAGTCACCTCTCCCAACCGAGCCCCGCTCCCTTGTGACCCGACACCCAGGTGCTTGAAGGCCCGGGGAACATAATTTCCCTGGACAACCTTTGCAGGCGGAGTTGTCTGGTACGCCTGGAACCTGGTGACAACTCATGAGTGTTGGCGGACCCGGTCAAGAAAACCCCGTCAACAGAAACTGGCGCTAGAAGGAGGGAATGAACTCATCCCCTTCCAGAGATTTTGATTTTACACCTCCTGAGGGTTCCCCGAGTTATAGTTTTAAGAGACAAGCCTTCAGCGGGATTGGATCTTTTTCCCCAGCGAAATTTGAAAGAGTCCTCAGGTCTGCCCTGAATCCCGAAAGGTTTTTTGAACTCGAGCCTCCTGCTCGAAGGAAGTGAACCTCGAAAATAATACCAGCCACTATTGTTTGGGGATCTACCATACCTCTGAATACGCAAAATTCTCAGATAATCTTGGGAACCAGTGCCCAAACTACCCAACATATAGTTCCCCCAATGGCTGCGTACTTCAAAAACACCGGGTCCTTAATGGGAACTTTTCTGGGTGCAATCAATGACTTACCCTCTCACCCGGAGAAGATTTGCCCATGATATGAGCACTTAGGCTCACGAACCGCAAAAGAACACTTACAGGCATACAAAGATGCCATGAACCGACACCAAATCCAACATTAAGATGTTGTGACTCAAATGTTCCCCTTGTCTTTAGGGCAAGGTGAGTTGAACTGGTACCTTAACCTTCCTGCCAACTCCATAAATAGTTGGCAGGACATGGAGGACGCCTTCCTGGCTACCTTTTGTGTACATGTGGACCCAGCCTGGTCCCATAGCCAGTTCATCTCCATCAAGAAAGAACCCAATGAACCTCTTGCAGCATTCAACCATAGGTTCCAGCGCTCCCTGAAGCGGTGCACGGGCCCCTTCATTCCATCCCCAGAAGTAACCATACAAACCTATCTTAATGTGATGGACCCTTTCATTGCCACTCTCCTTTGGAGAACAACCGTTGCGGGCGACCGGGACACCTTGGAAAAAGTCTACAACCTAGCACTAGAGCTGTCCCGTGGTCTCAACAAATCCCCGAGTGGGATTGGGCAGAGTACGCCCTTCAACATGATCCCCGGCGGAACTGCATATTCTGGGGGATACAACCCCAATCTGGCAATGGGTGCCCCGGTGATGGCGATGAATCCTCTGCCACCCTTGATAGACCAATAGTCACGATACGTTTACCCAGCGCAGACCCAGATGGTGCTGGGTCTGGAAGTCTTCCCTTGGAACCAACCGCAGCAGACACAATAGGCTCAGACACAACCGTCCAGAGTGCCCTTCTTGTAGTCGTCTGCGACTAGAGGATTGCCGCCCTCGACCCCGGCTAACACTGCTGCCTTCCTGGGAAGCCAACAACAACAACAGCCATCACATTGTGACACCAACACTTAGTTGATCGCCGAGGTTGAATCCCTCCGGCGAATGCTGTCTACCTTGACGATAGACATGGGCCAACTGAAGGCGGGGTCCTACGCGCCCCAGAATTTGAACTCCCAGAGGGGAAATATTTTCTCCGGCCAACGAAACAACAATGTCAGAGGAAGAAACTTCAATAATGGGTCTAGGCCCAATCAAAAGCAATGGGCTAACAACGCAAACACCAGAGGCCTACCTCTGAACCAAAATGCCAACCAAAATGGTGCTGGACCATCACATTTTACACTAGTCGCGGACTTCTAGCCCATGACTAATTGGTGTAGACAACACGACACGGGCTCACACAACGAGGTGAATTGTGCCACCTTGGAAAAGGTCATCATGATCTCCCAGCTAGACAGGAAGCAGTTGCATGATACCACCCCTCCAGAGCCTCCTGTCCAAGAGACGACCCATAGTGCCTTCACCTGTGACACCATCTTCTTCAGAACTTCCAGGGAGGATGAAGAAGAATCCAAATTGAAGGGATTCTTTGACGAATCTATCCCGCCCTTTGAGGCCAATGCCTTTACTAACCTGCGGACTCCATACAATACTCGGAGCCAGGTTGGTAAAGGACTAGCTTACACACCCACACCTCCCATCAAAGAAACTCCTCCTCCCTAGAATAATATGACTGATTGACCCGCTCCTCCAAAAGGTCCTAGCTCTAACCAAGAAAAAGACCTCGCCAAGGAAAATCACCAGTTCCCAGGAGGAAGATTCAATATTACGAAGGCATTAGAGTAGACCACCACCTCCATGACCTTGATGGAGGTTTTTCTAAACTGTCCCGAGCAGAAGAAGTCTCTTCTGAAGCTCTTGGGAAACCCGGAAGCTGTCAGCCGCCCACCCAAGACTGTCTCATTCGAAGATGCTAACGTGGCCATCTTTCAGAGAAACAATGAGGATCCCCCCTTCCTACTAGGCCTGAATATCCATGGAAAAAATATACACAACTCCTTAGTAGACTCCAGAGCTTCGAGTAACATCATGCCCTTGTCTATTTGTCAGAAGCTCAGATTCCGCCCCACCCCATCTAATGGTGCAGTGATCCAGCTGGATAAGACTGCTGTAAAAATGGTGGGGGAATTAAAGAATGTCCGGATACAACTTATCCAGGACCCCAGGATAGCCAGCATCATTGACATCCAAGTGGTAGATATCCCAGAGACCTACGAGATGTTATTAAGCCGAAATTGGTCCAAGTCCTTGAACGGATACTTTTCAACCAACTTCACCCACTTATGGATTCCATGGGAGGGAGAATCCAATAAGATCCGGGTTGAAAGCGAACCCCGGATGAAACAGGCCCTTACCAAGGTTGGGAGGGTCAATGAGGTCTTTTTCTCTGAGACTTCTCTGGGGGTGTACCAACCTTTTGAAATCTTAAAATTCAATTTCGTCCCCAGAGAAGATCCCGTCATGCTACAGAGAGCCCAGGACCTAGAAGAAAAGGTGAGAGTTGAGGTTGACTCCCAAGGTACTACATCAACCCTCACCACACTCCTGTCTGACACTCGGTGCCGAGTACACTACCAGAAACATTCAGAACTTGAGTGTGGGCCATGTCTCTCGATCGCTAACCGACACCTCGATACCTTCTGAAATAAATGACTTGTAACTGATTCCCCGGGACCCAGTACTCCTACGGGATGCACTCCTTTGATGTTATCTCCCCGGGAACCCCAAGTCCAAACACCTCCGGAAGTAAATTCTACTTTCACGCCGGTAGTCCCGGAAGGAATCCCTAAGTCTTCCAACAATAATCCAAAGAAGACTACTCTGCCCTAGCTCCAGATTACAAAAAATGACTTATGGACCCTTAAGTTTGATGGGTCCTGATCCAAACAAGGCTGTGGGGCTAGGGTAGAATTAATCAACCCGCGAGGGAAGTCCTTCCTCGCATCCTACAGACTGCAGTTTAACTATATGAACAATGTCACAGAGTACGAGGCTTTGGTCCTCAGACTCTTATTTGCGTTAAGGAAAGGTATCACCCACCTCCGGGCTCTGGGTGATTCAGAGTTGATTGTTAAACAAGTCCAGAGTCAATACACATGTCACGATAAAAGGCTGGCTGCATACTGCAACCGGGCTTGGAGCCTTATTGAAGATTTTGATGCCTTTGACATTGACCTTATTCTCCGGTGACGAAACTATGTCCCAGATGCCCTCGCCATTTCTGCCAGCACACTTGAGCCGATGGCCGGCTCACGACTCCAGAGATTTTCAATTGAGATGGTCCCCACTCTATCCATTCCAGATAATGCCACCCACTTCCAGGTTTTTGAAGATGATCAACATATCCTAGCCTTCATGGCGAATGTTGGCGTCTTTGAGAATCAGATAGTGGAAGAATGAGACCATGACGATACTGGACAGGGTGATGAAGACGATGGGATCATGGATCTGCCCACTAACACCATCCCAAAGGGGATGGTTGTGTTGGAATGAATCTTTGACTCAGACCCTCGGGCCCGTGAGAAGGTGTCACCCTCCTCTGAGGGAGGAAAGTTTGAAAAGGTTAACATCGGCCAGCCTGGTGAGGAAAAGATTATTCATATTGGTACCTCCTACTCCCTTAAGGAAAATGAGAAGATTCTCGCAGTTCTTCGAGAATACATCGACGTGATTACTTGGGGTTATGAAGAATTGAAAACATATGATACATCCATCATGACCCATACTATTCCCCTGAAACCTGATGGTAAGCCCTTCCAACAGAAGCAAAGACCGGTCAACCCCTTGATAGAGCCTCTGATTTGTCAGGAGGTAGAAAAACTGATGTCAGCCCGGATAATCTTCCCAATTCGGCATACTACGTGGGTTGCCAACTTGGTCCCTATAAGGAAAAAGAACGACGAGATCCACCTTTGCGTGGATTTATGAAACTTAAATAAGGCATCTAAGAAAGACAATCACCCTCTCCCTTCATTGGACGAGGTGTTGCAGATAGTAAATGGATCTTAGATGATGTCCTTCTTGGATGGATATTCGGGATACAACCAGGTCATGGTCAAGTATGAAGATAGAGAGAAAACAACGTTTACCACCAAGTGGGGAATGTTTGCGTACAGGAGAATGCCCTTTGGTCTGATCAATGCAGGGGCTACATTTCAGAAGGCCATGGACATTGCATTCAAGGGCCTTGTGAATCGGTGCATAATCATCTACATGGATGATTTGACCATCTTTTCTGAGGATAGGCGTGATCATCCCGCCCATCTCGCTCAGATTTGTGAGAGATATCGCCGGTATGGAATATCCCTCAACCCCAAGAAGTGCATATTCGGGGTCACCGAGGGAAAGTTTCTTGGGCATATTATCTCAGAGAAGGGTATATCCATAGACCCTGACAGATTCGAAGCATTGCTAAATTTACAAATTCCTGGCAGCAAGAAAGAGATGCGATCCTTCTTCGGAAAGATCAACTTCGTCCAGCGGTTCATCATGGGGTTCATAGAAATAGTTAAACCGCTCAACGAGATGATGAAGAAGGATACCAAGATTGAGTGGAGTCCTAAAGCAAAGCGGGCGTTCGCCCAGATCAAACAGACAATAATGAAAGCACCTGTCCTAGCTAGTCCGGACTATTCCCTTCCTTTTTAAATTTACTCGTTTGCTTTGCCGCATTCTGCCACGGTAGTGTTGACCCAAAAGGTTGAAGGGGAAGAACGACCAATAGCTTTCATGAGCTCCCCCTTCAAGAACACCAAAGTCTGATATTCATCGTTAGAAAAACATGCCTTTGTTCTAGTTCGCGCCGTGAAGAAATTCTGGCATTATATTCTCCAGAGCAAAGTACATGCTATCATTTCGGACCAGGCCATCAAATCTCTGCTGATGCAGAGTGAATTGGGTGAGAGACAAGGGAAATGGATGGCCATCCTCCAAGAGTATGACTTAGAAATGCAACCCTTGAAGATAGTCCGGGGCCAAGGACTAAGCCGAGCGATGGCAGAAGAGACTCCCTGCATAGAATGTCAAACTTACACAGTGGAGTCCATCACCCAAGACCCGTGGTATACCGATTTGGTATACTTGTTACTAAACAATAAATATTTGGAGGGATTACCTCCCCACAAACGTTGTGCCCTGCGGATGAAAAGTGCACACTTCATGATAAAAAACTCAGTGCTCTACCACAGAAATTATGAGGGAGTGTACCTCTGGTGCATCGACAGAGAGCAAGCTATGAGAGTGATTAATGAATTCCACGGATAGTTTGGAACAGGCATGGCTCAGTCGATGCCACTGCCCATCAGATCCTTCAGGCCAGATATTATTGGCTCTGCATATCCAAGGATGTTTACACTCATGTTAGGAAATGCCATACTTGCCAAACCGCAGCGCATCGTGAGCGTAACCTAGCTATGCCTTTACAACCAGTCTATGAGGCTAGACCCTTTTCCCAATGGGCATTTGACTTCATTGGTGAAATCAACCCCAACTCGTCTGCCAACCACCGATACATTCTAATCGCTACTGATTCTTGCACTCGGTGGTCTGAGGCTATACCATGCAAAAACAACACGACAGACGTAGTTATCAAATTCCTAGAAGAGAACATCGTCACACAGTTTGGAATGCCCTTTGCTTTGGTATGTGACAATGGTCTGGTATTTTCTTCAGCGCAGTTACTCAAATGGACCTATAATCGAAGGATCACTCTGAAGTTCTCCGGAAACTATTATCCCCAGGGAAATGGCATTGCTGAATCAACAAACAAAAATCTACTTGAAGTGATCAAATATCCATTAGAACAGAATCCCCGAGACTGGCATCAAAAGTTGAAATTTGCCCTCTGGGCGGATTGCATTCGTGTCAAAACCGCACTGGGAACATCCCCATTCCATCCGGTTTATGGTCAGAACCCTATATTCCTAGTCAACTTACAGATCCCAGTTTTACAGTTTATGCAGGAATTTAGCAACGGGGACAACATCGTGGAGGTTCGGCTCTTAAATCTGGTGCGGATTGAAGAACAGCGAGACGCAGCTCTTGAATATTTCACGCATCACAAAGCAGTGGTAAAATGATGGTTTGATAGAAGAGCCCAATACAAGGCTTTTCAGATTTCAGATCTGGTCCTGTTGTGGGACAAGGCCCAGGAGAAGAAAGGAAAGAATACCAAGTTCCAACGGCTCTGGCTCGGACCATACTTGATCTCAGAAATCTGCGGGGAAAATACTTACCGCCTTAACACCCTGACTGGGGAACCTGTCGCATTGCCCGTTAATGGATAGTTTCTCAAACATTACTTCGAGTAAGGAAAGTTTGTCCTAAGTTGTATTATATGTAAAGCCTCCCGCTTGTAAATATCTCTTCCGGGTGCCTCATTATGAGGTACCCTGTCTTGTAAATAGCCTTGTCGGCTGTCCTCTAGGACAGTCCTCTTTTGCCATCCTTGTTTTCATTTTCAGTTTTGTTTTGGTCCCGGTGTTTTTTTCTGTCTTGTAGGAATTGGAATGCTTCGCATAACTTTGGTTCCCGGTGCAATGTCTACGGCGTGGTGGACTCTAGAATCTGTCTTTAGCACGGTGGAGCCGGCCCGGTCTCCAGGGTTGTTTTACGGGTTATGGCACATTTTGAGCAATCTCCATTGGGTGTTGTCTCTGGGAGTCTGACAAACAGTGAACACAAGTAATATAAAGAATAAGTAATTGGACACACCGAGGGTAGATCAGCTGTACTAATTGGTTGACCTAGGTCTGAAACTTCAAAGAATTCTTCCCAGGTCTGGAGCTTTATCCCCTCTTCAAACATCTAAGCATAGGTGGATAGGTGAAAGAAGTACTGCCATTAAAATTAGCTAAGCTTAAGCTTAATGGTGAAAGAAGTACCGCCTTCCCCACCCAGAAACATACAAAACAAAAGAGAAAAGCGGGATGAAACTCCGGTCTCTGGGAGAAGCGAGTGGATTGACGACTAGTTTGATGTAATTAGTGCCTCTTCTCTATTCCTCCCAGAGGTCATTGACTCGATTTCCTTCCAAAGCACACACGAAACCACTGATGAAAGAATATGGACTGATTCCCGTGTGGTTAGATTCTCTCAGATATGTTGCCCTTTGCCTATCAGACGCTTCGGGAAGCGGCCTGTTAAAGTTTTGCTAACCAGAGATTCTATAGTTCTCAAATGCGCTAAGGCATTTGTCTCAGGTAGTCGCCATTTGTTATGCCCTGCATCCCCGTCCCTAAATTTTGTGTACAAAATGTTGGGTCCCCCTTTTTGTTTTTCCTTGCGGCTTTGCCTTGTCTTTCTTTCCCTTTCTGTTTTCTTTCTCCGGGGTTTTCTTCCTAGGTGTGGTGTTTCGTTCATTTGGTTTTTGCCTCCCGGACTCTGGTCTCGGAGGTCGTCCTTCATTGGGAACCAGACTCCGGACTCTGGAATTCTTCGCAACAATGTTCTTAAGGATATCATTGCAGGGAATCCCCGGGCCCAGAGTCCGGAGGTTTTGCTTGTCCGGAGATTGCCGGAAGGAGGCGGATCACCCTTTTTACCGCGGGTATAAATAGAAATTATCTGTCACTTTCACATTTACCGTGATTAAAACCTCCAAGCACTTAGAGCGATTTCAAAGTGATTAATAGAGCATTTGCAGAGAGTTTATGGTAATCAACGCTTAACATCTACCAGTCACTTCCTGACGATTGCGAGTGCTTCGTGGTGGTGATTCTGACCATTTGACAACTCGGGCTATTGCAGAGCTCCTGCAGTAACCCGTCTCTTTCCTCCACCTTCTACATTCTCAGGTTAGTTTTCCTATTCCCGCCTTTCTTTTCTGCTCTCTGGTTTTCTTTCGTTTGGTTTGGTTTTGTTTGTCTTGTTTGTTTTGTTTCTCTATTTCGTCTGGTTTGCTGTCTTCTGGTTCTGCCACCCGTTGGTGGGTCGACTCTGCCAGAGGGTTGTTCCCCCTCTGTGCAGAAGTGGTTTGTCTGTAAAGTAGGTAGATAGCTATGTATATGTTTGTCTCATCTGGTTTTCCTGCGAGCATCATTTCGCATTGTATACCTTGTGTATATATGTATATAATCTTTGTATATCCCTCTGTGTCTTTGTATATATCCCTCGGCCCCATGTATATCCTTCCAGGTGGCTTGAAAATCTGGTCAAGTCGCCTCTGTTCCTGGTTTTCTGCCTCCAAGCTCGCTTCGGGGCAGAAAACCACCTGTTTGAAACTCGGCTCTCGGCCGGTTTCAAACAAGCAGATTTATCTCTCCTCCATGAAGTCTGTCAGAACTTCAATTATGTCCCATGCAAACAATCAATTCCAGCCAAGTGGCTTTCACTTTTCGCGCGTTCAGACAGTTGGCTCCGCCGTCATCGCCATAACTTGCATTTAATACCTATGCACGTGGTGCCCACATGGGTTTAATGACTTGATTTTTTTTACACGTCCTCACTAACGGTCATTTCTCTGGGTTTCGGGTCTCCTACCACCATCCATCCTATGTCTTTACCAAGTGCGATAAAAATCTCTGGACCCGGATGTTTAACAATAGATGAGTTTGTGATGTGTTTTTCTTTTCGGTTATCTTTGCATGAAACTAACTTTTCAGGAAAGCAAACATCATGGTGGTAAGATCTCTGGACCCTGAAATAATTATTTTGATAAATGTGTTCTGACGATTTCTTTTCCTCGCAGGTTCCCAGAGTTCATCTTCCAAATATGTCTGAAGCATCTACATCATCTCCACCCGAAAGTCCAGAGCTGCCTTCCGCAGCAGAGACCAGGGCAGCAATAAAATCTAAGATGGAGAAGGCCCTAGAAAAGCTTCCCCTCACCATGAAATTTGTACAGGACAATGTCATTGTGGGCTTAAAGATTGAGTCTAAGGTTAAACTGATAACCGACACCAATGTCAGAACATGGGCAGAGATGCAGGCCTTGATGAAAATAATGCACATCCAGCGACAGGATGGGGATCAATTAGCAATCAACATCGGGAACTCTAAAATCCTCCAGGCAGCTTACTTCCCATGTTTCGTGCAGTCTCAGGAGCTTATCTTAACACTGGCTGCCAACTACAACTCCTCTGTCCGGGCCATAATGCTCGCGGCCGCAGGGCCCACGGGGTACCCCACTCCACTAGTGTCCCTTGACCCAGTCACATTCTGGGCAGGCCTGGGGATCCCACAATTTGATAGGGCCACAGTGGTTACAAGGACCGATGCCCTGACCCAGTTTACACAACTGGAGGACACTGCCTAGGTATATATGAATACCCACTGGCTTTAGTCCCCAAAGAGGGACCCAAAGAGAATGAAGATAGAGATTCCCCGCTCTGAATTCAAGGAGAGCATCCAAATGGGGATAATAGCATTAGCCCAGGTCTTTGGGCATCTTTTCGCCCAAGAATTTGCCAAATGGATGTACTATTTCCTCCTCAGCATCTCCACCAAGGGAGAATACTTCAACTGGGCCACAATAATCTCCAACAATGTCGACTCCCAGTTCCAGCAATTGAACCGAAAGAAGAAATTCTACATGTCTTCTTACGTTTTCTAGGCGCTAGCGCACCAGAGGCCCCATTCCCATGGCCTACTTACTAATGGCGTGCTTGGGATTGGCCCAAGACAAAAAGCACCGTGGGACCATTTCCCACAGATTCAATGGGAGGCCAGCTTCCCCAACTTCTACCGGGTAAACGATGTGTTCGTTTACTACCATCTGCTTACACCCACCTGGGATGCTGGATACCGCCTGTCTACTGAGGTGATGAAGTTTATCCGTAGTTATGGACACTACTACATTCAATTCCAATAGCTCGCATACATTAGGGTCACGGCTTCTCTGAGAAACCCTACTTGTTGCCCAAACATTATGGGGACAAGATAGTGATGTTGGAGTATTGCAGGCAGATGATGGAGGTGCATGCCTTCTTTTCCCTCAAGAAGATACCCAACATCCCATTCCCGATCACATGCGGGGATTACACCTACAGTCTGGCTGCCGCAAAGGAGGCAGACAATGAACTAAGAAGTTACAACCTGCAAGAGTTTTATCTGGCGTGGAAAAACTTTGATCCGCATGACAGGATTGCAACGACACTGCCCTGGGCTTTAGAGCCCCATCGTATACACATGGAGGACTTCTGGGTAGATTTCCAAGATGATGTGGAGGTGCAGAGTAGGCATTATGTTAGAATGAAAACTGGAATGATGCAAAAACTAAAGCTCCAAAAATTCCCAGCCGACTTCGCAGACGCCGCCCCGACTGAAGATCCCTAGTATAAGGAAAAGGGGATCGATAAAAAGGCTCTTTCACCAGTAAACTGGGACGCCCAGGAAGGGCCCACTATTGAAGACTTCACTCGAGAGGTGGTTGAGAGAAGCCATGCCTATTTTAAGAAGGTGTGCCCTAGGAGTACCCACCGAGCAGCCCAGCCGACGCCAAAGCTAACCCCACAGCCGGTACCTAAATTGAGCCCAGGGGCCAGAACTTCTTTGCAGGGGGCAGATAAGGAAAAAAGAATAGATACAACCCCTTTCACACAAGAAGTCCCCATCACAGATCAGATAAAACAGTCGGTGGCAGCCTCCCGGCAGATGAGAGAGCAATTGATAACGCGACTGGCCACTCCACCACTCATGGCTGGACCATTTCATCCCCCTTCCTCCCTGTCATTAGCAGTCGTAATGGTAAAGGCGATGGGGGTGGATCCCCTGGAGGTAGCGGCAATAAGAGATGCAGGGCTACCTCTGGTTACCCGGAGAAAGAAGAAGCTCAACAAAAAGCCCAAGGCAGAGCTAGGGCCAGAAGCATCCCGCCCCCAGCAAGTAGAAATCTTTTCTTCCAGTTCCCCAGAGCCGGAGAAGGAAATGGAGCCTGCACAAGTTCCGGCCAGTCCCCCTCCACAAGAAGAGTTTGATGATGTATTCGCAACTGACGAGTTCGGGAACTTGCAAGGGGACAATACACAAATAGAGGCAGAAGTCCCGGGGGCAGAACAAGAGGCTGCAGAGCAAGAAGATATTGAGCAAGAGCCTGCACAGGGACAAGAGCAGCAGGTAGAGGAAAAAGAGCCAGAGCCAGACATTGCCTCTGGGGCTCAAGCGATGTAAGGTTTGGGAGTGGACCAACAAAAACAAGGTGAACAAATGGCATCCGCTGGGGGAACCAGACCTTCGGGAGTAACCGTAACCCCAACCGCCACATTCCAAGGGCCACTCCCTGGAGAAACCTTCAGGCAAGTAATCATAGCGGCCCAAACCCTAAATCTTGGTCCAACACCTCTCCTACTACCGAAAGAGGTGCTGACAGAGGAAGAGGCCCCGGCAGAAGAACAACCAGAAGAAGAAGAGTAGCTCAAAGAAGAAATCCCTGAGGAAGCCTACCAGAGTCCAGACCCAGTGATAGACATACAGGACAAAGCTGAGGAGATGGAGATTGATGAGAACATTGCTGCAAAAGAAGTTGAGGCAGGGAGAGGAACGGATGAGGTCCACGTTGCTAAGGAGCAACAACCGCAGGGTGCTGGAGAAGAATCAGGGGAACAAATTCTGGCAGGAAGGCCACCTCTCCCGCCTCAGTGGCTGGTAGAAAGCAGGAAAAGAAAAGCTCAGTCCGCTCCAGTGATTCCTCTCTCCCTGGCCGAAATGATGGCCCAAGTCCAGGCCGCGCCGAAGGCCAAGAAAGCCCAGACAATTCATACCCTCCGAACTGGTCTGGGTGGAGAAACAGTTGCCATTGTGGCAACGCCTCCCCCAGACACCGATGAAGCAACTGCGGACCCCAGAGACTACAATGTTGTAGAGGTATCACTAGGTAAAAGGGGAAAGAAAGGTGAGGTAGACTTGCTGAAAGAGGCAGCAAGGGCAGTGGAGGCCCGATATGAGAAAGAGGCCCAGAGGCTCAAAGCTGAAAAGGAAAAGAATGAAAACCTTATGGGGTTGCTTACTGAGCTAGCTTGACCCATGAATACCGCTCCTCCGGAGGCCTCTTCCTTAGAAGATCTACTGTAGAGTGACATAGACTCCCTGCGAGTAATGAAAAAGAAAGCCCAAGCAGTGGACGAGTGGGTCGCCCTGCAGATAGGAAACACCCGACGTTTCCTAGTGTCCACCCCCCCAGATTTATACACAGCCCGACAGGTTATTCATCAGACAGAAATGCTTATTGAGCTGTGGGAGGGTGACACCGAGAATTACCAAGCATGGAAGGTGGAGCTTGAAGAACTCCTTACCTTGGGAGAGGATATGATTTCTGAATCCTAAATTCTGGGTGATGAATCATTTGATTTTGTGAGAACCCAGCACTCCAGACTTGACCTCACATTGGAGGTAACCAAGAAACTGGTAGGGTCCTTACAAGATAAAGTAAATACTGTAAAATATTCTTCCAATTTGTATAAGTCTTTTGTGATAAAAACTTCTGAGGCTGATCCCCTTAGCATAGATATATGTACCCCCGAAGATTCAGTTTTGGGGAGTTTTGATAAAATAATGAAGTCCCGGTATCAATCTCCGGAAGGGATAGATGGGGCGCAGATGGCGAAGTTAACCTGCATGATACTTAGTGGTCATGACGCGGTGAGGATGGCAGATGAATTCAAAGAGAATGTTCCAGACCTGGGGGAACAAGTTGAAGTGGCCAAGCATAGAAGGGCCAGCTTAAAAGAGATAGATGAGGATGGCATTTCCCGCCTCCTCTAGGCCTTCAACGATAATAAGCAACCTTGAGCTTTATCCGGGGGCCAGGGAGAACTCAAGCGTTGGGCATTCTTTATTCTTTGGGGATGTAAGTTCCTGGATCCCGGAGTCCCAGATCCAAAATTTTGTATTCTTTAAAGTGATCCGTGTCCCGGTCCCTGAGGCCGATCGGTCACTTTCAGAAGCGGTTAATAAAGACTGTTAGAAGGTGGTTGGATACATCAAGGTGCGTCGAATCAACAGTTGGTTTTCTGACAGGATGGTCTTCTCGAGGCACCGCTCAAGGGTACACCTGACACGTTGGAGACAGGGCATCGCATTTCCCATTTATGAGGCATGTAGCCTCGATCCTCGGGGGACCTACTTTCTTCTTTCTCCTTTTTGGCTCTCTTCTCGAGGCTGATTCTTCCGCTGTATATCCTTGTCTTATTCTTCTTACATGGCAGGCCTATTCCGTCTCAAGGTCTTTTGTAGGGTGGCACAGGTAGTACCGGCCCCCAGAAATTGTATTTTATTGGAACATAATGTAAAATAGGGTTAGGGTTAGAAGGATTTGTATAAATAGCCAAATTGGCCCATTTCCAAGGGTCGGCAAAATTGATGATTTTGTTGTCCATAGCAATAGCAAGTGATTCCTCATTTTAGTTGCAGAGCTCAATGCTCCATAGTTCTAGTTTTTATATAGTCAAATGCTCTCTTGGAGCCACCATTGTATCACGCACCAGTGATTGCTGGAAGGAATATTAATAAAGAAGGAAGAATTCTCAGCAATGATGTTGTTGGCATTCCTGCTTCTAAGTTAATGGTATTTCATGTTTTAATGTTCTTTATGTCTTCTACTCTGATATGTTAAAATTAGATTAACGCCCTCTTTACTCCTGCTACTGATAAAATGCTAGTTGATGGTTATGTATTTCTTCGATATTTAGTGTAGTCTATCAGAGTATTATTGATGTTCCGGACGTTTAAGCATGACTATAGTTAGATAAAAATGTTTCTAACCCTGCAGGATCTTTTTTGTTTTATTTTCTAAGTGTAGAGTGCTAGGGGAAACCTTACTTTATCAAATCTCCGGAGGTATTGAGTTGAAGAAACTAGCTATCCCCCTCAAAAATAGTCACCTCTCCCAATCGAGCCCTGCACCTTCGTGACCCGACACCCAGGTGCCTGAAGGCCCGAGGAACATAATTTCCCTGGACAACCTTTGCAGGCGGAGTTGGCTGGTACCCCCGGAACCCGGTGACAACTCATGACTGTTGGCGGACCCGGTCAAGAAAACCCCGTCAACATGAGGTTTGTTTTGTGATCAAATGAGAAGTGAGGTTCTTCCCTTCTGTATGAAACTATGATCTCAATTTTGGTGACCTCAAAAGCTCTATATTTATAATAAGTTGGGTTGTGGTTATTTTCCCATAGGTTTTCTATTGAAATCACTAATTTGACCAGCCTTTCTAATCCCCCTTTGCTCAAATGATTACAAAGTATTTATAGAATACTCATTCTATATTTACCAAACCAATATACTAAGAATGTGGATCCAAGATCCTACTTTTTAGGGGGCATTTAAAAAACTATGAGTAAACTAGAATTGTTGTCCTCCATCTCGCCACCTTTAGTTTAGTTTTTTTTAGTCATTAAGTGCTCCTTTTTGTGAAATGTGCCAAATTCTCAAAAGAGTTTTTACCACTTTCTTTCTACTTTCCTGATAATTTTGAATCTATGAATTTAATTAAGAAACAAGGGAGATAATGCTATTTACTAAGACTGGGGTTCACTGAAATTGTTGTCATTTATTATAGTAATCCATCTCAGTCATATTCAATCATGAATTGTTCCTTCCCTATTGAGAATCACACCAAATGATCAAAATTCTTTTTTGATTTTCAAGTCTACTTTCCTTACCATTTAGAAGTTTAGAATTTCATTGAGAAATGAGGGACATATATCTATTTTTTTGATAGGCAATCGACCAAAGCCTTTGTATATTTTTATTAATTTATAAATAATTATTTTTACAACCCCGTTCAAACTGGGCACAAAGGGAAAAGAACGGGGTCAAGAAAAACCCTTGGTATGGCCCACGACTTGAGAGTCCTAGAAGATATTACAATATCTCTCTCAATTACCAAGATTACAAATGATGAGGGAAAGGGCCAATCATATACAAATAACATAAATTTTTATTGCTTACAAGGGATATCTAGCCATTTGGCTTAATTTTAAAGTATAACCTCATAGCCTCAAGATGCGTCTACAAATATTATGCTGTCCAATTTGTGGTTCCCGATTGTTGTTCCATGCCGAGTCTTGGGAGAATTTCTGTTGAGGTTACCTGTAGTCACAAGGCCTATCCCACTTTCTGTGCTATGATCCAAGATTAGTATATAAATTTGTATATTATCCTAAATAATTTGTATTTGAATTTTATACCTGAAACAAACCTAGAATTATACCCCTTACGCTAGATCATCTTGTTATTGTGTTTTCAGTATCTCCCTCTGTTATTCAAAAGATTTCAGATCTTCCATCTCTTTGAAAATGTCCCGTGGAGAGGGATCTTCATTCGTCCTTATTTCCTTCTTCTAAGTAACATCAACCAAAATCCCAAGGAAATCTGCCTACTAACTGTATGCACCCTAAAATGGTTGCCTAGACTTTGGGCCCCATTTATCATTTTATCATTTTATCAAATTTATGAATCAATGCTTTGGAACACATTTTCAATTCAAGTCAATTTCCTTGATCAAATTATAATTAATTCAATTATTCAATTATTTCAATATTTCCTAAGGTTTGATCATTTTTATTTAATTAAAAGACTTAATCTCCCTTTTAATTAAATAAAATTCCTCTTATTTAATTAAAAGATTTAATCTCCCTTTTAATTAAATTCTTCTTATTTAATTAAATTCAATTTCCCCCATTTAATTAAATAAAATTCTTCTAATTTATTTAATTGAAAGAAAACC
>MU225903.1:417646-448435 GCA_018584345.1 Thuja plicata | reverse complement strand
GAAGAATTGAACAGACAAGTGCAAGAGTTGTTGTAGAAGGGTTTGATTCATGAGAGCTTGAGTCCATGTGCTGTACTAGTAGTATTAGCACCAAAGAAGAATGGAGAATGGAGGATGTGCATAGATTATAGGGGTATCAACAAGATCACAATCAAGTACAGATTTCCATTGCCGTGGATGGATGATATTATGGACTATTTGAGTGGAGCTGTGTACTTCTCAAAGATAGATATGAAGAGTGGATATCACCAGATTCATATTAGAGAAGGAGATGAATGGAAGACTTCCTTCAAAACAAAGGAGGGACTTTTTGAGTGGTTGGTCATGCCCTTTGGGCTAACCAATGCACCAAGAACTTTCATGCGGCTCATGAATGAGGTCTTGAAAGAATTTCTGGGTAATTTTTTCATTGTTTACGTAGATGATATTCTGATCTTTAGTAAGACATTGGAGGAGAATCTAATGCATATTTGTAGGGTTTTGGAGAAGTTGAGGGAAGAAAAATTGTTGATTAATTTGAAGAAGTGCAGTTTTGTGAAGAAGGAGTTAGTGTATCTGGAATTTGTAGTTTCAGTAGAAGGACTGAAAATGGAACTAGAGAAAGTGCAGGCTATCCTAGAATGGCCTACTCCAAGGAGTGCTACTGAGGTAAGATCATTTCATGGTTTGGATAGCTTTTACATAAATTTTATTAGAAGTTTTAGCAGTATTTGTGGTCCCTTGACTGAAACAATGAGAGGGGATAGGAAATAGTTTAAGTGGACTAAAGGGGCTGAAAAGAGTTTTGAATTGTTAAAACAAAATGTTACAGAACAACCTGTTTTAGCACTTCCTAATTTTAATAAGGTGTTTCAAGTAGACTATGATGCTAGTGGTACTGGAATAGGAGATATTTTGAGCCAAGAAGGTAAACCTGCTGCATATTTCAGTGAAAAGTTAAATGATGCCAAGAGAAAATATTTTTTTTATGATCAGGAATTTTATGCTATAATTCAAGCATTGAAGAAGTGGAGACACTATCTACTTCCTAAGGAGTTTGTTTTGCATACTGATCATCAAGCTTTCCAATATTTGAATAGTCAAGGAAAGTTGAATCAAAGACATTTGAAATGGGTTGAATTTTTGCAAAGTTACACATTTATTTTGAAACACAGGAGTGGAAAGTCTAACAGAGTTGTAGATGCTCTTAGCAGAAGGCAAATTTTTCTAATAGAGATGCAGATCGAGGTGGTTGGGTTCAAGGAACTCAAGAGTTTGTATCTAGAGGATCCTGATTTTGGTGAAGCTTAGAAAGCTTATATAGAACCTCTTACTCTAGACAGAATGAAGTGGCTGGATTTCATCATTCAGGATGGAATGTTATTCAGAGGGAGCCAGTTGTTCATTCCATGAAGTTCTATGAGGGAGAATCTCATCAAGGAGAAGCATAGCGGAGGATTGGCTGGACATTTTGGTTGAGATAAAACCCTTGCTTTGGTTAGCGAGAATTATCATTGGCCACAGTTGTAGCAAGATGCCAAGAAGTTTTTACAGAGTTGTAGAGTATGTCAAATGGAAAAAGGAGCAAAGAAGAATACATGATTGTATTAGCCATTACCTATAGTAGAGAAGCCTTGGGAGGATATTAGTATGGACTTTGTTCTTGGTTTACCAAGGACTCAACGGGGACATGATTCAATTTTTGTGGCGGTTGATAGGTTTTCAAAGATGGCACATTTCATTCCCTGTAAGAAGACTAATGATGCTATTCATGTGGCTGAATTGTTTTTCAAAGAAGTGGTGAGACTACATGGTCTGCCAAAGAGTATAGTTTTAGATCGAGACACTAAGTTTGTTGGATATTTCTGGCACACATTATGGAAGAAGTTGAAGACAAACTTGAAGTTTAGCTCATCACATCATCCACAAACTAATGGACAGACATAGGTGGTGAATAGGAGTTTGGGGAATTTGCTGAGATGTTTGGTTGGAGATAAGCCAACAAACTGGGATTTGATTTTACCATAGGAAAAATTTGTATACAATAATTCTGTCAACGGGAGCACTGGTAAATCACCATTCCAGATTGTATTTGGAAGTAGTCCTAGAAATGATTCAGAGTTGAGGAAGATATATAAAGGAGAGATAAGTAGTGTTGAAGCTAAGGATTTTGCAGAACATTTGAAGAACATCCATGAGGAGGTGAGGAAGAACATTACCAAGATGAATGCACAGTATAAAGCTAAGGTAGATGAGAAAAGGAGGCATAAATAATTTTAGGTTGGGGATGAAGCCATGGTTCATTTGTGGAAGGAGCAATTTCTAGTTGGTACATATAACAAGTTGAAAATGAAGAAGTTTGGGCCATGTAAGATACTGAAGAAGCATGATTCAGGAAATGGTTATGAGGTAGAATTTCCTACTAAGTTGAATATTTCACCAGCATTTAACATTGCAGATTTGACAAAGTACCATGAAGGGGGTGTTGAAGGCGAGGTCACAGAAGCAAAATGGAGTATTCCAGCTACTACTTCAGCTACCACGAAGATTGAAGATATAATAGATAGTCGCACATTGGCAGAAGCACAAGGAACATGACATATGAAGAGTATCTAGTCAAATGGAGAGGATGATCTGTAGAAGATTCATCATGGCTGACAAAGGAGGAGGTTGATCATCTTGGTTTTCCTCTGCACACCTGAGATGTGATAGGGTCACTTCTCAAATTACCCTGGGTGTCTGATGCAGGACCATCCTGGGTGTAAGGGCAATCTTGCATCACCCAAAAATATGTGTTTTCTATTCAATAAGGCTATTTTGTACAAAGTTGCTATTTTTGGAAACTTGCTATTTTTAGTAAGTTGGCCATTTGAACTTAGAATGTTCTAATTTTTTAGGTGGAGGATCATCTTAGTCATATAAGCATGCCAGTTGAGTTTCATTGACATAGCATCTATATTGGCAAAGTTATTAAGGACCTTAGAGGCTCTGGATCAAGGCCAAATCCCTGGCTGACTGGCGCTTTGCATGTCTGCCACTATAGATCAAAATCTCCCCTTTCTGGAAAGTGGTTATAATAGCCAATCGGAGCTATGGTTCAAAAGCTATGGCTTCTAGAAGTTGGGCTACCTAATCTCATATTTTATAAATATTTAAAGCCGACCCTTTTGTAATAAAAGTGAAAAATAATTAAATGCTAAGGGTAGTCGGCCTTAATGGCTAGATTTCTGGAGCCTTGTCGGGCGGTGGAAAATTGCCTATTTAAGGAAGGCTCGTAGTCTTTTCTAGGGCAGTTCGGGGGTGGTTATTGGAGGCTTTGTCCTACAGATTATTGTAAGGGATGCCCATGTGGCTTTTGGTATTTTAATTCTAAAGTTTTTAATTCCACATTTGTAGAGCCAATAAGAAGCCAATTTTCTGTTCTTGCAAATTTCTGTTGTTTCTCTCTATTTCTATTGTGTATTTGTGGTATTAAGGGGAGTCCCCTTCATCAAGAAGAGTGAGATCGAGTCATTTCTGAATGAGACAAGAGGATCTAGGGATTCACAGGTGAGCACACCACTCTCAAGAGGGAGATCATGCATTAGACCAGTTGGGAACCCTACTATGTGGCAAAATATAGCATTGCAGTTCCTGTAGCACAACATGTGCTACCACATTGTCAATACCTGGCATGATTTGAGGGAGCATGCCCTCCACCGAGAGTAGATGATCCTCTTCCTCCCCCTAAGGTACTTCCAAGGGAGGAAGAAAGACCTGATTATCCCCTTCTTATCTCATCATTTTATAATTTTTGGGATTCATGTGATTGTATATGATTTATCTGCATTGAGGATGCACATTTTTTCTCAAGATTGTTGGAGCACCTTTTGTATACACTAAGACTATATATATATATATATATATGATCCTCCTTGTGCTCTATTTATTGTCCTGTGTTGTTACTTTGTCATCTTTGATTTCTGAGCATATTATCATTATGTATATTTTCTTTGGGTAGTTCATTGTGCATAACATGATGTGTAGTAGAATCGTGGTTCCATATGTGATGTGCTTGTATCCTGATTATTTTGTTTGTTGTGATTGTGCTATGTTGCTATTGACTATTTATTTTTCAGATAGATAACCTTAAGGAGATAAAATGCAGTTGATCGCTTCGACAAAGGATTCAATGATCAGAGGGATAGCTCCCCTCTTGCTCCTCTTTGCATGTTTGTTATAATGCTACAATGCAAGCCTAGGAATGAAGTGCACCCTACAACATGAGTCGTCAAGTCACTGATTCTAGTAGTCCTTATTTTCATCATTGGATAGTTGGGACATCAGAGCCAATACAATGCTTACTAGTGCCACTGCGACCATAAGGATATGAGTATGACCTTCATCAGAATAAAATATGGGAAACAATGTAAGCATCTAGGTATAAGGACTAGGATGACCTAAACATTGTCTCTAGTTGATATCGCAAGGATACACCAGTATCGAGGCATTCAGAGCTAAGATAACCATGAGTGTGTCCTTACATAAACATGCAGATTAACAATCAAGGATATAGTTCCAACCTCACCTTAGCGGGAAAGGAAGTAGGATCGAGGGATGTGAGGCTTATCCACTTGAATATGTAAGCTCTTACCACATACACCCTATTTTCTTAATGCTAATGATCATTGGGACCACACCAATAGGTAGAGATCAAAGAAAATAGCATGAAAATCATTGATAACAGACATCATTCAAGAAAATATTTCAACAAACATTCAGTCTGTGCAAGGTGTCTACGTGACTGTTGAAAATCACCATTGTGCTTGTGATGAGCCAAGTTTTTGAGTTTTTAATTTGAAGTGTGTTGAAAAACAAAGATGTGTCAAAATAGGTAGTGTTAAGAAACACTGGTTGATTATGGTGTTGAAAAACATTGATGATGTCAGTGGCAAACTGTCTGGTGACTAAAAGAGTCAAGTAGCCAATTGTGATGATCAGGACAACTGACAAGGTATGCTGACTTGAGAACCAAGAGACGACCCTAAGACACAAGAGGCTGATTAGTTCCAAACTTAAGATGCCAACTTCACTACTTGCACGAGGTTAGAATAGTCAAGAAACGCGTTGATAGATAGAGCAATGATTACAAGTGGTACATGTTGCCAAGTTTTCACCACTTGGAAGAATTGCTATTTTTGCTACCAAGGTGCCCGTTTCCAGGTTTTCATCGAGGCACTTTTTTCTCTTTTCAAAATTTTTACTTTTTTATTATTTTTTGTCTTTTTTTGTATATATTTTTTAATTTTTTTGTTGATCCATCAAGGCTCCTGTTTGCCAGGTTTTCACCAGGACGATCATTTTTCAGGACTTTTTCCTAATGTTTTTGACTTTTCTGCTTTTTTCTATTTTTGGCATTTTTTTAGGATCATTTGCTCTATATAGGCACTGCTCAGAATGTCTAGCTGTAGAGCTTCTTTAGGTGGAGTGCGATGATGGGGTCAGTAAAATTTTCCCCTTCTAGAGTTGACAGTTGATAGGCCCCAGAGCCAAACGCTACAGTGATCATGAAGAGACCCATCCAGTTGGGTTCAAACTTTCCCTTTTTCTCTCAATGTTGTTGATTCCTTGGATTTTCTTTGAGTACAAGGTCTCCAACCTGGAATTATTGATGGCTCTTTCTTATTGTAACCTCTATACATTCTTTTCTGATAGACCCTTAGGTGGTCGAATGCTTCTCTTCTTCTTTCATCAAGTAACTCAAGCTCCTAGATTTTGGAAATCTGATAGTCTTCATCAGTTATGAGTCCATGCAAGGAGACTCAGAGCGATGGTATCTCTACTTCAATGGGTAGTATAGAATCTATGCCATATACCAAGGAAAATGGCATTACCCCTATGGGTGTGCGAATGCTAGTTCTATAAGCCCATAATTCAAGATTGAGATGAAGATGCCAATCCTTCCCTGATTTACTTACTATTCTATGCAAAGTATTTAATATATTCTTATTAGAGGCCTCAACCTGTACATTCCCTTGAGGATAGTAAATAGAAGAACAATGTTGAGTAATCTTGAATTTATCACACAATTCATCCATATATTTGTTTTTAAATTTTCCTCCATTGTTAGTGATGATAGAGGAGGGTATCCTGTATCTGTAGATGATATAGTTCAGGATGAACATATAGACTTGTTTTCTAGTTTCCTTAATGAGGAGAACTACTTCAACCCACTTTGTAAAGTATTCTGTTGTAGTGATAATAAACTTGTGTCCACCAGATGAGGAGGGTTATATTTCCCCTATTAGCTCAAAGGCCCATTTCTAGAATGGCCAGTGGGTGATAAAAGGTAACAACTTGCGCATTGGTGAATTAGGTTACTATGAGTTTGGAAATTCTTGCAAATTTGACAAATTGAATAACATCTTTTTCCATGGAGGGCTAGTAGTACCCTACCCGTAGGAGTTTCTTAGCTAACAAAAGACTATTTGAGTGAAACCTAGAGATACCTTCGTGGACTTCCTTTAGTGCGTGCTCATACTTGTCGCATTCTAGAAACCTAAGGAGAGTTTTGTTAAGACCTCTTATATACAAGTCATTAGCCATGATTAAGTAATGCGAGACATTTCTTATGAGGCTTCTTTTCTCATTTTTTGATAGGTCATCAAGGATAATTTGGTCATGAAGGTAAGAGTAGATTTGGCTATATCTGGAGGGTTTAATGCCCATGATTGAACACACAATTTGGGATTCAGGAGAATCATATGTGGGAAAGGTGAGTTCTTCCACTAGGTATTCATAGAGAAATTCATGTTCCTCTAGTTGCAGTATTGAGGCTAGAGTAGCCATAGCATTAGCGGCTCTGTTTGATGCTCTTGGTACTTCTTGAAAGGTGATAAACACAAAGTAATTCTTGAGATATTCAACCATCCTTTTATATGGCATGATATTTTCATATTTTTTTTGGTATTGGTCATTGACTTGGTTGACCACTAACTGAGAGTCACTGTAGATATGTAATTCTGTAATCTTCCACTCGATGACCACCTTCAATCCATTAGCCAAAGCTTCATACTCATCTATGTTATTTGTGTATGTGAACATCATCTTATATGCTTTAGGGATCTTGTAACCTTGTGGTGTAATGAAGAGTACTCCAGAACCAGACCCCTGTTGTGTGAATGATCTATCAAAGTCTAACATCTTCCATGCGTGCTCCGTGATATGTAGGATAGATTCATCAAAAAATTCTATGAGCTGAGGTTGATTATCTTGAAGAGGAGCATCTACCAAATGATCAGAAATAACTTGTCCTTTGATGGCTTTTCTATCCACATATTCAATGTCAAGCTCACTGAGTATCATTACCCATTTATCCAATCGTCCAGTGAGAGTTGCTTTGTTCAACAAGTATTTCAAAGGATCAATCTTAGCAATCAACTTGACAGAATGTGCCAACATGTAGTGTCTAATCTTTTGAGAAGAAAATACCACAACCATACAAGAATTCTTAATGATGGTGTATTTATGATTATATGAAACCATTGTTCTTCTTATGTAGTATAGTTCCCTTTCTCTTCCTATCTCATCGTGTTGTGCTAACAGGGCTCCCAGGGATGTTTCTGTTGCTGAGATATACAAAAGAAGATGATTCCTTGGTATTAGAGCCATGAACATAGGCATATTTTTTTAATATATTCTTTGATTTTTTGGAAATGTTTCTCACACCCTTCATCCCATTTGAAGGTTACTCCCTTGTGTAATTTCTTTGTGAATGGTTGAGCTTTATCTGCTAGTTGTGCAATAAACCGTATCATTGACTGGAGATTTCCTTGTAGAGTCCTGACTTGACTAATGTTTTGAGGTGGTTGCGTTTCCATGATTGCTGCTAATTTATTAGGATCAAACTCAATTCCTTTAGTTGAGATAATATACTCAAGAAGATTACTAGAGGTCACCCTGAAAGCACACTTCTTAGGATTTATCCTGAGTTTGAATTGTTCCATTTGATCAAGAATCTTTGCAAGATCATCTAGGTTAGTAATTATTTTTGTTGATTTTGCTAAGGTATCATCCATGTAGTCTTCTATAGTTTTTTTGCATCATGTCATAGAATAAGGTGCTCATGGCCCTTTGGTATGTTGCCCCCGCATTTTTGAGACCAAAAGGCATGACATTCCAACAGAAAGTGCCCCAAGTACATTTGAAAGTGGTCTTCTCTTAATCTTCATGAGCTATCCTTATCTGGTTGTATCTTGAAAATCCATCCATCAGGGAATACATCTCATAACCAGCTATAGGTCTATGATCATGTTAATTTTTGGTAATGGGAAGTCATCCTTGGGACAAACTTTGTTCAAATCTCTGAAATCTGTGCAAACCTAGATTGATTTGTCACTCCTAGAAACATGCACAATGTTGGAGATCCAATCGACATATGCTATAGAACAGATGAGTTAATCTTTCAACAATTTCTCCAATTCAGCATTGACAAGTAGTGCCACATTGGGATGCATTTTTATAAGCTTTTGTTTGACCAACTTAACCCCTAGAGTAATTGACAGGTGATGCATGATCAAATCCATGTCCAGCCCTGGAATGTCTGAATAGGACCAAGAAAAGTTGATTTTCTTCCTCACGAAGAATAGAGTGAATTCTCATTTTTCTTCTTCAGATAGAGATTGTGCCAGCTATATCAACTGAGGTGCTTCTGTTGTTCCCAGATTGACTAGTTGTGTAGGTTCTATCAATACTGAAGACCACTCTTGAAAATGATTAGGTAGAAGATCAAGTTTCCCATCCTCTAGCACCTTAGAGAGGTTTTCATCATTGGATACGCCATTGTTTTTTACTATTTTGGGTTCTGGCACTTCCACAAAGTGTTTTTTACCGTCAGACCTCTTTTTATTTTTCTTTTTAAGGCTGAGAAACTTGATGTCCCCCTCTGTCATACTTACACTCATTACAATGGTGGAAGAGGTGAGGGGTTCAATGACATTTAGGTAGCAAGCCAAGGTGTATTCATTTGGTGAGTAGATCAGATTTAAAGACTCGGTTGGGTTTCATTAAATAAGCTCAGGGTGAACAAGGGGTAAATATCTAGTAGGTTCCAATGATAGCACTTTGTTATCAAGATCAAGGTTCTCAACTGGTAAGATAATATCTACAATGACACTATCTAAATGACTACCTAGATCGTGACTCGTCCTAGCATTACTATTGGAGTTGTTGTTAGTATTGCGCAAGTTTGACCCAACTGACCTAGCATTAGCATTTTGATTCTCCTTGTAAGCATCCATTCATTCCAGAAAAAGTCCTTAGCAGGATGGATTCAATTCTTGAAGTGGACTTGAGGCATGTATGAGGGGTCATGCTAATATTCACAAGGTTCCAAGTTGTTCCATATTCCTCCTTAGAGTCCTGAATTGCCAATGGAAGAGTATTTCTATTACCATCTCCAAAGTTTGAATTTATGTTAGGAGGAAGGGGTGTTATGTCATCATGTTTAGAATCTTTGTCAGAATATTCAATAGAGTGAGGTAGATCTAACACATGGCTAAGAGCCACAATTTTCCCTCAGTTAGGATGTTTCTCTCCTAAATCATTCCCCAGATTTTCCCCATATTCATAGTAAATGTGACTATGGTTGAATGCCCCCAAATATTGGGATATTGTTGTAGAGACATATAATTTTATCGGGGTTATTGCCTTCTGCTTCCTACTGAGCCTCATTATGGTGTACTGGGTTATGTTCCATACTTTTCTGAGTCTGGGTGAGGTGATTTGGAGCTTCCTCAAGGGCATGCACTTGGTCATCTGTGAAATGAGGGAGATCTAGTATGTGAGAGATAGAAACAAGATGCCCCCATTTTTTATGTCTATCCACAGATTCTGTCCCTTGTTCTAGATTGGATTCATCCATAGATAAGCCACCTTGTTGGGCATGATTCATTGTTCCTTATTCCTGTAATAGTAGAGATGTGGGTTCATTTGATTCAAAGAGAGTTCTATAATGACCCCTGAATGATTACGGGATGTAAGGTTCCCCTTGGTATTCAGGATCTTGAATGTGAAGCAATATTTCAAAACTAGACAATGGAACAAACTCCGCTTCCTCACTCTCGTCCTAAGATATTTATGTGTGAGGATTGGTAGGGATATTTCTAACGGAAGGGTGGGATCCCTGTTCACGGTATCCTAATCCTATCTTTTCCATGGGATTGCAAAATTCAGCATGTATGGGTTCTAGCAACCCTTTTCCTTTGCCCAAAGGTCCTTTCCCTATGCACCCCATTTTCTACACAAGTTGATAACCAATACCATATATCTTTGGGAAAATTTCAACATGTTTTATCCTTTGTTTTGGGTATTCATATTTATAGAGCCATGCTAGAACAACCTTTTCCTCATTTTCCTTTGAGAGAGAGATGAGAGATTTTACCATACCACTCCCTTCATGTATTTCCAATTTTTGACTGCTAGAGGGTTGAAATGATGGAGATGGCATCCCATAAGATTTGGGGGATGTGGGGAGGTTAGTCAAATGCTATTTCCCCATGCTTTTGTTCTTGGATTTTAGCTTTTCTTCCAAGCTCTTCATGAGCGCTATCTGAGAACTTGTAGAAGTTTGTCTGTTGGATGCTTCCTTATTGTGGGGAACCATGCTATTTGCTTGTTTTAAAGCATTACAAGAGTAGGTAGTATCAACTGAAATAGAGATTTCCACCATGTTGTGTGGGAAATTCACACATTGATGGTATGTAGAGGGGACCGCCTGCATGTTGTGAATTCATTGTCTCCCTAGTAAAATGTTATATGCCAGAGGTAGATCCAGTACTTGGTAAGTGACATCTAACTCAATTGGCCCCACTCTGATAGGAAGCACTACTAACCCTTTTGATGATATTTGTTCCTCATCATATGCTTTTATAGTTATCTTTCTTTTAGGATCAATAACATGTTTTGAGAAACCCATTACTGTTACAAGCTTAAGTGTGCAAACATTCAAACCGACGTCTCCATATATGAAAATGTGTTTGACCTTATGCTTGTGGATTAAGACTTTGATATGAAAAGTTTGATTATGGGGATGACTGAGTGCTTTATCATCTTCCTCTGAGAAGGATAAGTAGTGGGGATAAGTTAGATGATTTAATATAGTCTGAAACTGATGGACGTTAAGGTCCTTGGGCACATTAGTTTCTAAAAGGGCTGTCTAAAGAATATCCTTGTATGATGGTGATATCTTAAGAAATTCTAGAATGGAAATCTGAGAAGGAGTTCATTGTAGTTGATCAACCAGATTGTAATTTGTAGGTGGGAGTAATAAAGTAGTTTTCTTGGAAGTTGATGGTTTATTTTCTGGTGTAACAGTTTTCTTAGATGAGGATGGGACCCCTTAAGGGTAAACTTGGATTGATTACGAGTGACAACATTGAAGGACTCAACATCCCGGTCTTTGATAATGATAACGTTGACAGATGGATTTGTAGGTTTGAGCATGTGAATCACATTTTCAGTACTTGTATAGGTATTGTTCACCTTAGCTCCTTGGTTTTTTGATGTCTCTTTTTTTTTTGTAGGAAGGCATAGGTTGTTTGGAAAATTTATGGTCATCATTTGATTTATTCTTACCGACCATGATAGTCTTGTTGTCAATCAAATCTTGGATCACATGTCTTAGTTTCATACAGTCATTAGTCAAGTGTCATTTGTTTTGTGGTACTCATAATAGTGGTTATCATTCCACCACTTGGGCTTAACTGTTGGTTCCCTTTCCCAGGGCTTAGAGTTAGGTATTGTGATAATTTTGTGGGCAACCAACATTTTCAATGCATTTTCAAGGGGTTCTCCAAGAGGAGTGAAATTGCACTTAGGTCTCGGCATCCATGGTGCTTTGTCCTTTTGAGCCTCTTGGGTATTCTTGGTTGAATTTGTAACATTGGCATTGATCTTAGCAACCTAAATGCTACTAGAGAGATTAAATACTAGTTCCTTGGGTGTGTACTTGGATGAGTCAACTATGACATCATTTACCATATTCTTGTTCTTATTCCATTATTTTTTTTTCCTTTCCATTTCCATTACTAGATGATTTGGTGTCTTTACACAAGGTGAGTTCACCTTTCTTTACAAGGACTTCCTCAATCCTAATGACACTATCGACCAGGTCACTAAAGGAAGTGTACCTTTGCATCTGAGTTGAGTAGTTCATCTTAGGAACCGAGTTGTTAATGAAGATGTCAATTTTCTCAGACTCAGGTATCTGTCTAGGATATATTGTGAACATCTTTCTCCACCTTTGAAGAAACCCAATGTGCTATTTAGTATTGCACAAAATCAACATAGTGACCCTATGTAAGATATTGTAGGAGTAGTGCTGGATAAAAATTTTCTCAAGTTCATCAAATGTCTGGATACCAGGCGAGAGTTTTGTAAACCATTCCAAGGCCTGGCTTCTTAGGCTCATGGGAACAATCACATCAAATATGTTCTTTCATGCATAAATTCCATGCTAAGAGCACAAAATTCCCTCACGTGACCTTGAGGGTCACCTTCCCCATTGTATTTGTCATATTTACGAATTTCAATCTTAGGGGGAAATTGTGGCATGTGAAAATACTTGGAAAATGGGAAGGGACATATAGATTCTAGTGAGTAATTACTAGAAGGTTGCTCTTTTTCTTTCTTTAATTCTCTTAGTTCGCATCTCATATCTTGTATTTGTTGGTTGAGAATGCTGATGGGGGACACCTCTTCTTGTTGTATGAGTTTCTCCACATCAAATTCAGGTAGAAGTTTGACACCCGTAGATGTGAGATGCATAAAGTACTTGTCCTTATCAAGTTGAATAGAGTGTGCATCATTTTTTGAAAATGTTTGACCCGTTGACATCTTCTAATCTCTTGTTTAGTGGGTTCTTTGATCAAGGAAGATGCACTCGTGTGGTGAATCTATTCTTCATGTTGGGACCCCCAATCATAAGCTGACATTGTTGATGTGTTTTAAGTAACCAAGATTGATTGATCAAAGACATGTATTGACTGATGCAGAACTCAAGTATTTGTTTGTGGGATTTCGTGATTTTCTCTTGGTTTCTGATAGGAAGATAGTCCTAGAAGAAGATTCTTGGTAGTCTTTCCCTTAGAATTGATATTAGATTTTTGAATTCTTGTTTGGACCATGAAAGACAATTATGGTTATAAGTACAAGATGACTAGGCTGATGTATCAATGTGAAATATTTCTGAATGATCGCTTGTGAATAGCTTAAAAAGAGATGGTGAGAAGATTCGCTGAACGAGGTACAAGGTATCATGCTTTTGAGGTCTGAATACCTAATGAACGACACTTGTGACTGAGTTGAATTGTGATTGATTGTTGATGAAGAAGCGTAGGAAAAGAAAGACCATGCGAGAAACTAGGATGAAAGATGATGGTAAGCCATATCACGTGGTCAAGAACCAAAAACTGTTGTGGTAAGATGTTGTAACGAACTTAGTGAGAGAATTGCAATGATACCATAGATCAAGTTGTTTTTATTGAGATCCCATATGACAATGTACTAGTTCCCATATGACAATTCTATGATTCCCATATGAGTTTCTGCCTCCAAGAATTTTTTTCGTATGACAATTCTACATTCAAGAAAATATAGGATAACCCGGGACAGTTTGCCAATTATTTTTGGACAAATGTTTGCTCAAATGCCAGTTTTTGGAGATGTGATGTGTCGTCAAGAGTGTTTTTGTTGCTAGAAGTGTCAAATTTCAAGTGATTCAAACACATCAAACACAAAGAGGGGATGATCAAACACTTTCTATCCCTAGAGTCAATTTGTCTTAGTATCAAAATATTTTCCCACGCTTGATATTCCTTCGCCTCACACAAAAGTGATGTTGGATTTTTCTAAGACTATGCACATTGTGGGTTTTGAAAAGAGACTCAATGCTCAAATCACATAAGCTCCCTCATGCCACATTTATGCTTTAAAACACCTTTGGAGATACATATGGTGTGTGTAAAAATCTTTAGGTGATTCAGATAATCCACTTGGATCGATCCTTGCACAAAGATTATGATACTTTCAGAGGTAAGTTGAGTAGCCTCTATCTAAAAGTGTCTAGTAAGGACATCCGTTCATGACTATCCCTTGTAGTTTTGCAAGGGAAATTAAGGCATATAGCCCTACAAGCACCCAAAATGTATAGTATCACAAGCAAGATTAAGACCTCTTGGACCTACACAAGTTGAATGTAGTCCCCTTGTAGTCTTGTAAACAAGATTGAGACCAAAATGACCCTACAAGAACCTAGTCAAATGTAGTCTTGCTTAGCAAGATTTAGGAAACTAGGCCCTACAAATGAAGAGGCATTAGAAGTAGAAAATAGCCAAGTCTTCCCTATATTTGGATTGAAGGAAGCTTTTGTTGATATTATGGTGACTGATCATGTAGTGGGTGTTGATATTGTGGCCCTACTCATCTAGTTTCTAGGAGGTGAGGGGCGGTATCCCCTAACCTCCAGTCGGCGCAAAGCGTCAAATTTTTTTTGTGCTTTTTCAGGAAAAAGAAGACTGACATTGTAAAACCCTAAAATGGTCAATTTTAGAGGTTTCCCTAAAATGCATGTTATAAGTGGTTGAGATGTATAATGCATTGTAATGTTGGTGTAATATTTTTCTAGATAATAAGAAAGGTTGGACAGCTGTGTAGGTGGACGTAGCCTAGGTTTTGGGTGAACCAAGTTAAATATGTGTGTTATCTATTTTAAGTTTTATTCTTCTTTTTTTTGCATATAATTGTTTATTATTATATTGTCCTGGATCTTTCAAACCCTAACAATTGGTATCAGAGCAAGGTTTGTTGCTGTAGATTGACAGGACTTTCAGATTTGAGTGGGAGAAATGGAGGATTCCAAATTCAAGATTGAAAAATTCAATGGCCAAAATTATCAGTTATCGAAAATGAAGATGGAAGATTGTCTGTATCAAAAGGACCTGTGGAAGCCATTAGAAGGAAAAGACAAGAAAATGGGAATTATGTCAGCAAAGGACTGGGAGGTCTTGGATAGGAAGGCACTAGGATCTATTCAATTGTGCCTTGCACCATCTATAACATTCAACATATCAAAGGAAAAATGACCGTAGAGATGATGGAGACATTGGATAAGTTATATGAGAAACCCTCAGCTTCGAATAAGGTATTTTATTATGAAGTGTTTGTTTAATATGAAAATGGGTGAGGGAGGATCTGTAGTTAATCATTTAAATTAATTTAATATAGTTGCCAGTACATTGTCATCTGTACAAATTTCATTCGATGAAGAGGTTAGGGCTCTCTTAATTTTATGTTCTTTGCGAGAAAGCTGGAATGACTTGGTTATGGCTGTAAGAAACTTTGTCTCTAGTTAAAATACTTTAAAATTTGATGAATTTGTTGGTGTTATCCTAAGCGAGGAAATGTGATGGAAAAGCACAGGTGAAACTTCAACCTATTCAGGTTCCACTTTAAATGTGGAGAACATAGGAAGAAAAAGTGAAAGAGGAAAAGATGTTTCGCATGGAAAGTCACAAGGGAAGTCAAAGAAAGGATGTTCTCAATCTAAAGGAAAGAAAGATTTCTGGTACTGTGGAAAGCCTCGTCACCTGAAGAAATACTATTGGTATCGGAAATACAAACAAGGAGACTGAAATGAATATGATAGTAAGGAAGGTAATGTTGCAAGTAATACTTTACAAGATGCTTTAATCTTATGTTTGGATAATGTTAATGATTCCTGGGTAATTGATTCTGGGGCTTCATTCCATGCTACACCCCATAGAAAATATTATCAAGATTATGTTCAAGGTGATTTTGGACAGGTATATTTGGGTGATGATGAGCCCTTCCTATTGTTGGGAAAGGGAAAATAAAGATCAAGTTGCCAAACAGAAATGACTGGGTACTATAGGAGGTAAGGCATGTCCCTAATTCAAGAAGAAATTTAATTTCTGTAGGACAACTGGGTAGTGAAGGCTGCATATTCATGTTTATAGACAATTTATAGAAGGTCACTAAAGGTTCATTAGTAGTAGCTAAAGGTTCAAATATAGGCAAATTATATTTGTGTACTGGTAACACTTATTCTACCTTAGCTGCCACCGATAATGTTAATGCAGGGAAAGCTACTATAGATGTTGCAAGAACAGATTAAAAAATATGGCACCATAGGCTTGGGCACATGACTGAGAAAGGGATGAAAATCCTTCACACTAAAAATCTATTGCCAGGACTGAAAAATATCGATTTAGAGTTTTGTGAAAACTGTGTTTATGGTAAATAGAAAAGAGTCAGATTTCTCAGAGTTGGGAAAGAAAAGAAGAGTGAGAAGTCAGAGATAGTGCATTCAGATGTATGGGGACTGACTCAGGTATCATCTCTTAGTGGCTCTCATTATTATGTTATTTTTATAGATGATTCAACCAGGAAAACATGGGTATATTTATTGAAACAAAAATCTGATGTTTTTGAAACATTTAAGAAATGGAAAGCTTTGGTTGAGAATGAGACAGGAAATAAGTTGAAGTGTCTTAGATCTGATAATGGAGGTGAGTATTGCAGCACAACCTTTGAATATTACTATTCTATCAATGTGATTCAAAGGCATAAGACATTTCCAAGAACCCCACAAGAAAATGGTGTGTCAGAAAGAATGAATAGGACAATCATGGAATGTGCAAGGAACATGAGATTGCATGCTAGAATGCCCCTTCATTTATGGGTAGATGTTGTAGACATTGTAGTCTATTTGATAAACAGAGGACCTTCAGCCCCTTTGGATGGTGGTATTCCAGAGGAAGCATGGATTGGTAAAAAGGTAAATTATTCATTTTTGAAAACTTTTGTCTGTGAAGCTTTTTGTCCATGTTGATAAAGAAAATATAACTCAGCTTGATGCTAAATCTCAAAAATGTACCTTCATTGGATATGGAGTAGATGACTATGGTTATCGGTTATGGGATTTTGAAAATCTTAAAATAATTAGAAGTAGAGATGTTATAGTCAATGAGAAGGTCATGTATAAAGAATAGTTGTAGGAAAAGAATCATGAACATGTCAAACAAGATTATGTGGTGTTGGATGAGATTCCTGAAAATGAAATGCCACTGGTACCTGATGCTAAAAAAAAAAGGTTATCCCACAAACTCCTATAAGTGTTAGACATTCTACAAGGTCAAGTAGACCTCCTGAAAGGTTTTCTTCTTCTTTGTATTCCATTTTATTGACTGATTCTGGTGAACTAGAAGAATATTAAGAAGCAATGTAGGTGGATGCCAAATAAAAGTGGAAGTTGGGCATGAAAGAGGAGATGAAATCCTTGTGGAAAAATAAGACTTGGGACTTAGTCCCTTTACCTGAAGGAAAAAGAGCCTTTCCTAAAAAATGGGTTTATAGGCTGAAGGAGGAAGATGGAAGAAAGAAAAGGTATAAGACCAGACTTGTGGTAAAAGGTTTTGCATAGAAAAAGGGTATAGATTTTGATTAAATAATCTCCCCTATTGTAAAAATGACTTCAATTAGAGCTGTACTAAGTCTTGTGGCTGCAGATGACTTGCATCTTGAACAACTAGATGCCAAAATAGATTTTCTCCATGGAGATTTGGAGGAGGAAATTAACATGCAGTAACCAGAGGGATATGAGGTCAAGGGTAAGGATAATTTAGTGTGTAGGTTAAGGAAGAGTTTGTATGGCCTAAAGCAGGCACCCCTCCAATGGTATTTAAAATTTGATAGTTTCATGGATGAACAAGGTTACCATAGATGTCATTTTGATCACTGTGTATATTTTAAGAGATTGGATAATGGGAGTTACATTATCCTGTTACTCTATGTTGATGACATCTTTTTTGCTGGGTCCAATATGCAACAAATAAATGAGCTTAAATAGAAATTAGCAAGGTCATTTGCTATGAAGGATTTAGGTGCTGCTAAGAAAATCCTTGGTATCAGGATTACATGGGACAGGAAAATAGAACCTTGAATTTGTCCCAAAGTGAGTATATAAAGAAGGTGTTGAAAAGATTTAATATGCAGGATGCAAAAGCAGTCAGTACACCTTTAGCTAGTCATTTCAAATTGACTAAGGAAATGTGCCCAAAGGCACAAGAAGAGGTAGATAAAATGTCTAACATCCTGTAGTCATCAACTATTGGCAGTCTGATGTATGTAATGGTATGCACACAACCAGATATTGCTCATGCAGTGGGAGTTGTCAACAGGTATATGAGCAATCCGGGTATGGAAAATTGGAATGCTTTCAAATGGATTCTTCGATATTTGAGAGGTACTACTGCAAAGGCATTATGTTTCATAGGATCCAGTTCTACTCTGAGTGGATTTGTTGACTCTGATCTGGCAGGAAATATTGATATAAGGAGGAGTACTACAAGGTATGTTTTCACTATAGGGGGTTCTGCAGTCAGTTGGATTTCTAGATTGCAGAAGTTTAATGCACTTTCAACCACTGAAGCTGAGTATGTAGCTGCTATGGAAGCTAGCAAGGAGATGATTTGGTTACCATGTTTTCTGGAGGAATTGGGTCAGAATCAGGAAGATCACCCATTGTACAGTGATAGCCAAAGTGCCATTCATCTTGCAAATAATTCTGATTTTCATTCAAGGAAAAAGAACATATAGCTCAGGTACCATTTTATTAGGTCTATTTTGGAGGATGGGCAATTACGGCTTGAAAATATCCACACAAGTGAAAATCCTACAGACATGTTCATGAAGGCAGTCCCCAAGGAGAAGCTGGTTTCTTTCTCAGCTTCTATTGGGCTTCTTTACTGATGATCGTGGAGTTAATACACAACAAGGTCTTTTATCTAGTGTGAGTTCCACGTACTACATTGTTGTCTAGTTTCAGTCTCCAAGTGGGAGATTGTTTGGTGTGGAGTCTGATCAGTCTCCAAGTGAGAGATTGTTGATATTGTGGTGACTAATCATGTAGTGGGTGTTGATATTATGTCCCTACTCATCTAGTTTCTGGGAGGTGAGGGGCAGTAGCCATGAACCTCTGGCTGGTGCGAAGCGTTGAATTTTTTTGGTGCTTTTTTGGGAAAAAGATTTTCTTTTTTAGGAAAAAGAAGACCGACATTGTAAAACCCTAAAATGGTCAATTTTAGAGGTTGCCCTAAAATTCATGTTATAAGCAGATGAGATGCATAATGCATTGTAATGTTGGTGTAATATTTTTCTAGATAATAAGAAAGGTTGGATGGCTGTGTAGGTGGACGTAGCCCAGGTTTTGGGTGAACCACGTTAAATTGGTGTTAAGTTTTATTATTATTTTGTTTTTTACATATAAATGTTTATTCTTATATTGTTCCAGATCTGTCAAACCCTAACAACTTTTGATTATAGTGGGGCGGAGTAGCAGGGTTTGCTTATTCCCCACTTGGGTCCTTCCCAAAATATTTCTCTCTTGGCAAGCCCTCTAAAGGTAAATGCAAGAAAGAAATGGATGACAAATGGAAGGTCATGATTTCTGATTCTCCCTCAAAGAGGAGAAGAGCATACTCTCGTATTTCCCTTTATTTCTCCCAAACATGCCAAGCACACTTGATTTGCCCAAAAGAAAAGTATTGTTTTCCTAAGCTCAATCGAACATATTTGAATTCTTGATTCTTCCAAAGGAAAAAAGATCATAATCCCCTAATGTTCAATTCAACCCAAACAAGAAACACCCTAATTAAATTAGGTTCCTAAGAAATCATCTAAGAAAGCACATGCTTGTTCGGTTGATAAAATCACAAGGCAACCTGCAAAATACAAGCGTTAGTAGTCTCACAACTTTTCTTTCTTTCAAAGCGTCCTATAAGCACAAAAATGTTAGTAATATTTGCAAATTGTGTGCTAGTGAGACTTTGGCAAGTGAATCTTTTTCAAAAATGTCCTGCAAAAACTAGTTAAACTGTAGAACCAAAGAGCAAAAAGATCATACAACACATGCTAGGGGTTAGAAAATTAAAATCAGCTCAATAAGACCCCTAAAAACACTCTTTATTCTTGAAATGAAAAATCAGAGAGAAGAGACTACCACTGAAACTCACATGACAAAATATATGTTGCAATACGACAAAACATGTATCAATAAAAGCCCGTGCGGAAAATATAATAGGCTCAAACAAAAAAAAATTGGAAATCAGACTCGTACAAAAAAATATCTGTTACCATACGAAAAACTACTATCCATTGAATTGTCATATGAGATGGAATCAAAGCTTCACACGAAAATGAATTCAGTTTCGTCAATAATGTGAAAAATCATAAAAATGAGGCAAAAATTGATTTTTTGCCCAACGGTGGGCGCCAAATGTGTGTGTGGTAAAATGTGTGATCAAATCTACAACCAAACACTTCAATAAACCATTACATCAAAAGGGGTTAACATCAAAGCAAGAATCAAATTATTGCATAAACACCTTTGAAATTGACTTATTGCTTCCTAGTTGAAGCGAGTGTGATTCTCATGAATTCTCATCAGATTAGACATAGAGAATCAGTGACTTGACTACCTCAAGATGGAAGATTCAAATGCAAGAATGAGCAAGATGCATCTGCTTTCATACTCTACTCTCAATAGATTTGAAAATGAAATGCATTAACTATCAAGCTAAATACATGGTAACCATGAAGAATGAAGCTACAATGCAAGAGTAAACTATCAATGAAATGAGCAATGCATCTACCATTAATCTATGAAAGGAAGATAAGATTCCATTAAGCTAAGAAATGAAACTAAAATGCATAAGTAAAAGTAAACTAATATGAGAGCAAGAACTAAGAATGCACAATAAAACCCTAGAATGAAAATAGCATTATAACTCTACTCCAAATATTCTTGTTATGTTGAGCAAGGAAGCTATCCTTTTTATAAAAAAATATAAGAGATGGACAGTTGAGATTAAGAGGCAAAAGGAAATGAGCAACAATGGAGATGCAAATTTCCTCAATCCATGTGAGCTTGATCCAAGTGATTTGGTTGGTCAACCTTGTGGAGAATAAGGGAAAAATGGTATTTCCCTTTTTATTTGTTTTATTTGATTTTCAATGTGCTCACATATGTGTGAATGGGTTCTTTTGATTTAAAAGGGACTTTAGGACTTTTTGATTTATTCCAATTTTTTATGCAATTTAAGTATTTTAGGCTTGATGATTGATGATTTGATTCAACAAGTTAGGATTAATAATTATGTAAGAAAATTTGATTAAATGATCTCATAATTAGGGTTTTAGGGTCTAGCTTATGAATGTCTTTGATTTAAGATTTATTAAGACCAATTAATTGGAAATAGGGGCTATAGGTTTACTAGACCAATTTTTTGTGATTACAAAAATAATTTGCACCGCCTTAAAATTGATCTTCAAATTGCTTTCTTGAGATAGCATCATGTGTCAAATTGATAATCTCGATGAGAAAAATGATTTATCATGACAACGTTAGGTTAGTATAAGATCTGCAAGTTTATATCCCCAAGATAGTCAAACACGTTTTGACTACTCCAATGCAATACCTCAAATCTGTCTTAAATTCTTGCATCAATCTCGTAAATACTAATACATTGGTAGTATAACCTTTATTCCATGTCATCATATCATTGGAAATGATCACACATACTTTACCACTCACTGATCTGTGATCTACTGACCAGTTGATCAAGAACATAAGGTTTCTACATGTCTTAGTGTCTGTGACACTCAAAACTCTATCAGTGCTCAACCAAATAAGTTGTGGTTGGAATCATAGATTCCTCATACCATATACATATTTTATCTCTAAGCACAACATGTGAATCTTTTCTCAACTCAACCACTACGATAATCTATCTAATATTGTTCTTCCTATACACCAATCAACATACATAGTTGATCCTTCCTTTACCAATCACATACAGTTATTACCAATCACTATAATAATGATATATGAATACATTTCCATCAAGGAGAACCAGTTATTCATCCACTCATAACCTCTCTACATGTCACCTCTAAAACTTAGCATAATGCCAATAATCTCCCCCTTTGGCATTGGTGGCCAAAACTTCTGATACTCATGTCAAAAATATTACATTGCATACATACTGCAATATCATCCTCAAATCATACTCCCCCTTACATTATGCATGCAATCACACATCATTACATCATTCTTCCATACAATACATAACACATAATTCTCCCCCCTTTTTTTCAATTAATGACAAAGGATTATAAGTACTTACCAGAATTACATTTGATCAAAAATTTGCTTGATGTTGATCTTTGCTGAATTGAAGTATGTTTCCCATGAGTTTTATAAGTGTTCCATAGATAAAATTTGTCCATGTGTAACCAATGTTGTTCCTTCCATATCATTCAAAATTTTCACCTCTTGTAGACTTAGTATTGTATCTACATCTCTCACATGTTATTACATGAGACCCATAGTGGGAGATAGATAGGAATGCAAATCGATAAGTGATAATATTTTACTATCTTTCTCAGCTTGCACCATCTTCATGTTGTCTGAAATCACTTCACCTTAGTAGTGTATGCTGAAATTGAACTGGCTAGAGCATCAAATTCTGTAACCAAATCATCAAGTTCTTGTTGGGCTTCCTCTCTCTTCTTCTCTAGATCCTGTGTAATAGATGTAACCTTGAAATTTTTACAAGCAGCTCTCCTACCTCCCATAGAGTTTCCTTCATCTTATTCACTAGAACTACAAGTGACTCTTTTTCTACTATTATGATCTCTTTAAACTTGTCAGCTCATTTTCTCTCATATTATTTCATTGCTAACTCCATAGGTGCATTCTCCAAGTTAGGTACTTGATCAGAGACAACCTTGACCAACATACCCAATTGATCAATAGGATTATGTTGTTTTTCATATCTCACATTAGGTACTAAATTCTTAATTATATTTCTAGCTCCTTTTAGTATTCTGACCTTTTTTTTTCTTTCAAATTGTTCCTTTCATCTTTCTCCCTAAGTTTATAAAACATGTTCAATAGCTCTTTGGGGCTCATCCGAGTAATATCAATAGTTTTTTGAATTTCTTCATCTTTAGATTCCTCTTCATCTTCTCATGAACTAGTTGTATCCTTTTTTTTCTCTTCTTCACTGTGCTACCTTCACCAGTTTAATCTAGCTTTCTCTTTACTGAAAGTATATCTTCATCATCCTTATGACCTATCTCTTTACCAACAATCTATTCTGGAATATTAGAGATAACATTGTCTATGACATCCTTAATCTCTTCAGTTGCTCTCTCTTGTGCTTTCCTTGCCTCTTCAACTTTTTTGACTTCAGTAGAAAACTTTGTCAATAAATCCATTGTCTCATTTCTTACTGATTGAACATCTCCAATAAGAATTCTTGTAACTCTGTTCTTTGTCTTAGATTCTTCTCTCATTGCTTCAACTATCAACTCTATCTGTTCAGTAGTCAATTTAGGTTGCAAAAGTGTAAGTTCTTGTTCCATCATTATTATGTCAATCTTCAAATATTCTCTCCATCTTTTGTTAACTACATTAAACAATTCTTTAGGTACATCTTTGTACAATTTACTAGGTGATTTGCAAAAGGTGTGTAAACTTTTTACAACTACATCTTCAATCTTTCTTTTCTCTTCACTGTCAAACTTGTCAAAGTGAGTCCATACTGTTGGATTAATCTTATGGAAAGGAAAGTATTGAGAGGGGAGGGGTGAATAATCACTTTAAAAATTTTAACCACTATTCAATCCTTTTCACCGAACTAAATATCATTCATACAAACATTGAAAAAGCATATAACATAAATTAGAAAACCATGACAAATAACACCATGATTTTCGGTCATGCAGAAATCCTTGGTTAGAGGAAAAAATTGTAGTGGGGATGACACCTAAAATACTTCACTTCTGCAGAAAAAAATTTTCTCAGTTAGAGCTACAATGTTAGCTACTTTTGGTAGCTTACCCAGTTAGGAGTATTATACTCAGTCAAGATTACAAAAAGACTTATTCAGTCTACATGATTAAAGGATTTTACAATCTCTCATCTAAGAGATGTACCTAGGTAGAGGATTTACAAAATAAGACATGTTAGGGCCTACCCACTGAATGAGATTTCTAAACTCCTAACTATTACAAAAACTTATTACAAAAATGTCTACAAGTATGCATCAATCATAATGCTATTCAAACTCTTTATGCTCTACAAGTGCATTACCTCTTTCTGCACTTGGTAACTTAACAGTTCTGCACCCTATATCTTCTTCATTATGTCTTTATCTTTGTTGTTGTAACTACTTCTGTCTCTCTCTCTCTATAATATTTTCCATCTTCTCTGTGTAATAATCAATATCCTTCTATCATATTCATGTTTTGATCATTTTATATGATCTTAAGGCGGTTAACCTAATTAGATCCTTCTCCTTCTATGATGGAGGTGAGGCGGTGTAAGGTTAGTTTCATTCCCAACACATTTATTGTTCTTGAATATCATTGGTTGAATTGCCTCACAATCATGTGAAATCATATTGGTGCAATCCTAATGTTCAACCTAAATTCTATCCTGAATACCGTGAAATGTTTCTCACTCGGTGTCTAGGTTCAATGTACTCAAATTTGAATTTCTATGTCAGATCTGGTGTGTTCAGTAATGTGCTTTGATCTTTCTCAGTGACATAACCATCTTCTCAGTTACTAACTCTGCTTGGTGACTAACTCTGCTCTGTGTCTCGGTAACTAAGTCTGCTCAGTGACTAACTCTACTTTGTGTCTCGGTAACTAACTCTGCTCTGTGTCTCGGTAACAGTTCTCTACTTAACTCGGTAACATGATACTGTTCGGTGCTCGGTATCATTGATATTCTTCTTTACTGATTGTCTGCCTTAGTTTATTCTCCAATTTTACTGATTGTATTCATTGACTATTATGAATTTGATAAAACTAATGACAACAAACTAACTCATAAGAGTATCAATCTCCCCCTTTGGCATTAGTTGACATTTTGACAAAAAATCAAAGTCATCAAAATTGTGTGTAACTCCCTCTATACACATTCTTATATCTTCCTTACCATTATATCTCCCTTTATACTATATTATCCCTTTATGTGCTATATTAATACATACTATATTATCCCCTTTTTTTGACAAATATGCCAAAATAAAAATGGTTTAGGGCTCGGTGGGATATATGATACCTTATCATAAAGGTGAGTGTACTTCTTCTGTATATCAAATAGGGATGGCTCCCGTGCATCTTTGAGTGTTTGAAGTATAACAAGTTGAGTAGCAACATCAATTTCCAATCCAATGATGGTGTCAAGTGAACTACCATCGGGGGCATTGATAAATTCTTTGGCCTTCTACAAATGCCTTTGCATGGATTCCATGTGGGGAATCAAAAGTTCTTGTAGCTCTAGAAGTTCCATCCTTCTCTTATTATGTTCTTGTCATTGTTCTTTCTGCATCCCCATCAGGTGTTTCAACCTCGAGTAATAGACTTGTAAAGAACTAGACTCGGTAGAAATATTTTTCAGCTTCTCGGTCAACTTGGTCTCAATAGACTCATCTTTCTTCTTGATATCCTTGATAAAGTATGAAATAGAAAAAACTTTCTAAAATATTTAAAGTACATAAGACAACTTAGTCTCAATCTCGGTAGATGCCTTAGAAAGTGACACCTTATCAATTGCAATGTTGTCTAGAATAGATTCAAATATTTTCAATTCCATCTTCCTCAAAAGAATCTTCATCATGTAGTTAGTAGTGCTTTGATTTGGATTTTAGACTTTCTCTACTAGTCCTTCTACCTAACAAATGACGTCTTCTATTTCATCAATGGTGGCATCTAGGATAATTTCCTATAAGACATCCTTGATTCTTTTCAATACATCAATCTTCTTCCTCTTCTGAAGTAATTTGTTTTGCATTGCCTTAAGTTTCACTAGTTCAACATACTCGATCATTTTAGCATAGGCCATAGTAGATAGGTTGACATTTGGTAAAATGATCGGTTGAATCAAATCTACATGTTTCCTCTTCTTCAATTTATTCTTATTTTCTATCTTCTTTGGTGAATGTGATGCCTTCATTGCATCAGATGTTATCTCTGTTTTACATGTTCTAGCTTTTTTCTCTTCTTGTTTTCTTTCTTCCTTCTTCGCTTCATGTTTCCCTTCTGCCTTCTTTTCTCCTTGTGTGTCCTATTTCTACTCATTTGTATGCTTCTTGGCTTCCTTCTGTTCATTTTTTTTCCTTTGGTTCATCTTTGTCAGGGTCTTGGTGCTTTGCAATGGACTTGGTTGGGGGAACTGTTTTAGTGTTTAGTGTTGCTACTTTCTTGATAGTCGTAGCCTTCTCAATGTTCTTGTCTTTCTCAACTTCCTTTTCCTTTTCTCTCTCCATTTCCTTTTACTTCTTTGTTTCCTCTTGTTGGTCACTTTCTACATGATTTGTATCCATAACAACTAGATCATTATCACCTTGAGTTGTGTGATAATCTAGTACTTGTTCCAATATAGGCTAGAGAGTAGTAGCTTTATCATTGATGTTCATTTATTCTATATTGATGTCCTCGATTGCCATAACATTCTCATCTTCTAATGTATCATCTCTGGGATATTTTTCTATAATATCCTCAATAGCAACTTCATCAGTGCTAATTGTCAGATCAATAGGATTATTCTTACCTTGATCATCTTTGGCAACTTCATCAGTTGTGTTCTCTTTTTCTTGTTCAGCTTGAGATTTAGGCTATTCAATGTCGAATATCTCTCTCCATTTTTCATCTATTTCCAACTATAATTGCTCCAAGTCTCCTGTCATAATCCTGAAAGATCTATCCTTAACAAGGAATCGTTTAGATTTTTTTTTCAAGGTCTCCTCAATTTCTTGAACAAATAGATTTGGTATACTTAGTACAAGAGATCTTTCTCTCATTTGTTTTTCAACATTCATAGCATATTTCCATCTTGCATCTATGTTGTTGTATAACTCAATAGGAAAAAATGTGATAACTTCAAGTGGTGTGTATCTGAATTTGTGTAAAGAGTAAACAATTGCATCTTCAATTTTTACCTTGTTCTCTTTGCTTTGAGTATTGTAATTTTCTTGCTTCATTCCTCCAAATGTTCCATGCTTCTTCATTGTGTCTAAAATTTCATCTAGACTACTTGGTGGTGGAGGCTTTTTCTTCACAACTTCGAGTTTTCTCAAATCTTCAGTCTCTGAGTTAGTGTCCAGTGGTAGCTTGAATTTTCTCCTTGGTCTAGTGTTTTCCTTCTTGCCTTTTACATATATATTCTCTTTTGGTTCAGCATAATTCTTCTTTTCTTTTGGTGATTTTGTAGACCTTGCTAATGATCTAGTAGATTTGGGGCTCGGTGAAGGCTTCAATACTTGTGGTTTCCTGCCTTCCACTCTAGAGGTTTCTGCCTCATCTTCTTCGTTATTAGCTCCCAAATCCTTAGTCAGATTAGCACTCATCTACCTTAACTTCTTCATATGTTCAATACCTCTTGGATATTTTATCAATAGGATTAGCTAAGAGAGTTTTGATTTGTTGAGATGCAATGTCCATGTCCATCTCATATCCCATAGGATCTAGACATATGCTCCTAGGCTTGACTGCATTGATAAAACATGAGCCGTTGTCTACCTCAAAACATATAGAATCATGATATTTCTGAACTAATTAAGGTGGAACTCTGAATTTATGATGCATCCTTGCTTTGAATTTAGAGAAGTAATCATTCATAACAATGTCAAGATTCTCTCCTAGACTCTTTATGTATTCACTGATTTGATAAACAACTAGTTTATCAACACTCCATTTCACATTTCCAATAGATGGAAAGAATTTCTCAAAGTAAAAGTATATGAATATCACTAGTGAACTAAAATTCAATGTATTTTTCTTGGCTTTCCTTATAGTGTTCATGTTGTCTTCAAGTTATTTCAACAATATCTCACATAGATTGATTTTCATGTCTTTCTTTACAATCTTACAAGACAGATGTACAGCTCCACAAGGTACACTGTCCACTCGGGATGATTGAAATACTCGATAGGACAAGATGTTTCATGCAAACTTAAACTCAGGGTCTTCAATGGTAGAAATCCTCAGACCTCTCCCATCACATTTGGATTTGGTTAGCTCACTCGGCATGATCTTCTCAATCTATCTGATAGCTTTAGGCTTGTCTCCAATTGGGTAACCAGTTACAATATGTAACCCATCCTTTGTGATCTTCACAGGTTGATCTAGCCACATACATTGGTCATGTACTTGGCTAAGTACCATCCTTATCCATTCATTCTGGAATACCTTTAGGATATGTAGGGCATGTGTCAAACCTTTTGACTCCAGATGAACATGATCACTCTTTAGTTTGTCGTCTACACATAACTTCTAGTAAGATGCATCAATCTCTTCTTCACATATCTCCTCAACCTTACAATGGGTGAAATTTTGCACGTCTTTGATCAATAAAAAAAATCCAAAATGGATGAAAGTGATACCATCATGTCTAGTTTAGCTACCTTCATAGGAGGTGGCTTGTACTTAGAATTCAAAGATTCAACATTCTCAACCACAAATGGGTTTTGAGCTTTCAGGGCCATAGACTTTTGTCAAATGCAATAAATTTTGAACTAGGGTTTTGTGTCTATGACTTGGTTGCACTAACACAATTAGGGAAACACCACAAATGCATTGAATAGATTCAAATATGCTCAAAGTGGTATAGGATTACCTTCACAATTACTCAGATCTTCTTGAAGACTCAGTTCTCTAACTCTGCTCACGCTACTCTAGAAAATGTTAAGTAGTAATGATAGATGATGCAGTCTATCTATGGATTTTTCTAGGTTTAGGGTTTCCAATGGTCTTAAAGTAGAAATTAATGCTCAACCAAATTAATTTACCGAATACCTAAATTTATTTTCCTTTTACCGAATAAATGTGAAACATAAACTCAAAAGTATGTATCCAAATGCATCTAAGTGTTCTCATATGGATCTATGCACATATACTAGGAACCGATTAAGATTTGAAATTTAAATTTCATTTCCTACTCATACCTCTTACCTAATTAGGTAGATTCAGTTGCACCCGATTAGAAGGACGAGGTACCTTCAACTATCCCGAATGATGTTCCATCATCCATGGTCTTTCTTCTCCATGTCTTAATCATTTGATCTCTCATTTATTCTACATTCACTTTAGGTTTCTTAGATGTTTATTCCTTGGTAGGAGCTTTGCCTCGGTACCTGCAGTCTTTGGCAAGGTGACCTAGCTTGTGACAGTGGAAGCATGCCATGCCAGGACTTCTCCAAGATCTTCTATTGTTCCTGCCATGTAACAACATACAATTTGTAGCAATGTGCCCATATCTTCCACAAAATAAACAATATATCCTTGTGTTATAGTCCCATGGTATGGGTGTACCCTATTAGTTGTTTGGCATATTCTATTAGTTTGGTACCCATTTGTCATTTCTCTTTTGTGATCTGCATTCTTCAGATTTGTGACTGTACTTGTTTCAATTACTGCAGTAGCTATCAAAATTTGTCTTTCTTGTGTTTTTCTCAGTCTTTGATTTGCATTCATGTGCTCTATGCCCATACTTTTTATAGTTATAGCAATGTCCATCAAACTTGGGTGAACTCGGTGACTTACCTCTTTTTCTTCTGCATATGTTTGCAGTATGTCCAGGCTTCCCACACTAATGGTAACTATGCTTGCTTAAATTTGGTGGGGTAGAAGTTCCTTGACTGCCAGCTTAATTATAGGACTCCCCTTTCTCAGTAGTGCTCTTACTATTGAATCCTAGTCCAGTCTTGTCTGTCAGTTGTCTCTAACCTTTAAGTTGTGCATCCAATGATCTCAATGTTTCTTTGTTTCTCTCTAGTATCTCATTTTATTCTCTTTCATATTTCAGCTCTCTGTTCAATCTACCAGCTTCACACTTTAGTGATTGATTCTCAAATTTTTTTCTGGCTAACTCTATATTAGCACTTACTATTTGATCGGTCATATTACAATGTACTTGCATCATCCTCATAATTTCACTATCTTTCTCAGCTATTCTTGTTTCAAACTATCTTTTGTCTTCTTCAACTATTCTCAGTTTATTTTCAACTTCTCCCTTAGAGTCAAGTATCTCACTCATTCTCAATGCTTGTGTTTCTTGATCTATCTTTGCCAAGTTCAGTTGCTTGGTGAGATTCTTGTTCTTTTCCATGACTTCTGCAATGGCACAATTGTTAGTAATAACTGAGAGAGGGGGGGGGGGGGGGGGGANGTGAATCAGTGGCCTCAAAAATTAATCCTTAAATCAACCCTTAAAAATTATTACCACTTTTAAGCCTCTAGTTATATTCAGTCCTACAAGATGAATGCCTTGAAATACTTATATCAAATTTCTACTTTTCGGATGGCTTTGTAAAAACTTCTTCTGTATGTTTACCGATAAGCAATATTTCTATTTATTGAAACACAGTAAATAACTAGTGTATATTGATCAATCCAGATTTAATTAAGTGAAATGAAAAACAATAAAGTAATGACTCATAGACACATTAACACATGGATTTTTAACGTGGAAACCTTGTTAAGGGAAAAACCACTGGGACTGGTACCCCAAATTTTTACTCTTCTAAAGTGAGCTCGGTTAAGAGCCAACACTGTTAAAGGTTACAAACACACTATTAGGTGTGACCTTGTTAGAGGATTTAAATAGATAGTTTGTCACTTAGTATCTGACATCTAATGCTACCATCCTTGATCAAACACTCACTTGGCCTGTCAATAGGT
>MU225903.1:390603-401991 GCA_018584345.1 Thuja plicata | reverse complement strand
AATAGCTTCTCTTACCGTCTGAGCTCGGTAGACTTGGTTAACTGCCTTGCTGAACATTCTGAGCTCGGTAGACTCTGTCTAATGACTGATATGACATTTGTGTAACATCAAGGACAATACACAATTGAACAATTGTTTCCAACAGGAATAATGAGCCTTGTCCATCTCCCTCTCATTTTTTCATCCCAGTGTGTCATCTTAGCCACTTTCCTTTGTTGGTTGCTAATTCTATTGTTCAGTTTTTCTATGATTGCCGCTTCAATTTTGTTAATGATTTGCTTCTAATCCATTTTTTCTTCTCTAAAATAACATCTATTCCTTTCCTTCTAGAGCTCCTGCGACATAATTGAGGGGGTAGTGATCCAGAGTCCCTCATAGAGGCTTCCTTTTTTAATAATAGGCCATGGCTGGAGCATACCTATAATCATGTTTGGAAAGACAGAGGAGCATCCAAGCCCTTTGCCTATCCTCCCCAACACTGGTTATAAAATTTGCAATTTAGCAACAGGTGATCAACATATTCTTCACTTTATTCACACAATGTGCATCTACTGGGACCTTCAAATTCCATCCTCCTGAACCTATCAGTCATGATTAACTTATTTTGTAGGGCTAGCCATGTAAAGGTTCTTGCCTTTGTCAAACAATTTTTATCCCAACAAAATTTCACTGGTAATTCAGTATTGGGCCTCAAATTTTTTCTCATTATGTAATTGTACCCATCCTTTGTGTTGTATTATCCATTCTTCACACCATCCCAAACTGGCATATCTCTATTAGTGCTAAATGTTAGACTTCTATTATTGAGAATCTCCTTTAGTTTCTCCTTATCAACATCTGGTATTTCTAAGCTACCAAGTTCCTTCCACTTCTATCCTAGCCCTTCATTTGTAAAGGTTATGTAGTCTTTTACAATTAAACTCCACCGAGATTCCAAGTGGGATCTAGTGGCCCAAAATCATGTATTTTCTCAATAGCCTTGTGCCCCCCAAGAGTAAGACCAAAACAAAGCTTCCTCCCAAATTCCTAGGCTCCAGGTGAGTTTCTCCTTGATAACACTTCTACAGTCTAACATAAAGTTCCATATGAGGGACCCTCTAGGAGGGTGTATTTCTCTAAATATTTTGAGAGGATCTCAGTTATTCAAGTATTTGTGAATCAAAATCTTATCCCATTTCAAGTGAGGATTTCTGAACATTCTCCATACCAACTTTTCTCCAAAGGGATTTCCTTGTTCCCAAATGTTCTTGAGGCCAGCTCCTCCTTCCTCCTTAGGTCAACAAACCTTATCCCATGATACTAGTGATAATTTCTTCTTCTCACTAGCACCTTTCTAGAAGAAGGTCCTAAGATACTTGTTTAATTCCTCTCTTTTTTAAACCGGTAGGTTGATACAACATAACTGATAAATTGGCATTGTAGAAAGTACTGATTTAACCATAGTATCTCTACCAGTTGAAGACAACCATTTTCCTTTCTAAGTGTCAATCCTCTTTTTGAATTTTTCTATCATTTGGTCCCATAAGTTAGATGATCAAAAACCCTTATCTAGATGGAGACCTAAGTATTTACATGGGAGATTTCCTTGTTTGAAGTTGAGGGTTCTTCAATTTTTTTTTTTTTTTTGACATCAGTGTTGAATAAAAAGATTTCTAATTTTTCCATGTTGATTTCATGTCCTGAGGCTATAGTATAAGAGTATTAGAAATCCTTGAATGCCTTGCATTCTCTTATCTACCCTTTCCCATAGAGCATATTGTCATCAACAAATTATTGATGGGTAGTTCGCTCCATGTCTCATGTTATACTAATAACTTTAATTCTTTCTTCTTCCCTAGCTTTTGATATAGATCTACCAAGGGCTTCTGTCATGATGATGAAAAAAAAAGGGGAGATAGGGTCCCCATGTCTTAAACCCCTAAAGATCTTGAAAAAGCCTTCAGGGATCCCGTTGACCAGAACTGAGAACATGGGAGATGAGATGCATTAAAAAATAAGGTTTATCCAGGCCTTGGCAAAGCCAAATGCCTCTAGACATTTGTAGAGAAATCTCCAATCAACCATATCATAAGCCTTTTTTATATCTAATTTAATAAGCATACTTGGTTCTTTATTTTTTGGATAGAGTGAATGGCTTCATGTGCTATTATAACTCCATCATAAATTGATCTCCCTGGCATGAAGCCAGCCCGTTCTTCACTAATTAAGAGGGGTAATAGCTTTTGTAGTATATTGGCTATATTTCAGGTCAATAATTTATAGAGGGTATTGCAAAGGGCTATTGGTATGAAGTCATTAAAGTTTTCTAGTTTTTATTTCTTGGGAATTAAAGTTAGAAAGGTATTGTTGACTTATTTCATAAGGCACCCTGAGTTCCTAACCCCTTCAAGGGCTTTGGTGACATCGTTTCCTATGAAGTCCCAACACTTTTGGAAGAAGCAAGCTGGGAATCTGTCTAGTCTTGGGGATTTTTTCAGGTTCATCTGCATTAATACCATTCTAACTTCCTCATTAGATAATTTACCTAATAAGATTTTATTATGATCCTTTGTGATAATTCTTAGTATATTATTAATTAGAATATTCTGACCTTCCAGATTAGATCCTTCCTTGTTGTTGAGGATATCTTCAAAGTATCTGACAACTTCCTTTGCCACTTCTTTTAAGTCCTCCAGAAGAATCCCCTGATAATCCTTGATACTTGATATTCTATTCACTCTCCTTCTTTTCTTGGTGATGTTATGGAAAAACTTAATGTTTCTGTCCCCTGATTCCATCCATGCTTCCCTTGATTTCTATCTCCAAAAAATTTCTTCTTTGGCTAGTATGTCTTCATATTCATTTAGTAATTTCATTTCTCTTAGATTGAGTGGCTCATCCATTTCTTCTTCCATCACTCGAGAGTTGACTTCCGTTAAATTTTCCTCCAATGACAGCTTTTTTTGAATATATTACCAAATTGATCTTAATTCCATTTTTGAAGTTTCTATTTGATTACCTTTAAATTATTAGCTACTATGTACATTTTTTTATCCTAAAAATTATGTTTCTTTTGACCGTTGTTCCAATAGCTTTAAGATATTAGCATCTTTCAACCATATTTGTTCAAATTTGAAAGGGCAATTCTTTGGGCCTGTTTCTTCTAGGATTTTTAGTTGAACCGAATAATGATCTGAACCAGATATTGGTAGAATTTTTGCTTCTAGGGTGTGATTGAAATTCATCAATCCTCCAAATAGGAAGAATATATCTAATTTTTCATCAATATTACTGAATCCTTTTCTCCCATTGTTCCAAGTGAAAGCTTTATCTTTTGTCTTAATTTCTAATAGAGAGTTTCTATTTACCCAATCTGCAAAGTCCATTGCTGTTGTCAACAGTTTGTTGCTTCCTCCTCATTTATCTGTGCTCTTGATAATGGAATTGAAATATCCTCCTATGATACTAACCTGGTTTGGATTATTGGTTAAGAAAGTCTCTATTTCCAACCAAACCTGGGTTTTATCTTTATTTTGAATAGGTCTATAAACATTAAAGAGGTTAATGTTCAGTTTATTTTTGAAGCTATTAACCTCCCCAGTCATCCAATTTTGTTTCTTCTTTGTAATCGAAAACATAATGTTTCTTGGGTCCCAAATAATGACTAAGCCTCTTGATGCACCAACAATAGGGGGGTCTTCCAGCTTTCTAAATCCTAATTTCTTCCTAAAGGAGTTCATTTCTTTGTTATCAAGTTTTGTCTCTTGGATCATGATTATGTCAACTTTTAAAATTTGTAATTCAATGCTTAATAATTCATTACTTGTTAGGGGCATTCATGCCCCTAACATTCCATGTAATGATCTTCATAGCTCATTGGGAAGGAACTTCCCCTTCCCTACATTAAGAGATGATGTTATCTTTGTTTGTCATGTTGCCTCCCCATCCTTCATCATTAACTTAGTTAATGATTTTATCCCTCTATTTCTATTTTGTTTAGCATAGTCTAGGGATTCTCTGCTCTCCTTTGTAGATGAAAAACAAGGTTTCTGGGTCTCATTTCTCTATATTGTTTAAATTGACCATCATTTCCTCTTCATCCGAGAACTCCATCTATCTATTTGCATCCTGAATTCCCTCAATGAGAATTCTTCTTTGTAGCTCTATTTCCTCCTTATCATAGATCTCATCCATGAAAAGTTCCATTAGCTCTTCCACCACCATTTTACCTAAATGATTAGCAATAATATTTACTTCCTTCTCTACTTGTTTCTCTCTTTCCTCCTTAATATCTTGATTACTTCCTTCTTGATCTCTATCTTCTTGATTACCTTCTTCCTTACTCTCCTCTCCCCTATCCTTATTGTTTTCCTCCTCATTCCCCTTCAAATCTTGCATAATTATTTTGATTCCTTCCAAGTCCCCCTCTTATGTTGTACCTTCAAAGAAAGTTGGCTCAATTTCTGGTGTCTCAATTATTTCCTTCCCCATCTCTTTGAATAGATACTCCTTGCTCTACAGACTCTCCATCTCTACCATCTTGTCCTTCTCTCTTGTTGTTTCTTCCCCTATGTTTTTAGGGCTATTTGAATTCTAGGCTAGAAGATCTAACTCCTGGTTCTCTCTAATTTCTCCTTCCTCCATAGATTCCTTTGTTTCAATTGTAAATCCTCCTTCAATTTTATTTAACTTCATGTGAATATCCTGAATCTTGTTCTGGGTCTGGGGTACCAATTTAATTTGATGTTTTTGACTATTCTTCAACTCCCAATATTGAATCGATCACTTTTAAAGGCTGGTTTTACGATGAAGATCTGATTTCATAATTTGATTTCGATTGTTTTTAGATTACTTATGTTAATATCCATATTTACTAAAATGACATAACTGGAATATGGGATTAGCGATTGTTAAAACCCAATAAAATTTCCCAATTGATTCCCTATCAATCTAATGGTTTGTTTGTCGATAAGTTCTACTGGTAGGTTTGGTAGCAAAATTGCTCTATCCACCTTTAAGGAGTTTAAGCTAGAAGGATCAAAAAGAGGTTGCCAATCCAAAATTTCAAAACCAAACCCATTAAATTTAAGCGTGAAGCCTTTTAAAAGTTTGATCTTGAGATTAATACTGTTACAATGAACATAGAAGAAGTCTTCAGAATTATTGCAATACCTACCTTTCCGTTGATGGTCAACTGAAACCAATCTACCACTTCTTAAACATGAATTCAAAAACCACACCATCGCGTGAAGACTCCAATTTTTTTACAGTGCGTTTGTGTTATTTCTATAGTTCTGCTACTAATTTACATTGTAATCTAATCACTGAGGTTTTGCGAAGGAAGTGTATGTACCGTTGGCTGTTGTCAATCTGTCGGTAGGGCAGAATTTCTTTCCTTCGTGCAATTTTGTGATGTCATAGTGATTTCTTCTCTCCCTTGCTTGAACTGTTGTTGAGGAATCTTGTAATTCTGTCTATTTTTGTTGATTCCCCAACCCAAATTCTTATGTCGGAGGTAGGGTTTGAGGGAAACATTACTTCTAGGGGCAGGTTTTAAGGAAACCTTCTCTAAAGAATGCAGAATATGGAAGAGATAGTTTCCTACTGGGAATTGAATATGCACAAATTTATTTCCTGAGGAAGGTTGAAAGATAACGAGCACAGGGAGGAAGAATATTCACGTTATCCCACCTAGTTCTATGCTCAGCCTCCCTTCTTCACCATATTCTTTCCTTCCTTGAGATGGAAATGTTCCATCCATTGTCCTCCATGATGGTGTTAGGAGGGGGAGCACTGCCCCCATCTAAAAATGCAGAGATGAAATCCAAATTCCTGGAATTCGCGTATTTCATTGTTCTGAAAAAATCAAACTGCTTTTGCACAAAAGGAAGATCTATTTTTATTATTATGGGAGATATATCTATTTTACAAGGACTGCATCTTGGAAAATTCCTAGGCACTTAGTTTTAGGAAATCTCCAAGTTCTGAACGTAAATGAAGGAGTTACTTGTCAATTTAATCAACCAAATCATTTCTATTGATCATGAATATCATGCTACAATAATGCAACTACATTCAATTGATTTGATATCTTGAGTTATCTTTGTTTGAGAAAGATAACATAGTTAAGTGTACAACTAAAATTTTTATGAAATAAATACTTTTCCCATTGATTTAGGAATAGTAGACGCTCCATGATTTTACATGAATGTTGGAATGTGTTGGGAGTATGAAGGATTCTTATTTGTCTTCTCATGACATCTTAAAAACTTTGTGAAGTGTCTAGAAATCTTTGTAGTTGATGTCTAGAGCCCTCTGTAGCATTTGTTTTTGAAACCTTCTTCTTTTCATGAGTTATTTAATAACTCATCCAACTGCATTATTTTATATTTTGAACACTCCCGGAGAAATATTAGAAGTAATTTTCAAAAAATTTGTTTACGATAAATAAACCAAATATCTACTTCACATCCAATCTTAAATAACTAAAGAAATTTCCATTATTACTCAAATCCACTTTAATACAAATATATTACAAATTAATATATGATTTTAATGGGTTGGTGATGAGACAATTTATAGTGTCATCAATGTACGCTTCCAAATTTTCCCTAAAATCACAATGGCAACATGTTAGGGCTAGAGTTACATCTTTACCAAGTAAAATACCTCCCTAAAACAATACAACCTTATATTTAGATCTTGCAACCATAACCAAGGGAGCATATACATACATGCATATATGCATACACATACATATAGATACATACTTCCAACAATTAGGGTTATATAATAACAAATAATATTCATACAATATTTATATTGCTATCAGAATTCAATTGTGTAGTTTACTAGTCAAACTCATTGATCCAAATTTCATGAATAATGGTTCACATGAACCAATATCTCATGAGAATGAATCAAATACTTAGCACTCATTGCATCTAGGTGATGCTCATAGGGGTGAAGCATCAGACCTTCTTGGGAGGTTACACATCCTAGTATTGCTCCAACTCAAGCATGCTTAAGTTGAATCTTGATAGCAATATCACAATTTGACTTGTGGAAAATATCTCCTACTTATCAATATTTATATTACCATACAAACACATTAATTGTTTGGGGAAGAAGCATGCTAGGTCTGTCTGAAGCCATCTTGCACTAAGCCCAAGAGTGGACACTCACCCTCTGTTGGAATTCATTGGCATTATGATGAGTTTTGTCATTGACGTCAAATAGAAAAGTAATTGTTATCGGCATTACTATCAGACATAAGGAAGAGTTATTGAAATAAGGAGGTCAACTATTGGAAGCCGACCACTATCAGTCGTAAGGAAAATCACGAAGCAACTGACAAGAAGGAAGAACAAAAAATAGTTTATGGAAATATTGAGATTAAATTTTTGATCAACCCTAAGATCAAAGGTCAGGAATGAAGGACGAGTGAAGGAGATTCAAAGATAAAAATCTTAAGTAAGAGATTATAAAGAGAAGTTGAGAAACAAAGAAGTTATGAGGACAAATTGAGCAGAGAAGAAAATAAAAAAGTAGAGAAGAATTGAGAACAAAGATTTAGAGCATAAGGAATCTGACAAGCTTTGGAGGGAAGCGTATACAGGTTGATTACTATCTTGTGAAGAATCCTAACAGTTTCTACAAGGTATTGTGAATCCCTTAACCGGGTAGTCTCTAATAGGACTGATAAGTTCATTTTTGTGTGAGCTTTTTGTAAATCCTTTAATAGGGTGAACGCCATATAGGCAAGATTAAATCTCTTAGCAGAGTAGTCTTAATAGGACTATATATACACTTAACAATATATCAGTCACTCCTAATCAGGTGATTCAAACAGAAGGTGACATATGTAAGCCCTAATAGGAAAAAACTTTTTCTGCAGTGAAGAGTTGTGGGTGTCATCCCCACCACATTTTTCCCTTTGACCAAGGATTTTTGCGTAACCAAAAATATGAGTGTTATGGATGTGTGGATGTGATTATGTGTTACTACTATTTACTTTATGTGTTAAGTTCCACCATATAAGTAATACTGTGAATACTAGCGGTTAAAGTTAATATCGGTTGATGTTTAATGGTTTAAAGTTCAATCAAGTGCAAAAGAAGGATAAGTTTGTTAATAATGATTCACCCCCCTCTTAGTACCCAATCTTTCCAATTAACAATTGGTATCATAGCTTAGTTATCTAGAGGGAAATTTTAACATCTTGAGAGTAGATCTTGGAGTATGGAGAGATACAAGAGAGAAAAGCAAATGGAAGAATCCTTGGGTGAAGCCTTGGCACAGGTTGAAGATATAAATAAGTTGATACACTCATTAAATAAAATGAAGGAACTATTAGAAAAATTGTAGATAACACTAGATAATATTGAAGAGCTATCAGAAAATAGTACAAATACAAAAGAAGATGCAGCAGTTGAGGAATTGTTGGACAAGAACACTGCCCTAGTGGAGGATCTATCTGAAGCCCAAAAGGAACTTTAAAGTCAAGTCCTAAGGATAACTGAACTATTGGAAAAGATGAGAACAATAGAAGATTCCCAAAAAGACCTTGAAACTAGAAAAATGAAATCTTGAGAAATCTATCAAAGACAAAGATGCTATCATTCAGAGGTTACAATAGGAGAACAACACATTGAATGTATTTATAAATAGTACAAATGAAGAAAACAGGCAGATACTTATCGAGAATGAAAATATGAGAAAGGAAGTTGAAACTTTGAAGAAAAATTTGAAAGTTGAGAAAGAGGTTAATGAAAGAATCACTAGGTTTGAGCTAAGCATGCAGAAGGTGGATGAACAATTGAAAAATCCAAGAAGAATGAGAGACAAAACTGGCCTTGGTTATATCAGTGACAACAAATTTGAAATTGGTGAATCGTCAAAATCAGGGACAGAGAATATATCACAAGAACCAAAGGAGCCTATTGGCACACATGGTAAGAAACCTACTAAACCTACATGCTACAACTCTAGAAATCTCGGTCATACATCAAATGTTTGTAGAAGCAGATCGGTCAACATTTTAAGAGGTATACACATTCATAGACATTGTTGCAATTGTAATAAGTTTGGACATCAGGCAAAAGAATGCAGACCAAGATCTAATAGCACATCATCAAAAGAAAGCTTTGCAGGTTACTGTTATACATGCAATCAATATGGACATAAATTTGAACACTGTAGAATGAGAAATCCAAGAAGAAATTTAGGACCATGGAGATCAATAGGAATGGTATGTTTCATTTGTCATAAGTACGAACATATAGCACAAATTTTTTGGTACCGACAAGCCAAAAGTGAAAACAACAAAGGAAAAACAATAGAAAATCAAGAAAAGGTGAAGAATGATAGGAAGAAGATTTGGGTCAAGAAGGAAGAAATCAATGAGCAAAAAGGTAACCCTCCAATCTCAAGTTTAGAGGATTCATCATCAAACAAAGCAAGTAAGTTTTTCTTAGGGAGCTAAAAGAAATTGTTAAATCTATTTGTCCCTTTACAAAAGGTTATGATTGAATTTTATATCAGCATGTAAAGATGAAATAGAATTCATACTGAAATTAGTTAGTATTAGACATTATTTTTTCATCATTATGAAGATATATAATTATCGGTGAAAAAGTCTAGTTATCGAATAGAAGGAATGATTATCAGTAGAAAAGTTACTGTTGAGAGAATTTATTATCATAATAGCCATTCAAATACTTTTCAATTAATAAATATGTGTCGACACTATTCATTTTCTACCCTACTTTTCTAAAGTAATCGTTTGAGCAGTATCTAAGATCCTAGAGCAGTCTATTGCAAAGTATCATCAGTAAGAAATTAACGTAGAAGTGATCAAGAGTACTTTCATGCCCTAGCTAGAAAAGTTGCAGAGAATTCCTAACGAACGTTTGAAGTTTTCAAGAGAATTTTTCCGAAAAGGATGGAAAAAAGAATTAAAAATACAGTAGTCGTTAGTATCAATGACAATTCAACACTTGAGTTTAAGTTGTGCCCCCCGAAGGCAGCATAAAAGGACATCACTGGAGCCCTATCATCATTACCATAGAGGGTAATGTTGATTGAATACATTAGATCATTTATTCACAACAAAATTGTTGAATTGGGTGATGCAGGGATTAAAAATATATACTACGATGAACTATGTGACAACAAAGTGTTGAAGGATGAACATAAGCATTTGGAACTAAAAGGTCTAACACACATGGTATTCACGCCCAAATTTTTTATTGAAGATTGGATTAGATATGTTTTGAGAAGAGTACATGACAAATGTTTATGGTTAGATGGAGACAAGCCAATCAAAATTAAAAAAGACCTAATTCACATGGTCACTAGCTTATTGGCTGAAGGAAAAGAATGTACCCTACGGGTGAGTAATATGGACAAGCTGAGGAAGATAACAAAAAAATTCAAGGATGGATGATCAATGAGAGTAGACAAGCTCAAGGACATAGAAACTTGTTTTGCAACAATGATCATTGGATATAAAGTCTTTCAGTCAAGCCGACCGAATAACGTACCAAGTAGTGCTATGTATGCAACCTACAAGATTGCCAAATTAGGTAAGAATTGTGATTTTTCAGAGATGGTGCGAACCTAGTTATTTTCCAACATGAAACGACTGAAGAAGGATAAAAAACAAGAGGTTAAGTTTGGATCACTACTTGTTTGTATATATTTTTATGTTAAGAATTTATTTCTTGAAATAGGTGAAGTGAATTGGAGCACAAACAAACCAATTATTTATCAAATCAATGATTAAATCAAACAATTAGGAGATGAATTTAATAAGATTATGTGGGGATACTTAAAATAATTTCAAATTAAAATGCAAGAACACTATCGGATAGCCCCGTCGGTAGTAGAAAATATAGGGATTATATTTGTTTTCTTGTAGACATTGACACATGCAGAATCCATCCTATGGAACCAAGGACATCTTGGGTTCCAACCTTTGGGGGTAAAAGTACAAACCTGTGTCACACTTTTATAAAGGAAAAGGACCACAACATGCAAACTATTCAACTTTAACAACATAAAAGGTGGCATTTGTATGTAGAATTTGAGGATGATGTAAACTAAAGAAATATGAAAAAAATGGATTAATTTTATGTCTATAAATTTTTTTAAACAAATTGAACAAGAATGTACATAGTTTTTTAATTATTGAAGTCCATTTTTCCATTGTCGAAACTGATGAAAATCTAGGGTCTAGTTCCCTCCAAACAAGCATATGCAAACAATCTATTTTTCCTCTGATTTCCAAATATGTTATAGATAAAATGTATAGCTAGTGCAGAAAAGAAGAAAGATTGATTTTCAATCTATATTTTCTCCGTTATAACTGCTCAAAGTTGAACTTATCTGAAATTGACAGTTTTCATC
>MU225903.1:358046-390262 GCA_018584345.1 Thuja plicata | reverse complement strand
TTTCCAATTGGAAAAGTTTAACCACTTATCTAGCTTAGCTAGAATGAATCTAGCTAGACCATATGTTTGACAAAAATTAATTTTTATTTAGAAATACTCAAATTTAGCTATGCTGATAAGTGGTCCTAAAACGTGACACAACTTTGCGCTTTTACCCTTGGTCATGAGGTTACACAAAAATACATAATTGGATGTGCAAAATATATCTTGAAACAACCAAAGGATACAACGGTTAAAATATTTGGAACATGCAAGGAAGCTTACAAAAGGATTACATTAGATATCAAGAAGCCTAAGATTTAGAAGAAGAAAGAACGTAAGTTAAAGAATTTGATAGACTAGTATGGAAGTGGTGAAGGTGAGCATAGTATACAGCTAGAAGAGATAGAGGAGAAACCACAAGTGAAACCCCTAGAGCTCCCCTCCACACCAGTCAAGAGGAAAATGATGAAACATGAAGGAACATCTACAGAGACAGAAGCTCTACCAGCGATTCAAAATATTGAGGATAGCAAAGTTCAGGAAGTGGAAGCAGAAATGATCACACCTATAACTATTAGTAAAAGAGAAAAAGATGTTGAGGAGACACTAAAAAGGGAAGTGCCTAAAAGGAGGCCATCACAACGTCAAGTATCTAAGAGGAGAAGCACCAAAAGTTAGAAGAAGATAACCCCTACCACTTTGAAGAAAAATGATACAGATGAAGAGGACATTGAATCAAAGAAGGAGATCGTGACATGGGGAAAACAATCAGACAAAAAACAATTCAAGATTCCAACGAACCCGATCGAAATAGAAAAATACATAACTGAGATAGGATTAGTTGGGAGAATCAATCCCACTGCCTTTGCTAAACTGATAGAGGAAGACAAGAAGTTAATAGAAGATAATATTGTTCAACATTTTCTAAAGTACAACAAATATCCTTGAGATGTGAAGGATAATGTTCCCAAAGAATTGTATGAGAAATTATTGGTAAGATGGGATTCAACCTATTACAAAGTTGAGGAACTGAGAGCGAAAATATTGAAGAGTTTATTACCAAAGTTATTAGAGAATGATGCAGAGGTATACATAGATAATTATAAAACAAAATTTAAAACAAAGACATTAACAACTATTGTATTAGTGGGCTGCATGTGTAAACCCAAATGTAAACATCGCCATATATCCTATTAGGATTCGCAGGTTCTCTGAGCAAACCCAAATGTAAAAATTGACATATTCTATAAATTGTATACGACTACAATCTTGGGGTTTCTTCCTTATTCTTCCACGGGGGAGTCATTGAATCAGTATATATTAATAAAAATATGGTGGGCATCCCACTTTGGCTTAAAAAAAAAACAACTATTGTATTAGCAAATGAGGAATCAATACTAGAGCAAGATATAAGTGAATTGTGGAAGAAAGTATTGAATGAAGAGCAAAATTGAGCCTATTCCAAGGAAGGAACTTCAAATGTTGATGATACGGTTATAGTAAGTGAGATAATCGACAATACACCAAGTGCAAATGATATGTCAGCAACCATGGATGCAATTATTATTGAGGATACTATTAAAGAATTGGAAAAGTCAACTAAGCAACATGACGATTTAGCACAAGTTTCTATTGAAAAAGAAGATGATAAAGTTACAATAGAGAAGACTATAGAGGATCAAAAAGTAATGAATAGGTCATTGTATAGGTAATGCAACAAGGAAATTTACTAGACCCCTTACTACAGAGTACATAAGAAATATTATAGGAAATGAAGAAGAAAGATGAAGTATTACATGGATAGAACACCATATCAGCTAAGCAACAACATTCACCTACTAATATGGAATAAACAGATACCAAGAAGGAAACCAACACCCAGAAGAAACAAGATACAAAAAATGTCGGTGATAAGCAACCATGCACCAGTGAGAAGCATCTTGATGAAGAAAAGAAAGATAAAGAAGAAAAAAAGAAAGATGAGAAGAAAGATGATGACAAAGATAAATATAAAGATGAGAAGGAGTAGAAAGACACCAAAGGTAAAAGGAAAAGAGAATTGGAAGAAGAAGAAGAAGATGAGAATGCAGATGATGATGATCCTGAGTTTGACATACTCAAATAGGATCCAAGAAATTTGAAGAAGAATAAAGAAAAAGAAGAATATTCAAGAGTTTTGAATAAGAAGGAAAAATTGGATAAGGAGAAAGCAAAGAAACAAAAGAAGAGAGTTTTGATAAGAACATTAGATTTGTTTGAAGATCTCATGCCAGATGTTACTGTGGATGAAGAAGAGTCATTAATTTACCAACTGAAAGCTTACATTGACGAAATCAATCAATCAGGAAAAAATTAGAGGAAAGACTAACCAACAATGCAACGAAGAAACTAGAAGACAATATTGTACAACAACTGTTAACCAAGATTACAGTTTTTGAAAGTAAAGTTATCAAAAGTTATTGAAAATTTGAAAGGATTTTTGAAGAAAGAAACAATGATGTACACCAGTTTGTGTAATTTTGTAGAGTATACAAGTGACATTGGCAATACGATTAAAGGAAATCATAATGAGCTAGTACAACATATTGGCAATCTCCATCCTACAAGAAATTTTATGGATCATTCAACGAAGCTGAGAGAGATTATTTTGAAGGAACAAGAGCTAACAATAGAGAGAGAAAGTCAACATATGCAGATATTAGAATTGCAAGGTATAATCACACCACATATTGATATAATTAAGGCTAATGTTACAATAGTGGAGAAAATTGTGCAAAGACTAGAGTTAAGTGTCATGGACAGCCTTGAAGCACTTGCATCAGACTTAAATGGACATATGATAGGATTGAAAGCACTACAAGAAGAATGGGATACAATCTTGAAGAATACATGAGACAGGTACAAGTTTATCATGGACAAACTATAAGCAACCTAAATCATTATTACACCAATTGTAAATATCATTTGGCACTGAATGCCAAAAAAGGGGAAGTATAAGAAAATGGGAAGTATAATAATAAATCTAAGGGGAAGTAGAAGAAAATAAAGAGAAGTATATTGGAATATACAAAGTATATAGGCATATTCAGGACATGGACATATGACAAAGTTTTTTCCATCAATTCCAAAGGGGAAGATTGTTAGAAATCATTGGCATTATGATGAGTTTTTTCATTGATGTCAAATAGCAAAGTAATTGTTATCAACATGAATATCAGACAAAAGGAAGAGTTATTGGAATAAGGAGGTCAACTATCAGAAGCCGGCCACTACCGATCGTAAGGAAAATCATGAAGAAACCGACAAGAAGGAAGAACAAAAAATGGTTTATGGAAAGATCGAGATTAAATTTTTGATTAACCATAAGATCAAAGGTCAGGAATGAAGGATGAGTGAAGGCGATTCAAAGATAAAAATATTAAGGAAGAGATTATGAAGAGATGTTTAGAAACGAAAAAGTTATGAGGACAAATTGAGCAGAGAAGCGAATCAGAAACCAGAGAAGAATTGAGAACAAAGATTTAGAGCATAAGGGATCTGACAAGCTTTGGAAGGAAGCATATATAGGTTGATTACTATCTTGTGAAGAATCATAACAATTTCTACAAGGTATTGTAAATCCCTTAACTGGGTAGTCTCTAACAAGACTGATACGTTCATTTTTGTGTGAGCTTTTTGTAAATCCTTTAACAAGGTGAAGGTCATATAAGCGGGATTAAATCTCTTAGCAGAGTAGTCTTAATATGAATATAGATACACTTAACAATGTATTAGTCACTCCTAATCGGGTGAGTCTCTCAAAAGGTGACATATGTAAGCCCTAAAAGACAAACCTTTTTCTACAGTGAAGAATTGTGGGTGTCATCCCCACCGTAGTTTTTCCCCTTGACAAATAGTTTCTACGTAACCAAACATCTGAGTGTAATGGATGCGTGGATCTGATTATGTGTTACTGTTATTTACTTTATGTTTTAAGTTATAACATATCAATAATACCGTGAACACTATCGGTTAAAGTAAGTATCGATTGATGTTTAATGGTTTAAATTTCAATCAAGTGTAAAATAAGTATAAGTTTGTTAATACCGATCCACCCCCCTCTCAATACCTAATCTTTCCACTTAACACCCTCTTGGCCCTAATGGACATGCAACATGCACATCCACTTGAGGTGGCCTACTTAGTGGCATATTTGTATTTTCTTTCCCTATCTATACCTCACCCCCTTAAGGCCAATAAACATCCTTACAAAGTTAGAGAGAAGATCATAATGGGGGCTTCTTGACTAGCCTATCTAAGCCCAAGAGAAGATCTTTTCCCTCTTGGCCCTTGGGGAAAGCAACATGGACATTCCCTTGAGGTGGCCTACTTAGATGACAACCTCATAATTCCCCTCTTCCTTACACCTCCTTTCTTCTATACATGATGGAGGTTTCAAACATATTTATTATGGACATATGCTTATATATATATGTATGTATAAATATACACACACACACACACACACATATATACATACATACATACATACATACATACATACATACATATATATATATATATATATATATATATATATATATATATAGAGAGAGAGAGAGAGAGAGAGAGAGAGACGATAATTGTTGTTGGTAATAATAGTCCTGAGATGATCAAAAGTCTTTTGTATTTTTGTGCTCGATCTAAAAGTTATCTTCCTCTTTTGAATATTGTTCTTCTTATATTTAAATTTTTGTTTATATCTAACGATGCTTATTCATTTGAGGTCAATATTTGTCTATATCCCCTCATCAAGTGAAGAGGCGCGCCTCTTTCTGTTAGTAATGGTTTATAAGAGGGTTTTCCTTTTCTTTTGTGTCATTTGATCAAGCATCCATCACACCTCTTAGAATTACCCTACCTCAACTAACCTCCCATGATCATTGATCCTCCATTCTCTTGTTGATTGTTGGTGTATATCTTTGATTAGGAAAATCATGAGGTCTTGGTTCAAGATGATTTTCCTTAATGTGGTAGGGTCGTGATAGTCTATCATTAATGATATTGCTTTTCCTCATGTAATTTCAAATTGGAATGTTTGAAGTTTTCTTCTCGTTCCCGTGTAGCATCCTCTATGGGTATACCTTTACACTTAACCAAGAATTAAGAAATAGTATTATTCCTCAACCTCTTCTCCTACGCATTAAGGATGATTTTGGGTTCAAAGATTGATTTTCATTTGTCATCAAATGGAGGTAATTACACAAATAAACTAACATGTTTCCTTAGGAATTTTTAAGTTAGGATATGTGAAAGACATTATGAATTACGTTTTCTTGGGAAATTCCAATTCATAAGATACTTTGCCTATGATTCTTAGAATTTTGTATGGCTCATGAAACTAAGTATTTAGCTTTTTTCCTCCACTAACCTTTATTGAAGATTGATTGTATGGCTTTAGTCATAAGAAAACTAAGTATCCAACTTAAAATGTTCTTTTGGTACAATTTCCTATATCTTCCTCTGGTTTTGGGCGTGGTGTAGATTGTCCTTAAGTGTATTCATAATATCCATACTTTGCTACACAAAATCCTTGGCCCTTGGTACTTGACTTTCTTGGATAACCAAACTTCCAAAACAGGTCACCATGTATCTGTATAAGGCCTTGAATGGGATCGTCCCAATTGACATGTTGTGGGTGCTATTATAGAAATATTCACCAAGGTGCAACCACTTTACCCATGTATTTTTTCTGTCTTGCGACATTATCCTTCTAGCCACTTGTTTATGATTTCTATATGTTCATCTATTTGCAGATGATAACTTGTATTCAGTGTGAGTTTTTATTCTGGCTAGATTGAAGATTTCTTGTAAGAATAATCTAAGGAATTGTCTCTCTCTCTCTATCACTAACAATGTTCCTTTGAAGGCCATGGATTTTAAAGATTTCTTTGGAGAATACATTGATTACTTTTGGAGCTGAAAAGTCAGAAGATAATGCCATTAAATGAAAGTACTTGGTGAGGAAATATAGTATCACATATATAAATTCCCTTGAACTTTGGGTAACCTGGTTACGAATTCCATAGAAATACGCTCTCTTTTTTTATTTGGAATGGGTAAAGGCTATAGGAGTTATGTTGGGTGGTTTTCTCAATCTTGTTTCTTTAACAAGTTATGCATTCTTACACATGTCTAAAAACATCCTGCTTGATTCATTTCCAAGAGTATTTTTCCCTTATTTGTTTATAGAGTTTGAAGTACCCCTAGTGATTGACTAAAGGATTGTTATGGTATTCTTTGAATATCTTGTCTTTTATTTTCAAGCTGGGTTTAAGGAATATCCTATTCTTGTATATGATAATCTCTTCTACTACCATGTATTATTCATCAGGTGTGTTTCCCTTGAGGATTCCATTAGCTTGCGAGTCCTTGAAAAATTCAATAATAACATCATGCTTTCAGTCTGGTACGATGTGTTTCATGGAGTTCAAGTGAGGTTGTCATGACAAGGAATCTGCTACAACAATGTTTGTCCCTTACATATATTCAATGTAAAATTCATATGCTTGTATCTTTCGTACCCATTTCTATTTTTTGTCATTTAAATCATTTTGATTCATGAATAATCTTAAGCTATCATGATAGGTTTTGATGTTGAATTTTACACAAACCAAATATTGTTTGAACTTGATTAGGGCGTACAAGATTCCTAACATATCCTTGTCATATATTGAGTAGTGTCTTTCAATTTTGGTGGGCTCATGGCTTTTAAATTTGATTGGACATTTTTTCCATAAAGACCAATCCAATACCTTCCTAGGAAGAATCACATTGCAATTCAAAAAGTAATGTAAAATCAAGAATGGCTAGGACAGGGAATGAGCTCATTACCTATTTTAGTTTCATGAAAGCATGTTGATTCACCTCATTCCACACAAAGGCCCCCTTTTTGGTCAAGTATATGAGTATGGTAGCTAGCTTAGAGAATCCATTGACAAATCATTGATAATTGCTTTAACCCACAAAGCCCCTGAGTTGTGTTAGAGTTCTTAGTTGTGGTCATTCCTTAACGACTTTAATTTATTCTCTATCCATTGTCATCCCTTGTGCATTAATTTTATAGGATATTTTCTAGCCAAAATTCACATTTGGAGGCTTTGGCATATAGCTATTTTTGGTCCAAAATATTTGGGACTTCCTCAATATGTTTAAGATTTTTTATTTCCATGCCTTACTCTAAATAAGGATGTTATTGAAAAATATGAGTATGAACTTCTTAAGTTTTTTTTTTTTCAAATATATGGCTAATGCACGATTGAAATGTTGTAATGGCATTTTTCAAGCCAAAATGGAGGACCATAAATTCAAATTATCCATAGTGACACCTAAAATTTTTCTTGGGAATATCTTCTTTCCTCATTCTTATTTGATGATAGTTGGACCTTAGATCAATATTGGAGAAGTATCTTCCTCCATTTAGTTCATTGATTAATTTGTCAATTCTTGGGATAGCGTAAAATGTGTTTATTTTCTTTTAGTTTAAGGCCTTATAATCTATACACATTATCATGGTACCATATTTTTTCTTAAATAGCACCATGAAGGATGAGAAGGGACTATAACTAGGTTGGATATGACTCATCTCAAGTAGTTCCTTAATGGTCTTTTCAATTTCCTCCTTGAACTTCTAGGGGGTTGTAGGGGGTAGTCATCAGTTTAGACTCTTCTTCTATTTCTATTGAATGTTCAAATATTTTTTTAGGGGGTAGTCCTAGTGGAATATCACCGAATACCTTCTTATCTTTATTCAAATGGGTTGGACGCCAATGTGAATTTCTTTTACTTGAGTGGAAGTCTTGTTGAGAATCATACATTGCGAAATACACTCTCCTTGTCCATGTCTAAAGATATTCTCCATCCTTTTGGATGAGACTAATTTTTGGGATTCATGGAGTAAGCCTCTTAAAGTGACTTATTGTCCATTATGTTGGAAACTAATCTCCAAATTTGGGAGGTCAAAAATGAAGTATCCTAAGGAGTGTATTCATGCAATACCTATGATCACATGGGTATTAATTTTGCCACATAGAAATCCTCTTTAATGGGGTGTTTCCCTAGGGTTATTTCTAGTTGGGGAATCACCTCGGTACATTGAGCCATAGCTCCTATTTCTAGGGCTATTGTAAACACCTTAAAGTCCTTAGTTTCCAATTTCAAAAATTCAGCTAGATTTTCATTGATAAAGTTGTGGAATGCCCCACTATCCATGAGGGTGATTAATTTTATCCCCTTGAGAGTAATTTTTTTTGAGAATGGATGGTCTCTAGAGGGTTGTGAGATGGTAGCTAAATTTCCATGCTCTTCGTCATCGTACTATACATTTTTGATAAGGTTTTCTTTTGTTTCTTTATCGAATATTGCTTCTATGTTATGTAGTTGGCTTCTTTTTCTGCATATGTGTTTGTGTTCTCATGGTTCTTTACACTTAAAGCACAAAATCATCCCTTTTAGGTCATCTCATTGAATTTTGATATTATCTCTCTTGCATACATGTCCATGCTCCCACTTCTCATTAAAATAAAAGTATGTTCTCCCTTTTTGGAGTTCATTCTTATGCCTATATTGTTTATGGAGATACTTGGAATGTGTGTTTGATGAAAATATTTTTGGGTTGGGATTCTCTTTTGATGGGGTAATTTCCAACTTCATTTCCTATTGGATTTCCTCTTCAAGGTTTATTGGATTGAGGGCACTTATTGTCTCCTGGATTGATTCTTTTAATCCTTCCACAAATAAGTATGCGAGTCTCCTTTGAGAATTTTTTGGTACCGTGACAAATAGCTTTTGGAATTTTGTGGTGAAATCTTCTACCATTCCATATTATTTTAGTTGATTTAGTTGTTTAAAATACAACTCCAGATACTTTTCATCAAATCTTGTGATTAGTTTTTGTGTAAATTAATCACAAGTGGTTATATGTTGGTGGCCTTGGGTAACAAGGCCATGGTGCCACTAATCATGTTTTGTTCCCATTAAGTAGAGTATGATGAATTTTATGACACTTTCTTTTTCCATGAGGATAAATGAAGGATAAGTGTCTAATTTTTGGACCCATAAACTCACCATGAATTTTCTAGATCCATCACAGTTAGGAAAGGTCATCTTACTCACCCTTTCCTTTAATTCTTTATTGGGTTGACCTCTTCCCCTTTTTGGTATAACTCATGTTTTGAAATCACAATAGTTCCTAAAGGAGTCATTTCTCCTAACTTTAGAGTCTAAACTTGAGTATATTTTTGCAAGTTCTTCCACATCATCAAAGGTTGGATTATGGACTTTCTCCTCTACTATTGGTTCTTACCTAGGTGGGAAGGGAGGTCTTGTTGGCATGGGTGTTGATACCCTTGTTGGGTTATCATTTTCAAAGTGGTTGGAGTGAGTACCCCTCCGATTTTTTTGTGGGGATCTAGAGTTAATATTACTCATGTTTTGGATGGATCAGAGGAAAAGTTGGTTTGTTCTTTCAATTCTTTTCATTTTTCTCCTTGAGAGTTTGGCTAGTTTTCTTCATAAAGGCCCTCATTTAATTTCCCATTTTTTCGCTCATAGCGAATGTAAGATTATTTCTTTCTATTTCCAAAGCCCTTTAATCCCTTTGTCTTGTTTGCATTAAACATTCTTCATTCCTTAGTCTGGGAGGACCAGTGCATTGATACCAATCATAATGTCCCCTTATAAATTTTCCCTCGAATCACAATGACAACAAGTTAGGGCTAGGGTTACATCTTTACCAAGTAAAATATCTCCTTAAAATAATATATTCCTATATTTAGATATTACAACCATAACCAAGGGAACATATACATATATATACTTCAAACTATTAGGGTTAAAAACCATTCAAACACATTAGGCTTTCATGTAAGAAGCATGATAAGTCCAGTCAAAACCATCTCGCACTAAGCCCAAGAGTGGACACTCACCCTCTAGGCCTCAATGGGCAGACAACATGGAAACCCACTTAGGGTGGCCTATTTAGTGGGGTGCTTTCATATGCTTTCCCTATTTGTGCCTCATCCCCTTAGGGTCAATAACCATCATTATAGAGTTAGAGAGGAGATAATGATACTTGATACCTTTTATACTTAATCATATGGTGATAAACTCATAATGATACTTGATATATGTAATACAATAGCATGTATTATAATCTATAAATTTGTGCGATGTGGTGATTAATTCCAATTATATGATATTTTGTTTTAAATTGATATGTTTGTATACTTGCTCTATTTTCAACTACCCTGTAGCTTCAAAGGAGGATTTGTGAAATACTCTTGCAATTAGTTATCTGTGCTATAATGATGGAGTCAAAGGTGATGATAAATGAGGTCGCTCTCATTAAAATGACTCTACCCTTGCTACTTCTACATGCATGGAGATGAAGACTTTATGAATTGAAAATGATCATCCATTGGGTGATAAAATTGTTCCTATAAAAGTGTATGATCCATGATGGAATACTTGAGTTCTACTTGGATTCCATGTTTGTAGCTCTATTAAGTAGTTGTTTTGTTTTTAGAATAAGTCACATCTTGCCAAAGAATGACATGTGTGTAGTAAAGTTTTGATGACATTTATGATTGATGATTCTCAGATTTCCTATAAAATATAGGATAGTCTTAAGAGTAGTAGTTTGAATATTCACAGATATTTTTCTAGATTATACTCATTAATATATATTGTTGATATTGTAATCTCTAGTACTTTTAATGCAAGTGGATGTTTATCTTCAACAAAGTGAAAGTTCTAAATTGATTTGAGGTTATGAATCCTCGTGCAGGGCCACTTGAGGTGAAATAATCCCCTGGTTAGAGTTGGTTAAATATGTAGTTCCATTTATTACATTCATGCATAGTGGTAATGTGTTTAATTCATTATAGTTGATTACAATGTTAGTTTTATTCAGTTTACAATAACCATTAAATCAACTAATAATAGATTCAGCTAAGTTTTATTGTAACAAGTATTTTATTAGTAATTATATCGATAATAGTCATTACCCGCAACTATACCTGTGCGGTCACACCCACAACCATTGTTGTGTTACTAGTGTTGATGTTAGATCTCTTTTCTCGTTGTTTTTTCCTTCACAAATTGTTACTATTTTATGTATTAAAGTAGAATCTAGAAAACTTTGTTGCTCATATAGTGTTAGTGCCATCCAAGTATATACATCTTTGGTCGATAATTAAATGAGCCTCCCTTAGGATGAAAGGTTAATTGAGGATTAGTTGCCTTGTTAGGAGTATGCATAGAGTTGTCTACACCAACTAATACTCTGTAATGAAGACTAGTAATTTTTGCACTATTCTCGGGAGTGGTGCTAAGGCTTATGATTTTAAGCATAGATTTGATTTCTTGTTATTTTCTTTGTAGTATATATGTTATGCTTTCCAGCTTTAGAATTTAGTTAGCATATTTTTTTTTTAAAATCTACTAACAAGTGCAAAATTTTTTTTATAAGCTTAAGATACATATGGAATGTGATGACAAAGAGATGCATAAGGAAGATTTCTTCCCTCTGATAAAATAAAAGATATACAAGCTATACATATTGACCCAACAAATCCATTGAGTCTGATTCGAGAACCAAATGAAAGAAACAATGAAAAGAGAAGGGGACACTTTTAGGGACCTTTATTAAGAGGAACCTTCTTATAGCTCTGAGCATACAAGAGAAATAGTCAAAATAGCTGATGAGGAGGTAGAGAATCTATGAAACCTTGTCATCTCTAAATTCCCTTTATCAAACCAAGAAAGAGTTGCTACTCTCAAGAATATACCCCCATCTACTTTGCTTAATTTATATGGTTTAGTTACCAAAGATCCCTACTACTTTTCTATTTTAATTTTATGTTCTCTGCCAAAGCTATGATTATATTACTGATGCCCATAGACTTAAGCTCTTCCCAACCACCATGAAGGATACTATTTTGAGACATTTTATGTGGCTTGGAAGAAATGCCATTGATAGATAGGCAATAATGAAGGAGAAGTTCTTACAAAAATATCAAGACTACTATAGAGGTGGGGATTTAAGGAAAGAAGGCATTTTTATGATGACTCTGAAGGAAGACCAACCTATAAAAGACTATATAGAGAGATTTTAGTTAGATTTGAGGAAATTTCCACAAAATTGAATCTCTCCTAAATATCTTAAGCTTTTTTTCTTGAGGGGAGTCAATGATGACTATATTGGTGCATGAAACTTAATGGTAAGTAGAGAAATTACTTAAGAAACACCTTTGAAGATATTTGTAAGTTGGATAGGAACTATTCAAGATCAATGTTGAAGAAGAATAGAAGCAATCGACTGTTGCCTACTTCTAAATATTCAAATGGTATCTCTCACGTGGAACTTAGTAACATGCTATCCGATATGAAAGATGGTATAATTAGACATATGGCTACACAACTGGGTATGCTACATCTTAAGAAGAAGAAGAAGAGAGAAGAGATTGTTGGTGTGCTCACCAAGTATTATCCTTGTTATCGAAAAAAATCTACTTGTAAGTACAAGAAAGTGGCCTCTATATTAGAAGAAAATCCCCCACGACCAAAGTTACACATAGTAGAAGATGACGAGGGACAAGTGTTCTATATTTATCAACACAAACCATTGCAGTAGAGACAAGTTATGCCTCCTAATACATTATCTTATGGTAATGCATCATCTAGACTCAATCAAAGTGCTACAAGATATTATGCTCGATATATTTTATAGGTCAATTGGCCAATATTATAGGTCATTTTATTGTTCAATTGACCAATATTATGCTCGGTACATTAGTTGTTCCTAAGTATACAGATCCTGGTAGCCCAGTTGTAGATGTTCAAATAAATGACACTCATAAAATAGCCTAATTAATTTAGAGTCAACCAACAATATCATGACTAAGGAAACCATGAATATCCTTTAGCTAGTTAATATCAAGCCAATTCAAATCATGTTATAATTGGATGATAGGTCCACTGTCAAACCAGAAGGGTTTATAGAGGATTTGGTTGTCACTGTGGATTCATGGGACTATTATGATTTCATTGTTTTGCAACCAAAAGCTACTTTGGGAGGATATCCCTTAATAATTTGGGAAACCATGGTTGGATACACCATATGTTAGTCTTTAAAGGAACTGAGAGGGGGGGGGGGAGTGTGAATAAGTGCAAACACAATTCTAAAACACTTTTCAAATAACTTCCATAATAACCAACATGCAAAAGAAAATACCACATAGAAGTTAACAGATAAAACATTCACACAAAGTAAACTCAAGATTCAAGATTTTTCCCGTGAAAACCCTTGTTAGAGGAAGATAACAACATGTGAGATGATACCCACAAATTTCACTAGTACACCAAAGAAATCTGCCCTGTTAGGAGCAATTACAAACATCCTGCTAAGGGCATACCCAATTAAGAGCTAATACAAGTCCTGTTGAGAACTACCCTGTTAAAGGAACTGAAACTCCTTCTGAGAGTCACCTTGTTAGAGGATTTATACTTCAGATCTTGTTAGAGATCTTGCTCACCCTATTAGGAGTGACCTTGTTAAAGGATTTAACGTGCAAACTTGTTAGGGCTTGCCTTGAGATAGACCCAAGAGTAAATGATCTGATTATAACACTTCCTGTCTGACAGATCCACTTCAATTTAGATCACAACGCCTCCTTAAGCATCCAACAACTTCACACAATCACAATCACCTATCGCAATGCCTCAACTCTCCAATAACCCTAAAACTTGATTTCATCCTTTTTTTTATAATTACTTTTCCAAGTCGGCCTTTTCCCTAAAAGGTTTTACCCACTGACATAGAAATCAAATCCAATCGCACCAAAATGCATTGGTCAACTCAATAAAGTCAACACAATATTAACCAAGTCATAAACAATCATTTACTAACATTAAACTGACCGGTTAGTTGATCTAATCAAACTCACTTTGTCTATCTCCTATTCTTTCTACTAGTGTCGCTTCAATCTTGAATAACTTGCTCAATTCTGCAATCTAACTTATGCAAACATAGATATAACTAGATATGCCTTTGTAGATGATAAATGCATGATCGCGCATTCTAACTTGATCTCCAACTCCAGATCCGGTCACTTGTACCTTTCATAATGTCTTCTTCCCGATTAACTGAACACTTAGTCAATTTTCCAATTAGATCCTTCAACACCATCAGTAGAATGGATCATATGCCTCCAATAGATCATGTTTCCAGAAATGACAATGCCACAGTACAATCACATGATCAGAACTAAGAACATGTTCATCAAATGCCAACAATCTCCCCCTTTGGCATTGATGGCAATACTTAGAAAAATAAACAAAAAATTGCTAAGTGTCTAACTACCGCATAAATGAAAAATATATTACATTGCAAAGCAATAATCTAATTCTCGACAGCTCAATAACTCCCCCTAGGAATTACAAACATGTATACTATTCCCCTTAACCATTACATTGCATTTTTTCATGGACTCAGCCAAATTTCAGCTTTATTTACATTACTCTCCATTTGACAACAATGACAAAGGTATTACAAAAGATGTCAAAATTTTATTTATGTAAGAGTAGCAACACCTAATTACATTCTACTGAAAACATCATCGAAGGTACCCTTCAAAATCTATAGATCATTGTACCAAGTCTTCAGTAAATTCTCCACAATGGCTATCTGTCCACTTAGCAAAAATGCTAATTCTTCTAAACCATCAACTGGGCACACATCTGGAAATGCTAGGGCCTACTCAACCTCCTTCACACCATGTTGCAAAATGTCCAACTTGGGAATCAACAAACTCTGCAACTCCATCAAGTTAGCTATCCTCTTTTCTCATTCCTATTTGATTTCAACTTGTTGTTTATATTGCTAACCTTAGCACCAAAGTTAGTAGCAGGATCATGTATAGGATCAAAATTTGAAACAAGCAATCTAAGCTCCTACTGAGCTTCACATTTTTTCCTCTCTAAATCTTTCAAGAAATAGGAAAATTCAGAGATAGATTTGAGTATCTTACCACCCTCATTTAATGCATCCATTAACCGATTGACAACCAAAGTAAGTGTTTTATTGTCAGTGACAATTGACTGTGCTAACTTCTTCGATCTCTTCTTCTCATATTCCTTCTCTACTTTCAAAATTGCAACATCCTCTAAACTCTTCATTTCATCACTGGCAGCAGTAACCAAATGAGCTAGTTGCTCTATCGGTTTAGCAGTCTCATCATACTTCACATTGCTTAATAAATCTAAAAGTAAATCTGTGGTAGTGACAATTACCTATGCTTCATGTTGCATCCTTTTCAGTTTAGCCTTTGACTTGATCACCATAGAAAATTCTATCATCTCCTTGAGGCTCATAGTGCTTAAGTCAATCTGTCCTTTAATCGATATATCATCTACACCAATACTTAACTTGGACTGAGAGGAAGGTGTTACCTTTTCTTGATTTGGTTCCTTCTCTATAGTTTCCTCCTCATGTTCCTGTTTACCTTGTATGTCAACATATATAGCCTCCTTTTCTTTTACTTGTTCTTTCTGTTGATCATCTGTAGAAACTCTATCTTGTGTATCATCAGTCATATCCTGATGGATACCCATGTTTACTAGTTCTTCTTCCTTGTGTTCCTTGTGTACATCTTGTTGATCTTGTGTATCCATTTGCTCATCCTATATATCCATTTGATTTCCTCAAGTGTGATCTTCACACCGTCAATAGTAAATACCTCATCAGTTTGAGTTACCACTGGATCACCCTCTTTTTCTTTCACTGATTCCTCTTGAACGTCCATGTGAATTCCTTCACTCTTATCCTTCACCAAACCAAAGTGCCTTCTTAGAATCTCCTATGTTTCATCTTGCACCGATTGGTTATCCCCAACTAATAGCTTTGTAACTCTTGCTCTTGTCCTAAATAAAGGTCTTACCTTTTTAATCATTTCCTCTATTTCTTCCTCAAATGAGCCGGGTAATAGCCTTAGTAGAACATACTTTACTAACTCCTTATCCTTTACAAGTTCTATCTTCCATCTTGCTGTGATTTGATCATATAGGACATTGGGAATTTGTCCATGCAGATCGATTAAAGCTTGAGTAAGCTTATTCATGCTTGCAATTACAACATTTTCAACCTTTTTCTGATCTCCCTCATCAAGTAAGTGATAATACTTATTAACTCCAACAAGTACTCCATATTTACTAACATTTTGAATGATTGCATTGACAGAAACTTCTTTACCATATTCATATTCAACAATCTTAGTAGTGGAAGAACCTACCACCTTAGATTTCTTGCCTTTAGCCATTAGTCCCTTCTCCTCTTTTTCAGATTCTGTCTCTTCACTTTCTTCATAAACACCTTTCTTATCCCTCTTTGCCTTTTGTTTCTTCCTTTTACATGTCACCTTTGATGTGCTTTGTGTCTCCTTGACTGATGTAGCTTTAAGCTTAACACTCTTTACTGGCTTCTTCTCTTGTGTTTTGGTAGGAGAAGATTTCTCCTTCTTGACTTGTGTAGTACTTCTAGTTTGCCGACTGGTTGGGGTACTACCGTTTCACCAACTTCAAAATCATCAACATCTGCTGCACCAAATGTACCATCTTGCTCTGCAGCATGTTTGGCTCTTTCCTTCTCAATTTGTTTCTTTGCGAAACCTTTCCGAGTCATTAATTTATCAACATCCTTTCTCACTTTTTTTTCAATAATAGGTTCCATCAAATCCTTGTGCACTTTAAGTGACTTCTCTTCATATGTCCCAAACCTTGGAGTCTTGGGATCTATCGGTTGAGCCAACAAATTATCTGCATAAAAAGCCAGAATATCTCCATCTACTTCATAACCCATAGGCATCACCCATGAGGTCCTTGTCTCAAATGCTTCCATCAAAAAAGTGTCTGCGTCTACCATGAAGCAAATGGTATCCTTATACCTTTCAACAATTTCTGATGGTATCCTTTCCTTCTCATGCATCTTCTTCTGAAATTCTTTAAGGTAACCCCATACCTTGCTAGTGAAATAATTTCTTAAGAGTTTGATACAGTTATTGATTTGAATAAAAGATGGAGTATCCATTGACCATGTAATGTTGCCGATACTAGGAAACATGTTTTGAAAATGGAAAAATAAACACATGATCACCTGACTATACTTGAACTTTTGTCTCTTGTCCTTTTTCATCCTATCCAGATTCATCTGTAAATGCTCTCTCATAACTTCAGCCAAGTCATAGTCTTCATTTTCCTTGATCATCATATGTGTTGTATGAATAGCACATCGGGTATACTATTCATCCTACTAGAATGATACACCTTGTAGCCAATAACCCTAGATGTATACTTTACCTCTTCATCTGAAATATCATTCACAATCATAGCACAACCATCCCACTTAAATTCTCCCAGTCCGATCATTTCATCCTTAGGAATGGTGCGAAGAACATGCACATCACCGGTTGCACATAGACTGGTTACAACATGGATTGCTTCCTTTGTTATTTTATGTGGTCGATCTAACCACATGAACTGGTCATGAATTCTTCTCTGAACATACCTGACCTGATCATCTTCAAATTCAGCGGGCTAACTAACTGCGTGATGAAAACCTTTATCAAAAATTTGTTTATGTTCATCCTTCAACACTAAGTTGTCATCACATAACTTCTTGTATTGTTCATGTATTGCCCCTAATCCTAGGTCTTCCAATTTGCAATGAATAAAATCTCTAACATCCTCTACATGCAGCACACCATAGGGCACACAAGTTAGGGCACCCACTAGGTCATTTTCCATTGATTTGAATGGATATTTCTTAAACTCTGGTCGTGGCCTTTCAGTAATATCAATCAACTTAGGAGTAGCCATCTCAAATTTTCAACCACAAGAGCATATATCAGATAAATACCTCAAATAGTTCGCAACTAGGGTTCTTGCATAAGAACACGACAACACCGATTGATTTTCTCTTCCAGATCAGCACAAACAATCTCTCCTTATCGCTTGGATCTTTGCAAATTACTTGAACAATGCTTCTTTTGCTCCACAACACCTTTCAAAATGTGCAAGGTGAAAATGAAATCCAAAATAGCCTTTTTATCTACCTTCACACACTTATATTAAATGCACTTACTGATAGAACTTACCTTTTCACTGATTGACCCAAAAACTCATTACCGATAATTAAAAAACCATGTAATTTATCAAAGCTTCATGATACACTCCAAAAGACCTTATTTCATCTAAAAATGCTGATAGATCTTACCATACAGTTATAGGGGGTCCGAAGATGGATTCAACAATACTTGCTCCACCTAAGCCACATGAAGGCTTATTTTGATGATGAATTCTCCACACCCGATGGAGATGTAGATTCCTCCGATGTCTTATTGTCTTCCTTCTACTTCCAAGTCTTGTTCATCTCTCTCCCGACCTCTTCTACATTCACAGTCTGCTTCTCTTTCCAGTTGCTTGCTTGGTCTACCGATTGGTTCCTTAATCTGCAGTTCCTTGCTAGGTGTCCAATCTTGTGACGATGAAAACATGCCATACCAGTTGATCTCCATGGTCCAACATTACCTCTTGCAATCCTCATTTTGCAATTCATAGCCATGTGTCCATAATTACCACAGATTGAGCATGTGACATCTAATTGCCTCTCCCTTTGGTAAGGTCTTTCCCGACTCACATGTGACCTTTGATTGATCACTCTTGACCTGCACTCATCAACTTTGTGACCATTTTTGTTGCAGTTGTAACAATAACCATCAAAGCTACTACATCTACTACTGGATCTAGATCTACAATCATAAGTAGTATGTCCATACTTTTTGCAATTGTAGCAATATCCATCAAAAGTGCTAGGTCTATTTACAAACCTACTCCTACATACATTTGCAGTATGACCTACCTTATTAAAATTGAAACATACAAGTTTGTAAGATTTCTTACCAGAATTTCTTTGTGTTACCTTCTGTGGAGACTTTCCTTCTTGCTTTCTCTCCTTTGTTCCACAAGATTCATCAACTTCAAAAGTAGTATAACCGATGTATCCAAGACCTGTGGTCTCTTTGCTCCTTTGATTTTTTAGTTGTTCATCAAGTTTTGCAGTGCTCTCATTGAATTTATTCAGTAGATCATTAGCAGCCTTCAACTCTCCTTTCAATTGCTCGTTCACATTTCTTAGATTCTCATTCTCCCTTAGGGATTTTCCATTTTCTTCATTTGTATCATGGAGATGTTCATTAAAAGTGCCAACTTCTTGTCTTGTCTTGAAAATTTCATCCTCTACAGCTTTTAGTGCCTCATCCTTGGCCTTTAAGGCATCTTCTACAACTTTCCTTGCATCCTCTACAGATCTCCTTGCTTCCAAATATTCAACCATCCTAATCTATTGAGCTTCAATCTCTCTCTTAAGGTTTTTCTTGTCTTTGCACAATTTTTCATTCTCCATAGCCATGGCTTCTAGGGTTGCATCAGATTCCTCAAATCCTCTTTGTTCAGACAATTTATCAATGTAGTCTTGACTCTCATTCAATTGTTCAATAAGCTCTTGTCTTTTATCTCTTGACTTCTTTAGTTGCTTCTTCAATTCCTCAATGAGCATTTCAGCTTCTTTGAGTTGCCTCTTGTGCTTCAACAAACCCTCCATATTTGCCTTAAGGATCTTACCCGAGCTGTTAGGTTTCTTCAAGGGAACTAGGCATTGATACCAATTGTTAGTCTTTAAAGACACTGACAGGAGGGGGGGTGAATCAGTGCAACCACAATTCTGAAACACTTTTCAAATAGCTTCCACAATAACCAACATGCAAAAGAAAATAACACATAGAAACTTAGCAGATAAAACATTCACAAAGTAAACTCAAGACTCAAGATTTTTACAATGGAAACCCCTGTTAGAGGAAGAAAACCACGTGTGAGGTGATACCCACAAATTTCACTAGTGCACCAAAGAAATCTGCCTTGTTGGTAGCAATTGCAAACACTCAGCTAAGGGCATACTCGGTTAAAAGTATCTTTAGCCCGGTTATTGTCTAATTTACTCTCCCCGACCCTTTGTTATTGATGTCAAAAGATGATAAGATAAGATAAGATAAATTATTAATGTCCAACAAGAGACCACCAAGGGTCTACGGGACTGGGAACATACAGAGCAAACAACCAACAACAGGAGCACCAAACGGTGTCCGAGGAAAGAACAATAACAAGAAAACAGAAAACAGAAGAACTAGGGAGAGCACCTAAAGGCTCTTTCCGGGCGAGAAGTAATCAAGCACCGAAGGATACGATCCGAGACTAGAAGGAGCCCCAGACCGTCTCTGAGAAAGTATAAAATTTATTGATACGTTCATATGTTCAAAATTGAATGATTTGTTCAGATTTGTTGACTTGGTAGATATAGATTGTTTCAAGGGCTCTGACATTTAGTTCTCACGGGTTGTTGTTGAGTTACACATGTTTTGATCCAAATTTTTGTATATCATGAGTTTTGATGATTTTAGAATATGCTTTGTTTTAGCATTGATACTTTCAAGTTAAGAGTTGTTTCAGTTGAAATTTGTACAATTGATCATGTTTTGTTGTAGACAGAAATAGTTGAGATTTGACATCAATGAATAAGGGGTAGATTGTTAGAATGTCTTGTCATTGATGTCAAATTTGGTAAATGCAGATCACACCATTAGATTTGCTCTCTGATATATTAGACAAACATCAACCAAAGTTGTGTCGTCAAATAACTTGACAACTATACAATCCTTCATATTTATTATAACTATGTTATGATCAACGTGTTTGTCAAGAACAAAGACTAAAATGATAAACCTTGGCATTGATACCTTTGCTAAAATGCATTCTATTGACGTTTGTCGTAATGAATCAAATTATTTATATTTGAGACAGGCAAAGAAACGAAGGAAATAACATTTGCAGTGAAACACTCTTTGACTATAGAAAATGTTTCAGTTTGGGTGGTATCTGTGCTGAAGTATAATTCTCAAAAGCATCATTATTGAGAATGATGCTGAAGAAAATAAACCAGTTGATTGATCGGAACAGAGGAATAAATCTGCAAAATAGTCTTTGAATAGAACATACTTCAGTTTACATCTTCAAAACATTTTCATGTATCAAACTTGATTTGTAAATGCAGTGATGTTTGATTTCTGTTTGCAATGACAGAATGCATAAAACAACATAGACTTTGATTATTCCTATCGATAGTGATTGATGCTTGCAATGATAGAATGCATAAAACAACATAGACTTTGATTATTCCTATCGATAGCGATTGATGTTTGCATTGAATATCGGTACTAGAAAGTTTATACATGTCTCGGCACGTCAAGAATTGCTTTGTAACCATCATCGATAAAAGAATGATAAGTTATGTAGTTGTAACTAGTATGGTAACTGCTTACAAGGTTAAAAACTCCTCAACCATATTGTCGATGGAAGGGTTATTTAATGCTGCTTGAGTTTTGGTGAGGAGTGCTGATTTTGTTGAAGAGGAATGTCTTGTTTTTGTTGAAGAGAGTGTGTGAGAGATGTATGGAAAAGAAGTGTGTTTTATGAATGAGGAGTGCAGTGAAAAGTTTATGATGAAGAATTCGCTGTGAGAGAAGTGTTTGCATAGACCTATGCAGTGATTAGGTATAACAATTATTTTTATTCCAAGTCTACTCTCAATTTGTGTAGAAAATATCTTGAAATGTGCTTATAACATTCTCTACTACAAGTATTTAATGGCGCGATAGTAAGAAGAATTTAGTTTTTTGTTTGCACATTCCTGATATAGTTAATAGCATTTAGTTTTTAGAAATTTGTTTGCAGATTTTTGTTATTGAAAGGAACAATACAACACAAGTATATCTAAAAGGTTGACAATATTTAGATTGTGATTATTTGTTCACATGTCTCTAATATTGTAAAGTGTAAAACTTTTGAAGCTAAAATCAGTTGTAACCTGTAATTGTGATTGTTACTAAGTTGGTCATCAAGCTGTTTAGTTGGTGCTCAGATTTGAAAGAGTTGGGGCTCTTATAAAAAGGGTTTGGTGACTCTACAGGGTTGGTGCCCTTAAAACATTGTAATCAAGATTTTTACGAGTCTAGGTTAGGACAGTCAATCATTAGCAGCATCTCTCACCGTGGTTGATGCAGCTTACCGTGATTTTTCCCATCTCGAGTTTCTACATATTTTGTGTATAGACTTCAAAATTGAAAATGCATACAATTTTTATTTTAAAAGATACATATAAATCATATCTAATTTTTTTTTATAATGTCTCCATTATTTCATCAATACTAATGAGGGACCAAACAAGGTTCTATAAAAACATATTTGTTGACTTAAGAAATCAATATTCCACCAAGTTGGATGAAAAAAAACATATTCATATGTGGATTATTGTGATAAATAATGGGTCAAAAAAAAAGTTTATAAATGTCACTTAAAATTATCTTTGGAAGTTACTTTTATAAGACATTTTTATTGTTATACCTATTAAATCATTTTCAATTATTAACGAACTTTGAATCAATTGAACATCTTAAGTGTGTAATTCATATAATATGTAAGTATTCCAAAAGCTCAATATTATAAAGCTCAATATTATAAAGAAACATTGAACAAATCCATATTTTCCAATTGTTTTACTTATATACGTATAGACCTAATTTATTTTTTACTTAATAGATTCTCACCTCCAAAATCACAAAAGCTAAAACAAAAAGGAGTTAGTGATAAAGTAGCACAAGATTCAACCTGTGTCTCAAGGTTTAGTATTTTTGTCTACATATTTTAAAATAACTCTTTTTAATTGTCCTACGAGACCTCCGAGGATCACCTTCCTAACCTTGTAGAAGTTGAAGTGTGAAGAGTTGTAGCTAATATTCTTAATTGACCGAAGCTACTTATATTTTAATTATAATATACCTATTTACCAATTTAACTTGACTCTATAACCCAAAGTTAAAAGGTTTATTAAGTTTCTGTTGAAAATACAATGAACTAATTGGAGCACAAATAGGGACCACCTACCTCCACACACATTAACTGTCATGGCAGATTTAAAGTTGGCCAAAGAAACACAGAGCACATGTTTAAAGATCAACACCAATTCCAAAGCTTCATCACCTTAGAGTTCATGGATGATTCGTTCCTTTATAGACAAATGCAAGCTCTAGACGCAAAGGATTTTGAGATGCTTTAGAAGCAAGATCATCTGAGATTTATTTCATCAACACAACCCCTAAATAACAAGAGAAGGTATGAAGTAATCGTCACATCTTGGAATTCCCCTTTTCACAAGAGCAAGAAGATAAATGATGTCATGGAATCTTTCTACCTGGAGAGAAAATAGTTAAGCCTGGATACGAAATAAGAAAATAACATTTGTCAAAACACTGTCACAACCTATTCCAGACTTACCAAAGAGAAACTTTAGCAAGATAATAAGAAGGGCGCTCTAGTGTTATTTGAGAGACTACACAGAACAAATGAATGTTGAATTGGCAATTACACATCTTCATTTAAGCTCAAGACGTCAAATTTTACTTTGAAAAACCTCATTCCAACATAATTTCAAAGAATTGCATAGCCCACTAAGCCTTCTAGAATTCGCAAGACTAAGTAGTTCCCTCTAACATCACCTAATAGAAGAAAAAAATATGGTCGAGTGAGGCTTTCTAGACTCCTATCTTGGATAGAAGAGAAAAACAACATGGCTATATTTGAAGTCATTTTTGTATTGAGTCGAAATCAAAGAACACTTTTTAAAACGTTTGAAAGAATTTCAAAAGGAATTGAAAACTTTGCATTATGTCTCAACACATTTCTCACAGTCTAGGCAAAAATTGGTGCCTAGATTGGAAAGCATGCCACATATTCCTTTCAATATAAGTGTGTGCTAACATGAATTCTCATTTATTTGACTTCATTGTTTTATCTTGACATTATAAATTTATATTTGGTACTTCATTATTTCTATTTTACACATTAAGTGGAAAAGGTAGATGACCAAGCATGGTGGGAATTTCTCGAGGATTCGCCTCTTGAGACCATTGTATAAAAAAAAGGGCTGAAAAACATGTCCAATATTTACAGCATTGACACCATGGCCATAACTTACAATATTTTGGGCTTCAATGGCACAAGTAAAGAGTAACAAGCACTCACCAAATTATTAATGATGACTTTGAGATCTATTTGACAGTAATGGTATAAAACCAAAGTGTACAAGAAAGTAGTCCCCAAGAGTCCTCTTTGGTGACTGAGTGATTCCATGGAATGCCATCTCGAAAAAAAATGTGGAAAGGATAGGGAATCGCTAAGGAGACCAAGGCAAATTGAGAAAGAAAAGTAATCACTCAAGAATAATACTCAACTCATTCTTGAGAAACAAGATGACCTAAGAAAATATCATGTAGCCCTTACATGTTATCTATGTTCTCCATGTGGTTGACAAGAAGAGAATGTTGAGCATATAGCTAGCACCACCACCCTTCTGCTCTTGAGGAAAGATGTTGCCACTACTTAGCTCAGACTGGACAAAGAGAATCAAAGGTTAGTGCAGAAATTACAAGGAATAGACCTCAACCAAGCAAGGGCCTAAGTGCAACCCAGGCAAGTAGATCTGTTTCAATGGAAAGGGCTAACTGTAACCCTCGCTCAATGGTGCCAACAAGCTGAAATGCCTTAGATTGGATTTTGGGGTGAATGGATATGGATACGCCACATTCCTAGTAAAAGGAATTTGGTTGCTCTCTTATAACCATTTGATAATGGCTCATATGGACAGGTCTAGTTGGTGGTGAGTTTTTTTTTTTTTGGAAGTAGTTTTAATTTTTGTGTATGTTCCCGGTAGAATAGCTTCTATTTTGAAGAAAGACATTATGGAATATGCATTTTCATGTGCTTTAAACAACTATGATAATATCTTCCTAAATATAAATAGAATAAATGACTAGTTTGTTAACCCATGGTCCAACTGAAATCCAGCAAGGCCAACCCTTTTCTTTCCTAGATCTTTGTCTAGCCATCGTTTTTAAACAGGTGAGTGACGTGATAACCCACATTCACCTATTAAAATGATATTTGTCACCAAATTCCAAGAACAAAAATTAACCCAAACCTTATTAGATAGCTTAATAGATCTACCCAAAAGCTTCAAAACTTCAGTAGTTTTAACCTTAACTCTCAAGCACCTCATTTGAACATAAAATTAAGTTTCAATAATCTCAAAACGAAGAGTACAGAAACATTGAGCATGTGCTTTACCCTATTAAGGGTAGCAAGGGCGAAGAGGATGGATTTGTTGCATCAAGAACAAGAAGTTTGGTGCTTCTTGTATAATTGAGGAGTAGAATGCAAAAAATAATCTTCCTAATTGTAAACTTTCCAGACATAGGCAGCACAAACACAACCTTCCAACTTAGAGGCTTCTCATGATTAGTGGGCCCAAGCAAAGGAGTCGTAGAAGTTGTAATGATTATAGCGAGCTATAGCCTAGTTTGTTCCTAAGGAAGACAAAAATAAATTCTTCATAAAAGATGCCCTGTGCTAATTTTGTAGAAAAAATGAATTCAAAATAAATCTTTTCAAATCACTACATACTTGTATAATAAAACCATCCGAGGTTCAAATTACTCTTGCCCTGTGTAATAGTCTATAACACATATATAGGCATTCATATTACATAGTGGAGTTATTCTTAGCATATCACAACAATGCAAAACCCTTGAGCATCAATTTTATACTTTCAAAAACCACCAAGCAAGGCCATAACTGGAGAAAGAAAGACGAGGACTTCACGACAACAAAAATATCTGCATGCCTAAACATGAACCTCTCAAGAAAAGACAAGACATTGTCATTAAACTACAAATCTAATAACACAATTATTAATGTGTGAAAAATATTTTAACAGTTGTTCCACTGGCTAGTGTTCCCTCCGCTTTTACTACAGGCCTCACATTCACAATTCACATTTCTAAGATTTCTTCTATATGATGGATGTTCCTAAGCTTTATATATCACAAGAAACCAATCGAGGCAATCCAATAGTGAGAAGTATCTGAGTCACCAATGCCAATATTAATCACATGAACTTCCCACGTTAGTATCCTTGTTATGATTCTTATCCATACAATATGCGTGTGTGCAGGTTCTTGCATGCATATATCCCTGTGCACTTTTGTGTGTGCAAGTTCATGTCAGTATAAAAATTTTCCTTATTCTTAATCATACAATTTGAAAACTAAGCGTTCTCATTAACTGAGGTATATTGTCTAAAACCATAAATGCCATGGTAAAAACATCAAATTAAACTCCGAACACAAATTTTGCATATGGTTTATCTGAAAGCAGCAATGATATATTTGTGATTTTAAAAATGCCATGTTAGTCAAAGTCACTATATTCTTGAACAATTTAATACATCTGAATATTCATCCTATTATAAGACTCATTAAATGTGAATTAGAATATAAAGATAAATTTGTTTGTCAAATTTTTTTACAGCCTCATCCGCATCAACCCATGGAAGGTGCAGAAACCATATTCAATTAACTTGATTAACATCAATGTTAGAAAAAAAAAATTTAGGTAAATATAAAATTGGATATCCAAATAGACCAAAGCCAAATCCCCAAAAAATGAAAAATGCTGATTCAAGTAAATGACCTTTACTTCCTTCCACCTGTTGTAACTCTGGGCTTTCCTTTAATCTCACTTTCCTGCACACAGAATATATGTTTTCTTCACATTGGCCAGCTAAACATAATATTGAATTTCTTAAAAATGTCAAAACTAAAATCATGATAGTGTATAAGCCACTGTAAAAGGATTATCAATTTCCACAATACCTTAAAAATTTGTGTATATTCGTTACAGACAATTAAAAACTCTCTCTATTTTACTCATCATATTAAAATGAGAACCAAATCAGACACATTTAACAAGATCTAGAATCAAAGCTATTAGATTTCATATCATTTTGCAATTGGTAATATAAAGCAAATATTTGTTTTTTTGGTAAGACATCTTATTCAAGAGGTCCTATTGAAGAGGTGAAAAAATAGTTAAAACATGAATCCAACCCAACTTTTAGCATGACAAAATACATGCAGTCATGCCCAAGCATAGAATAAAGCTATAGTAACTTGGCCTGTTAATGGGCCAAAATAGGTTAATCCATCCACCACAGGGACAATTTGATGGAGTGTTCAGCACCGGATAATGGTTGGATTAAAATCAACTTTAATGGCACATCATAGGGGAATCCAGGTCCACATAACAAATGCGCCAATTAAAGGAGCGGACAACTAGAAGCTAGATAAATAGCGAAAATTACAAAACAAATTGCTGGCAATGTTCAAAATTTTAAAATTTCTCACGTAAAATGTGAAGGAAACACAGAGGTGGACAAATACTCAAAGTTGGCAGCAAATGCAAGAGGATGATCAGGAGATATGGGAAGACCTACAAGGCAGCCGTTTGGGAGAGGCGGTGGCTTGTAAGAATAGTACGATGGGATGGATTGCAGAGAGTTAATTGCCTCACATTGATACTCGTCCCTGCTGTGAGCTGGAGAGCATGCAAAGTAAGTTTAAAGCGGTATTGAGGAGGATGCATTTACTCACTCTTTAAGTTGCTATTTGTGCTCTAAATTGCAAGCAAAACACAATATCATTGTACAACTGCTCTTTCATTTTCAAAGGCATACTAGGAGTTCAGGGGGTGGAGAAAATGCAGGCTTACTTTTCCCTGCAAACCCTAAAGCTATGGTTGTCTTCTAAGGAAAAGTCTTGGAAGAAAGGCTCAAGCACGTCTTCAATTTCGAAGACACCCACTTCAGTCACTGGGTGTCCATTGTTTTGGGGACGATTTTTTGAAGGCAGAGTACAAATATAGAACAAATGTAGATATTGCATCTTTGTTTTTGGCATGGTGCCTCGAGCTGGGCACCAAGGGAGAGGCACACAAGATTATTAATAGTGCATTCGAGAGGAGTGGTGTTTGGTGTTAATATATTGTGGCCTTGAGACAAAGATATTAATATTACAATAATTATTAAGGAAAAGATTAAATAAATATTATAAATATGCTGCTAAGGGATGACTTGCATTATTAATGATATGAGGGCCGTCTTGCATAATTATGCAAGTCGGCTACCTTGTTTCATTGCAAAAACACCGCCTTGGAGCATATAAATATGGGATGAAAGATTGTGAATTTCGTATCATAGAAAACATAACATGACTGCTAAAATTTGCACCCTTCAGCAGAGATACATCAGATAAACATATCAGATCATCATTGCATAATTATAGTGGCATCTTGGTAATTTGAAGGCAGCAGACCTGAACTCTGTAGCAGATCTTGGAGCAGACCTTAAAGAGGAAATTTACACCAGACTTAAGAGGCGACTGGAGCAGTATAACAGCAGTTGATTGAAGGCTTCTTTGTGATGTCCCCAAATTAGCAGGTTCTGGGAACCTGAATATGGTCAACTCATCAGCGCAACCCCATGAGTTGACGGGATGTTTTGAGGATCTCAGTGTTCAGATTTGTCTTATCACAAATCTGGACTTACTATTTCTGGACTTACTATTTATAGTAAGTCAGTTCAGTCCAGTTACTATTTTTGGCAGTGCAGTTGAAGGCCATGAGATCAGTTGCTTCGGCAGGTGATGCCGGTATCATCTTCAGAATCATATTTGATAATTAATGGTATTAATTAATAACGGCATGTTATTAATTAATAAAAGGTTATATTATTATAATAATAATACTTTATTATTATAATGATTTAAGAAGTTGATATTTTGATGAATGGTTAACTGATGATAGTTTTTGGAAACTATTGTATCCGAGGCATTATAAATACAAGCTCATTTGTGAAGCTAGGCATCACATATTGATTATTGAAATTGGTCTCGGGAATTGTTCCTGGTTATTCTGCAAATTTGTGCCCTTGCTGAAGTATAAGGGTCAAATTAGTTTCCTTGAAGACTGATTCTTTGGAAGCTAATTCACAAATTGATTGCTGTTGTATAATCAATTTTGTGTCTCCTTCGTGTTGTTGTATGCGAACTGGAGAAAGCTCTGAATTCTGACTTGGAGTTGTCTTGAACTGAGACCTGCGTAAGAGGTCATCATCTTCCACAGCGAAGGTAGCAATCGTTGAAGTTTTACCATTGGCTGCGTGAGTACCCAGCATACATGCTTGCGGGAGTTTCCCTAAGAAAAAAGTCAGATGGCAGCATAGGCGGCAAATCACCACCAAGACGCACTTTATTGTGGAGACGCCAACATATTCTAACTGGCCGTGATTCAGCAGCAGGCTGCGTTATTCATTGGAGCTGCGCGAGTCCAATTTTGGCTGCGTTTGCAGACTGAGTTGTGTGGGCAGCGTGTAGCATTGGGCAACGGGCTGGCATACACGACGGATGGCTGACAATGGCGTTAGCCAATAGAGGGGTAGCTGCCGTGGGGGATTGAGTCACAACCGCAGACCAGCATTTCATATGCGGATAGACATTGGAGGCCGAGCAAGGCTGCGGCTATCTTCCTTATTTGATAAATGCTGAATGGTATGTTAAGCATGTCAATTATGTGATTAATAAATTTGATCTTGGCAATTAAGTTTGATTTCCAGAATTCTGAAACAGTGAAGTATGTTGTTAGATTGTAATGGCTTTACATGTATGAAGAAGTTGTGATTAATAAAACAAAAGAAGTTATATATCTGTATATTTCCAAACCTATTTGCAAATCAATAGGAGGAATACCACAATATCAAATTAAATTAAATTTAGTAGGCAAATTGCATAAAGAGCCAGCCAGGCTCATTTCAGAAACATTTAAAGTCAAGAGTTAACTTCAAGAACTTAGTAATTTTGACAAAGAACTTGAAATTATTAGAGAATTTGAGTAAGAGCCGGATTGGGCTCATTACAGTGGTATCAGAGCCATTTTCTTGCCATCCTGTGGGGTAGGAAAATATTTATGAATGCAGATCTGCTATTATATTTAGAGTGATCAGCACTCCGACATATTTGGAGCTATGGATAGATACAGGCGGCTTAGCTCTGAGAGTCAGCACAGCAGTGCGGGAAATAAAATTAAAATAAATACATTAATGGAGAGTATGGAGAGACTTAGGCTTCATCAGCAGAGGATGGCGGAAAGACTGTCAGATCTAGAGACAGTAGATAGGGCAGCAAGATATATGGTTTCCGCCTTCAGTAGACTAGCATCGAGGTCGCAGGGTAAGGAGGCTTTAGTTTTCCCCGACAAGTGCTCGAGATGTAGATCCACCAGTATATAATACGACACCTACTCAGGGATCTAATGATAGACTCCACACATAGACAGGTGGACGTGTCAGCACCTGTGGTAGACTGTAGTGCTGAGCTTCAGCAGGTTGAGGCTTTCCGAGTAGTTGTTGCAGCTGGTGCAGATACAGTTGATACAGTAGTTGCCTCTGATGGTCCAGGTTCTCTCGAGGAGGGACTTGTTGTCGGAGATTTATATGTCAGCTATCGCAGTGTAGCTTCAGAGCGAGAGGCAGCACCCCTCTCAGGTGGGATAGGCGAGAACATGGAGCTACCTTGTTGCGGTGTTGATGATCCGGTAATACAGCAGGAGACGATGACTGCAATAGATGTCAGTACCACACTCGATTGTATTATCGAGTCAGAGAGTGATTCCAGTTCTGATTTCCAGGAGAATAGTTCTATGGTCAATGTTGAGGGAGTTGCGGGTAGTGGGAGTAATGTAGTGTTGGAGGATATGACAGTGGACTCTGGATCGCCAGAGGAGGAGGATATCACTTTTGAGGACCGCCTTGAGGAGATGGAGTTAGATCTGGATAGCGACAGTCCCGAGATAAGGTTAGTACAGGAGATGTCAATATTCTCCTGCAGTGATGATTTGAGCATGGAGTCTGCGTGTGATGATACTAGTGTTGAGTTTGAGACAGTAGACACGGACTCATGCCAGCATGACCCAGATTCTTAGTACAGAGTCAGATGAGGTTCCGTCAAGGACACCTGAAGAGATAGAGCCTTTGCTAGCATGTTGGGTTGCTTTTGATACTTCCTATATGACTCCTGAGGATGACTCCACTAGTAGTGAGTCATGTCTATATCAGACCGTGGGAGAGGACTCTGAGTTGTTGGAGAGTACAGATCGATCCCAGGAGCAGGAATACTCAGAGGTTACAGAGGACGGGACAACTAATAGATTTGAGGAGGTAGACTCTATAGAAGCTTCCTCATGTACAGAGGAGTTTGACAGAGATGTGTCAGATGGTAGCACTTCGTTTGAGGAGGTGAGTTTAGTCGTCAGTTCACAGAGCTCAATTGGTAGCACACTGGGGAATAGTGTTTCGGAGAAGAGTATGTGGGGTACCACTTCTGTTTGCAGTGTGGTCAGTATGCGAGAGATGTTGCATGGGAGGCCGACTATTCAGAGTCATCATGTGACTAGTCAGTTTGTAATGTCCCTAGTATTCTTGGTTCATTTCTTAGAGGTGAACCTGCAAAAGAGATGTTAGCAAACACATTTGGAAATAAATACATACATAAAGTAACTAGCTATCTACCCCATTACTAACCCCTCCAAAAGAAAGTCTAGCAAGTCGGGCTCGTAACCTTAATGAGGACCCTTTTGTTCCTCTGATTAAATCTTGCTGTCGTCCTCTGGAGCGCATCCTTAGGGACTTCCTGAGCGAAGTCTGCCAGGTCAGGCTCATGACCTTAATAAGGATCTTCTATAATCCTTTGGCCCATTCTTGCCGTCGTCCACTAGAGCGCAACACTCAGGGCACTAGGCTAACCATTATTTGGTTTATTCCTCTTCTTGGTAGGGGTTGTCCCTATCCAAGGCACATTTTTGCATATGCATTAGTCATCAGTGTACACTGGCACAACGGGGTCCTGATCCCCCTTTAATTTCAATGTTTGATGAAATTTCTAATTCCCATCTTTTTAAAAAAAAAAATTCAACATAAGATTATCATCAATTAATTCATTAACTCATCCTTAATGCCACTATTCTTTGCACTGATTATATTTGTAAATCTGAAATGCTTATATATATATATATATATATATATATATATATACACACACATATATATATCACCCAGAAATATATATTCAAATATTAACTTTTATCATTTA
>MU225903.1:315721-354553 GCA_018584345.1 Thuja plicata | reverse complement strand
TACATTGGTCTAAGGAACCATTTGCCATTGCCACATTGAATCCTTTAAATTCTTGTGTTTTTAATTTCCTTTTCACCACTATACTTTTATTAATGAAATCATGTGAGGCTCCTGTATCCATTAAAGCAATTACTCTTTGTCCTTTAAGTGTCCCTTTAATCGGAAGGGTCTATTCTCGTTTACTTGAGTAATGACAGCTAGGGACCCCTGTCCTGGGCTGTCTACTTTAATTCTTTTGCTTGGATATTCTTCTTCTTGTGTTTCTTCTATTTGGTTCAGTTGTCCTCTCTTACATTGATGATCCCGTCCCCATGGTGCTTTGCACTTAAAGCATATTCTGTTTTTGATCATTTCCATCTTTTCTTGACACTGATGTCCCGCACTCCATGTTCCCTTACAAATGTAACATGGTTTTCCTTGGTTGTTCCTCTGTGGCCCTTCGTTCCTATGAGAATTTTTGGATGTGAAACCTTTGGGCTTGTCTTTAGGAGTATTAAGTTATGTTTTCCTTGCTTTATTAATGGCTTCTTCCAAGGATTGCAGTTCGAAGGGTTTTACCATTGTCTTGATATGATCTTTTAGTCCTTCAATGAACATATAGACTAATCTTTTTTGAGATAGGTCGAGTATCATAACAGATAGTCTTTGAAATTGGTTGGCAAACTCCTCAATGGTTCCAGTTTGCGTAAGATGGGTTAATTCTTGAAAGTACCATTCAGGATCTTTTTGGTCAAATCTGTTAATGAGTTTTTGGGAGAATTCATGCTAAGATGTTATGTTTTGGTGGCCTAGGGAAACAAGTCCATAGTGCCACCATTCATGTGCCAATCCTTCTAGATGAAGTACGGCAAATTGCAATGCATCTTCTTCCGTCATCGGACTAAGGGTGAAGTAAGTGTTTAATTTTTGCAACCATGCCTGGGCTGTAATTTTGCCATATCCATCAAAATTTGGGAGCACTATTTTATTAACTTTATGCTTGATTTCCTTATTTGGGCGTCTCCCTACCCTTCTAGAAGTATCATTTTTTTGGCTTTCACAAAATTCCCCAAAGGTTATGAGTTCCCTAATCTCGGGTTCGAGACTACCATAGGCTCTAGCATTTTCTATGGCGTGATTGGTGGGTTGGTCTATTTCCTCCTCCTCCCTTGGTAACTCTTCTCTGGGTAGGAAGGGGGGTTTAGGAACTTGGGTTGAGTGGGTCTCGTTATTTGCAGAATGGTTAGAACACGTCTTTCCCACTAGTTGAGTTGTTCTTGAGGTTGTTGATTGAATTCCCCATACTTTGCAGGCCCTGGAGGAGGGCCTGATTCGTTTGATTTGCTTGTTCCATGAATGATCTCATTTCGTTGACTATTTGCTCATTCATTTTGCTTTTCCCTTTTCTTGTATACACTTGCATTAATGATTCCTCACAGGATGGCAGGATCGTTGCTCTGATACCACTGTAATGTCCCTAGTATTCTTGGTTCGTTTCTTAGAGGTGAACTTGCAAAAGAGATGTTAGCAAACACATTTGGAAATAAATACATACATAAAGTAACTAGCTATCTACCCCATTACTAACCCCTCCAAAAGAAAGTCTACCAGGTCGGGCTCATAACCTTAATGAGGACCCTTTTGTTCCTCTGATTTAATCTTGCCGTCGTCCTCTAGAGCGCATCCTTAGGGACTTCCTGAGCGAAGTCTGCCAGGTCGGGCTCATGACCTTAATAAGAATCTTCTATAATCCTTTGGCCCGATCTTGCCGTCGTCCACTGGAGCGCAACACTCAGGGCACTAGGCTAACCATTATTTGGTTTATTCCTCTTCTTGGTAGGGGTTGTTCCTATCCAAGGCATATTTTTGCATATGCATTAGTCATCAGTGTACACTGGCACAACGGGGTCCTGATACCCCTTCAATTTCAATGTTTGATGAAATTTCTAATTCCCATCTTTTTTTTTTTTTTAAATTCAACATAAGATTATTATCAATTAATTCATTAACTCATCCTTAATGCCACTATTCTTTGCACTGATTATATTTGTAATTCTGAAATGCTTATATATATATATATATCACCCAGAAATATATATTCAAATATTAACTTTTATCATTTAAATATTCTTACTAAATTTCTTAATAATCCATTAATGAAATTTCTGAAGTTAACACACACACACACACACACACACATATATATATATTATTACACTTACCAATGTTGATTCCGATATTTCTTTTCTTCCTTTCTGTATTTCCTTTTTATCCCTGTCTGTTTTTTTTTCCTTTTCTTTTTTCAGCGAATGGGTTTATTATATGTAAGTGTGGGGAGGGGGAGTCACGTCCCCTCCCAAAGACTGAGCACAGCCCCTTTTTGGAGGGCTGCGACTCTAGTCACAGTCTTAATGGCTGCAACTATAGTCACAGCCTTTCTTAGGGGGCTTTTTTTTTATTTTTATTATTTTTCAATATGTTTTTTTCTTTTAATTATTTTAGTATATATTAATTCCTTATTAATATATTTACTCAGCAATTATATATATATTAATATATTTTATTTTAGTTATATATATATATATTAATATATATTTTAATTTATATTATATATATATATATATATATTTTAATTATTTTAGTTGAATATATATATATTAACATATTTTAATTTGTATTATATTAATTATATTAATATATTCAATATACAATATATTTTATTTGACACATATATGAAATTTACATTGTAAAGAATAACAATATTTAATTCATTTAATGAAATATATATTGTAGAATATTTGCATACAAAAATAATTGAGATATACATTGTACAGTGATAATATTAAATATTGACAGGTGGTCATTTAGAGGGTCATCACACAGTTGAGAGTCAACGAGCGTGATATTGTTATTGCATCAGAGCATTTTGATGCTGCTCGACAGTTGCTAGCTGTTCACGAATGGGGTTCTCCTATGGATGAGGAGCATGGTATTTGTTACCTATCCCTCACAGAGATTCATTCTTTACGGGAGGCTGTCAGGATTTTGAGATAAGATTATTTTCAGTTGGTAGCTGACCGAGATCACCCAGTTGAGTGGGGGAGTACACATATGAGGCACTCTTGGATAGAGAGGATGAGGTGAGTGAGCTTACCCAACAACTCACGATGACTTCTGAGGTTTTAGAGAGCACTCAGTTGGCTTTACAGGAGTCACAGTCACGATTGGAGGAAGTGACCATAGAGTTGGGCCATGTTCGGTCCACACCAACCCCAGACCCAGTTCAGTTGCACATTGAGGTGGTTGGTGGTGAGTTTGCTTCTACGGTTGGAGATGTGGGATGTGATGATGTGGCTGACACATCTGTCTGAGATATGGGGGCAGTAGGCGCCGAGGAGGTGAGAGCATCAGTAAGGACACAAGCTCTCACGGTGATTTTCTTCCGGCTGCGGGAAGCGAATCTATTACCACATTACATATAGTTGGTGACAGTAGACAGTTGGCAGTGCCACATTTGCAGAAGGATCAACTATGGGTTGCAAGGAAGCAGGTTGATGCTTCCACATATAATTTTTACTGCACAAAGTCTTTCTTGGATCACCTTCTTGAGAGTTCAGAATTTCATGAGGGATCTTACCGAGCTTCTGAGGGTGTTCTCATCCGGGGTGTTGGCGCAATCCGAGGTTTGGTGAGAGAGATTGTAGGTACCTTGACTACGATGCTCCCTCACAGAGATTTTGAGGTTGGGTTTGCTAAGAGGGTCACCCAGGACCCTGTCCGACCAGTTTTGAAGAGTTCGATTTTGGAGCCATCTCCTGATTCCCAGTTTGGTAGTGATGAGCCTTTGACGGAGGTCAGGGCTTTCTATGAGCACTATACTATGAGGTATGCTCATCATTTTACTTTCGACCCACAGGTGGAGGATTTACATCGATGTGGGTTAGCTCCAGTTTCATACCATCCATTATGGGATGGGTTAGTACCATCCTTCGCAGATGGAGTTCGCAGTTGCAAGTGGGACCACTTGCAGTGTCGATACACCTGGGACAGTTTATCAGAGGTTGGTTTCGGTGGAAGGGATTTAGGTATTGACAGAGTTGGTGTTTCAGTTGGGCTGAGTTCCGCTGAGTTGTTTCTCCCATCGGCACCTACAGTTAGTTTTCGAACGATGTTGTCCTTGATGTCAGTGATTTGGGTGTTGGTGCAACGGGGGTCAGTTGTGCGCGACAGTGATATTACACAGGCTCATCCTTGGGATCCAGGTGGATTGTGATATACAGTTGCTTAGGGATTGCTTGAGGACAAGCAATCTTGGGGAGGGCGGACTGTGATGTCCCCAAATTAGCAAGTTCTAGGAACCTGAATATGGTCAACTCATCAACACGACCCCGTGAGTTGACGGGATGTTTTGAGGGTCTCAGTGTTTAGATTTGTCATATCATAAATCTGGACTTACTATTTCTGGACTTACTATTTATAGTAAGGCAGTTCAGTCCAGTTACTATTTTTGGCAGTGCAGTTAAAGGCCATGAGATCAGTCGCTTCAACAGGTGATGCCGGTATCATCATCAGAATCATATTTGATAATTAATGGTATTAATTAATAACAACATGTTATTAATTAATAAAAGGTTATATTATTATAATAATAATACTTTATTATTATAATGATTTAAGAAGTTGATATTTTGATGAATGGTTAACTGATGATAGTTTTTGGAAACTATTGCATCCGAGGCATTATAAATACAAGCTCATTTGTGAAGCTAGGCATCACATATTGATTATTGAAATTGGTCTCGGGAATTGCTCCTGGTTATTCCGCAAATTTGTGCCCTTGCTGAAGTATAAGGGTCAAATTAGTTTCCTTGAAGTCTGATTCTTTGGAAGCTAATCCACAAATTGATTGTTGTTGTATAATCAATTTTGTGTCTTCTTCGTGTTGTTGTATGCGAACTGGAGAAAGCTCTGAATTCTGACTTGGAGTTGTCTTGAACTGAGACCTGCGTAAGAGGTCATCATCTTCCACAGCGAAGGTAGCAATCGCTGGAAGTTTTACCATTGGCTGCGTGAGTACCCAGCATACATGCCTGCGGGAGTTTCCCTAAGCAAAAAGTCAGATGGCAGCATAGGCGTCAAATCACCACCAAGCCGCACTTTATTGTGGAGACGCCAACATATTCTAACTGGCCGTGATTCAGCCGCAGGCCGCGTTATTCATTGGAGCCGGGCGAGTCCATATTTGGCTGCGTTTGTAGACTGGGTTGTGTCGGCAGCGTGTAGCATTGGGCAAGGGGGTGGCATACACGACGGATGGCTGACAGTGGCGTTAGCCAATAGAGGGGTAGCTGCCGCGGGGGATTGAGCCACAACCGCAGGCCAGCATTTCATAGGCGGATAGACATTGGAGGCCGAGCAAGGCTGCGGCTATCTTCCTTATTTGATAAATGCCGAATGGTATGTTAAGCATGTCAATTATGTGATAAATAAATTTGATCTTGGCAATTAAGTTTAATTTCCAGAATTCTGAAACAGTGAAATATGTTGTTAGATTGTAATGGCTTTACATGTATGAAGAAGTTGTGATTAATAAAACAAAAGAAGTTATATATCTGTATATTTCCAAACCTATTTGCAAATCAATTGGAGGAATACCACAATATCAAATTAAATTAAATTTAGTAGGCAAATTGCATAAAGAGCCAGCTAGGCTCATTTTAGAAACATTTAAAGTCAAGAGTTGTTAGCTTCAAGAACTTAGTAATTTTGACAAAGACCTTGAAATTATTAGAGAATTTGAGTAAGAGCCGGATTGGGCTCATTACATTCTTCTTGCAATCATTCAAGCAACTTTTCAAACATCTAAACCGGGTATTATCTATCTTCTTTTCATTTACTTTTTCGAAAGGGCCTAAATCTTAGTTCTAAAAGATCATCTATAGATTGTTATTTCCTTTCAAAGTCTGAAATATTAACATTTGGGTCTAGCATCTTTCATTGCCATTGCAAGGCCGAAAAGGGTTTTGTGGCCCTAAGTGGCGATTAGTTACATGTGGGGGAATTCATTTTCCCCTTGCATCCATTCTTCATTGGAGCACCCCAAGCAATAAGGAAGTGCGACGTACAATAACACAAATTGGTCTGAGTGGTATGAAAGACTATCTCAGAACGTGGGAAGCGAGAGCACATTGAGGGGAGGAGGAGCCAAAGCTGGAGAGAAGAGGTCGGAAGAAAGATGAGCCAAAGCACAAATGGTGTCGGGCCGCAAGGTCCAAGAGTTCCAAGAAGCGGAGGGAAGATGTAGAGTCCACCGCGGCATCCAACCACAGGCAATAAAAGGGTGGATGGGCCCTTTTTGTTTCAGTGTATGTATGTTTTGTTATGGAAATGGCTAGTTGATTACTAATTGGTTATCTTTCAATATTTTTTGGTCTAATATCGATGTAATTATGCTCATAGGAGTTGGGGTGGTTAGCAAATTTTTGTTATCTATCTGGCAAAACAATGGTGGTTTGGGTTGTAGCAGATGGGGAAAGGTTTTTGGTTCCTATACTTGAAAGTGGCAAAAGTTTGAGGTCCAGTCTATGATAGTTCATGCATATATAGTTTGAATCATAGTTTGCAACCTCTACAAGCACTCTCCAAGTTGTTGAGTAAGCTATTTTATTCCTCCACGAGATTTTACAAGTTTAACTCACGAGCTTTTATAGACACAAGAAAAATGTGGGAAAAAATGCCTACATGGGTAAAATTTTGGTTAAAACACATTTTACACATTTGTTTGCTAAAAACTATGCATTTTCTCTTCTGAGATGTCAAATTTTAATTTAATACATTTTATAATTGAATCTTGTAAACATAAAGGTTTTCTTAAGAATTTTTTAGTTTTAGTACTTTCTAAGTTGCTGAGTTCTTGCCAAGTATTTGTCAAGTCGAAAATTTTGGGCTTGTCGAATACTCTTCGAATCTGAGTCTGCGATCTATGAATGTAGTGATTTCGTATTGTCTTTTCTATGCATGACTAAATGGTCTTTTCTATCTAACACCTTAAATAACTAGTGTACTTTGATAGTGATATCCTTGTTTGCTATGTATTGTTTGTTACATCCCTTCCTTGTGAACTTTTTAAATAACTGTACTAACTATTTCCTATGAAGTGTGAAGTTGGTTATGTGATTTATCAATTATTTGAATACATAAAATATGATTACGATGATTTAAATTTTGTATGTGGAATATTGGGAAAGAATTATGATGGATTTAATTATGAATGATTAATGTATACTTTAAAACTGTTAATTAATTATTATTATTATAATGATGATCTATGAATGTAGTTATTTCGTATTGTCTTTTCTATGCATGACTTAATGGTCTTTTCTATCTAACATCTTAAATAACTAGTGTACTTTGGTAGTTATATCCTTATTTGCCATGTCTTGTTTGTTACATCCCTTCCTTGTGAACTTTTTAAATAACTGTAATAATTATTTTCTATGAAGTGTGAAGTTAGTTATATGATTTATTAATTATTTGAATTCATAAAATATGATTACGATGATTTAAACTTTGTACGTGGAATAGTGTGTGATGACCCTATTTTTAGCAGGTTATGGCAATGAATTGGTCAGCTCATCATCATGACCCTCATGAGCTGATGCAAGGTTTTGAGGGTCCCAGTTGGCAGACTTCCTGTTTTTAGTAAGTCTGGACTTACTATTTTTAGTAAGTCAGATGGTCAGTTTCCATTTCTGACAGGGCAGTATCGGCAGTGGTCAATTCTCCAGACGATATTCATTTATGCAGTTTCGTGGATTGGGAACTTACTATTTATAGTAAGTCTATATTTGACAGTTGCCATTTTTGGCAAGGTAGTGATGAGCATGTTGGTCAGTCAGTATGGCAGGTGTTGCAGGAATTATCATCAGAATTATATTTGATAATTGCTTGTGTTAATTAATAACAATATGTTATTAATTAATATTAAGACGTTATTATAATAATAATAATACTTTATTATTATTATAATGTTTTGGAAGTTTATATTATAAAGAGCAGTTAACTGATGATGGTTTTTGGAAACTATGGAGGCCAAGGAGTTATAAATACAGGCTCATTTGTGAAGTTGATCATCCATCGAATATTGTTTATTGAATTTGTTCTTGGGAATTGTTCCTACTTTCTGTGCCTTAGCTGAAGGGTCAAATTAGTTGATTGAAGAATGATTCTTCTTCATCTAATCCACAGTCGATTGCTGTTGTATGATCAATTGTCTCTCTTGGTTGCTGTTGTATAACTAATAGTTTTCTTTCGTATTGTGTTGCCTGTGTCTAAAGGAAGGATTCAATTCTGAAATTGAATCATTAATTGAACTGTGGCCTGCTCAGAGGTCGAATTGGTTGATTCATCAAAATACACTATAGCTAGAGAGTAGTATATGGACCGCTGGTATTGAGAGGTGGAGATATGTGGTGTTCTTGTTGCTGCTGGGAAAGATTATCTTTTCGCAGCCTCCTATACATATGCAGATGACAGTGCGATTTACTTGATTGTTTTCAAGTTCGAAATCGCGGGTGGTAGTAAGAAGTCGCGTGATCCTTGGCCACACGAGCAGTACAGACCTTGGCATGGGGACTGGTCGCATATCCAAGGCCCGCGGGCCGCGGGTTGTAAGCTCTTGGCAGCGCTGGAAAGGAGTCCAGGCGTGGGACTGCACAGCATGGCATTGGACGTGGGGCCTGGCGTCTACAGCCTATCCACTCTCGCATATGAAAGACCTGCCTCTTCCTTGCGGGTGGAATAGTTTATTGTTGCCATCAGCCGATGTCAATCATAGGTGTAAAACAAGTTCCAATCTCTCTTGTTTACTTTATTAAATTGATGATTGCAAATACGAAGAATTTTACCAATAATTGGTATGCTGGAAGCGACTGTAATTTGAGAAATATATGTTGAATTTGTGTATGCTGGACAAAATATGATATGTAATTTCAGTGTAATGCTCGTAAATGTTGGGGCTGAAATAGATATATGCATGTTGCTTCATATTTAAATACAAGCATGATTTCTGAGATTTAAACGCCAAACAAATGTTACTCCAATCGGCCAAGGCACGGAAATTGTTTTAAAAAGCATTGAGTCAATATTGGACAAGTTTACAACAGTAGTATAATTATTTGCCTGCCAACTGTTTGACAAAATGTCAATCACATGATTTGCATTGAAGTTGATGAAAATTAGACGGGTTTAAGATGAGGCCAAGTTAGGCTCATTACAGTGGTATCAGAGCGGTTTCCTGCCAGCCTACAGGGAAATCGGGTTCATTAATTTTATGATTATTTGAGAAGTCAATTATGTAGAGATACAGGCAGCTTAGTTCTGAGAGCCGGCGCAGCAGTACACGGAGTAATGACAGGTTAGAAACATTGATGGAGAGACTTAGACTTCATCAGCAGAGGCTGGCAGACAGTCTGTCGGATCCGAAGACAGTGGATAGGGCAGCCAGGTACATGGTTTCTGCTTTCCGTAGGCCGTCATCGAGATTACAGGCCAGGAAGCTTGAGCTTTCCCCGACAAGTGTTCGAGATGTAGACCCACCGGTATATAGTACGACACCTACTCTTGTATCGGAAGATAGACAGGTGGACATGCCAGTACCAGTGGTAGACTGCAGGACTGAGCTTCAACAGGTTGAGGCTTCCCGTGTAGTTGCTGCAGTGGATGCAGATACAGTTCATGCAGTAGTTGCCTCTGATGGTCCAGTTGCTCTTGAGGATGGACTTGTCATCGGAGATGTATATATCAGCTGTTGTAGTGTAGCACCGGAGCGAGAGGCAGCACACCTCTCAGATGGGATAGGCGAGAGCATGGAGCTATCTTGTCGTGGTGTTGATGATCCGGTGATACAGCCAGAGATGACGACTGCAGTGGATGTCATTACCACACCCGATTGTATTATCGAGTCAGACAGTGACTCTAGTTCAGTTGTCCAGGAGGATAACACCTTTGAGGATTGCCTTCAGGGGATGGAGACAGATTATACAGATCGGGATAGCAGCAGTCATGTGATGGGGTTGGTTCAGGAGATGCCAATTTCCTCCTGTATGAGGGATGTGAGTACGGAGGCCACATGTGATAATGCTAGTACTGAGTTCGAGACAGTAGATACGGACTCATGCCAGCATGACCCAGATTCAAGGGTTAATACGGAGTCAATTGAGGTTCCTTCAGGGACACCTAAAGAAGTGGAGCCATTGCTAGCATCTGGGGGTGTTTCAGATACCTCTTATATGACTCCTGAGGATGACTCCACCAGTAGTGAGCCATGTCTGCAGCAGACCTTGGGAGAGGACTCCGAGTTACTGGAGAGTATAGATGGGTCCCAGGATTTGGATTACCCAGAGGATATAGAGGATGAGGTAGCTGAGAGTGTTGAGGAGACCGATTCTATAGCAGCTTCTTCATTTACAGAGGAGTTCGACAAAGACGTGTCAGATGCTGATACTCCATTGCAGGACATGAGCTCAGCTATCAATTCACAAAGCTCAGTGGACAGTTCACTGGGAGATAGTGTTGTTGAGAGGAGTACCTTGGATGCCACATCTATTTGCAGTATGGACAACATACCAGAGGTGTTGCATAGAGGACTGGCCATTCATAGTCATCATGTGACTAGTCAGTTGAGATTTAGCGAGCACGATATTGTTACCACAGTTGAACATTTTGATGCCGCTCGGTAACTGCTAGCTGTTCATGGATGGGGTTCTCCTATGGATGATGAGCTCGGTGGTTGTTACTTGGCCCTTGCAGAGATTCATTCCTTACGGGAGGCTGTCAAGATTCTGAGATGAGATTACCTTCAGTTGGTAGCCGATCGTGATCACCTTGTAGAGTGGGGAAGTACAGCTTATGAGGCACTCTTGGATAGAGAGAATGAGGTGAGTGAGCTTATTCGGGAGCTCACGATGACTTCAGAGGTTTTAGAGAGCACTCACTTGGCTCTCCAAGAGTCTCAGGCTCAGTTAGCAGAGATGACTGTGGAACTGGAGCAGCTTCAATCCACACTTACATATTGTGGTGTCTGGTGATCTGATGATGTCCACAGTTGGGGTTGTGGGATGTGATCGTGGTGAGGATACATCCCCTCTTGATTTCAGCGTTGAGGGTACAGGTTCCCTTCCATCGGATTTTCGTGCAGTTGAGTTAGACACTGCAGTAGAGGGTTGTAGAGTGCCGGACCTTGGGATGGATACCCCAGTTGGTAGCAGTACGTCAGGTGATACAGTACAGGACATTGCAAGCAGTGCAGTGGACTAGTCAGTATTTAGTGTTCGTGTTCATGACACTACTCCTTTGATTGCTCAGCGGGGAGGCATGGTATCACCTGAGTCGGTTATTGGTGAGTGCATAGCTAGTGATGATGGGCAGTTGGCTACGTCACAGTCACACGATGACCAGTTATGGTTCCGGAGGGAGCAATTAGATGCTACCTCCTATAGATGTTACTGCCCGGAATCATTTTTAGATCACCTTCTTGAGAATTCAGAAATTCGTGAGGGATCTTACCGAGCTTCTGAGGGTGTTCTCATCCGGGGTACAGGCGCGATCCGACGTTTGGTGAGAGAGATTGTAGGAACTTTGACTACGATGCTCCCTCATAGAGAGTTTGAGGTTGGGTTTGTTGAGAGGGTCACTCAGGATCCTGTCCCACCTATTTTGCAGAGTACAAGCTTGGAGCCATCATTGGGTGCACGACTAGGGAATGATGAGCCTTTGACAGAGGGCGGAGCCTTTTACCGTCAGTACATGGTGAGGAGTGCTCATTATTTTTCCTTCGATCCTTATGTTGACGAGTTGATGGCACACAGATGTGGATTGGCTCCTAGCCCTTATTATCCGTTATGGGATGGGCTCTCGCCATCAGCAGTTGATGGAAGTTTTGGCTGCAAGTCAGTAGCAGGAGACTTGGAAAGTTACTGTGACTACAGAGATTATACAGTGGGCGGATATTCAGGCCCGAGGACAGTTTGGTACAGAGGTAGTCATTACTGTTGTGCAGAGGATCTACACACTCAGTACAGATTGGATGGGTGTGCTGGGGGTGTTCAGTATATCGGGGATCTGAGTCCCCCATACTTCTTGGGTTTTGATGATCCTGAAGTTCACTTCTTTCGGGATCCGGGCAGAGACAGATTCAGTGCAGGAGTTTGGGTGAGCGGTTATTTGGGGTCTCTCTACAAAGTCATTCGTTTTGCACTTGGGGTGATGCTACAGTGGCTTACAGTTTATGCCAGTAGCAGGGTATACTTTTTTCTGTGGGACCCAGGTGGATTGTGACGTTCCTTGTTCTGATGATTGCTTGAGGACAAGCAATCTTGGGGAGGGTGGACTGTGATGACCCTATTTTTAGCAAGTTATGGCAGTGAATTGGTCAGCTCATCATCATGACCCTTGTGAGCTGATGCAGGGTTTTGAGGGTCCCAGTTGGCAGACTCATTGTTTTTAGTAAGTCTGGAATTACTATTTTTAGTAAGTCAGTTGGTCAATTTCCACTTCTAACAGGGCAGTATCGGCAGTGGTCAATTCTCCAGACGATATTCATTTATGCAGTTTTGTGGATTGGGGACTTACTATTTATAGTAAGTTCATATTTGACAGTTGCCATTTTTGGCAGGGCAGTGATGAGCATGTTGGTCAGTCAGTATGGCAGGTGTTGCAGGAATTATCATCAGAATTATATTTGATAATTGCTTGTGTTAATTAATAACAATATGTTATTAATTAATATTAAGGCGTTATTATAATAATAATAATACTTTATTATTATTATAATGTTTTTGAAGTTTATATTATAAAGAGCAGTTAACTGATGATGGTTTTTGGAAACTATGGAGGCCAAGGAGTTATAAATACAGGCTCATTTGTGAAGTTGATAATCCATCGAATATTGTTTATTGAATTTGTTCTTGGGAATTGTTCCTACTTTCTGTGCCCTAGCTGAAAGGTCAAATTAGTTGATTGAAGACTGATTCTTCTTCATCTAATCCACAATCGATTGTTGTTGTATGATTGATTGTCTCTCTTGGTTGTTGTTGTATAACCAATAGTTTTCCTTCGTATTGTGTTGCATGTGTCTGAAGGAAGGATTCAATTCTGAAATTGAATCATTAATTGAACTGTGGCCTGCTCAGAGGTTGAATTGGTTGATTCATCAAAATACACTGTAGCTAGAGAGTAGTATATGGACCGCTGGTATTGAGAGGTGGAGATATGTGGTTTTCTTGTTGCCGCTGGGAAAGATTATCTTTTCGCAGCCTCCTATACATATGCAGATGACAGTGCAATTTACTTGATTGTTTTCAAGTTAGAAATCGCGGGTGGTAGTAAGAAGTCGCGTGATCCTTGGCCACACGAGCAGTACAGACCTTGGCATGGGGACTGGTCGCATATCCCGGGCCCGCGGGTTGTAAGCTCTTGGCAGCGCTGGAAAGGAGTCTAGGCGTGGGACTTCACAGCATGGCATTGGACGCGGGGCCTGGCGTCTGCAGCCTATCCACTCTCGCATATGAAAGATCTGCCTCTTCCTTGCGGGTGGAATAGTTTATTGTTGCCATCAGCCGAAGTCAATCATAGGTGTAAAACAGGTTCCGATCTCTCTTGTTTACTTTATTAAATTGATGATTGCAAATACGAAGAATTTTACCAATAATTGTTATGTTGGAAGCGACTGTAATTTGAGAAATATATGTTGAATTTGTGTATGCTGGACAAAATATGATATGTAATTTCATTGTAATGCTCGTAAATGTTGGGGCTGAAATAGATATATGCATGTTGCTTCATATTTAAATACAAGCATGATTTCTGAGATTTAAACGCCAAACAAATGTTACTCCAATCGGCCAAGACACAGAAATTGTTTTAAAAAGCATTGTGTCAATATTGGACAAGTTTACTACAGTAGTATAATTATTTGCCTGCCAACTGTTTGACAAAATGTCGAACACATGATTTGCATTGAAGTTGATGAAAATTAGACGGGTTTAAGATGAGGCCAAGTTAGGCTCATTACATAGTGGGAAAGAATTATGATGGATTTCATTATGAATGATTGATGTATACTTTAAATCTGTTAATTAATTATTATTATTATAATAATTATGGTATCTAATCCTTCTTTGTCAGCAGATGCAAGAGAAGATCCATCCCGCGAGCGGGAGAAGAGTCTAATCAGCATAAGGGGATGTAAACACACGGTGAAGGTCGAGAATGCCATCTGAGCTGGAACCATAACTGTTTTACCAGTCATCAAATCCGGGAGGGGAGTTGGCTTAGATGTCTAGATGGTTGCTTTTCTCTTCTAGTGTAATTAAGAATTATGGCCTTATAATTAATTTAAATACATTGGACCCTTCTTGTTGATTTTAAGGAACAACCATGGTTCTTCTATCATTTTCATTCAGGCTATGCATTTAGATTCTTATATGTGTGTTCACGCAAATGTATATGATATGTGTATAAATGTAAACGTGTATGTCAACGATCATTAAACCTATGAATGCTAACCAAACAATCATGTGAGGACCCATGCATATTGTTGTGCTCTAAGATGACAAGGTGGATGTATCAACAATGATTGAGAAGTTGAGTACACAAGATGAAAGTTGACACTAAGTTGAAAATGCACGTATACAATTAGTTATGCAAACACACAAAATAAATTTTTAAGTACCTGTTATATGTATATATATATATATGTGTTATTCTTGTTCCTTGCCTTGTGTTGCATGATGTTTTCTTGATATCGATTTTGTATTATCAACCGATGGCATGTTTGTATTGTGGAAAGATGTCGGGTGAGGTGGCAAGAGTAACTCCTCTTGCCAGCGTATGCAAGGAGGAGTTACTCCTTAGCCTTCCACCAACAAATTCTTGCGGGGCTTGTCTATTTGGAGGGCATTCTTTGTTTGAGTGGGGGTTTTGGAATTTTTTTCTTTTGGTACAAGTTCACCATAGCGATTTTGAATTCTATGATTACCATTTTTGGAGCTTCTTCTATTGGATTTTGAAGAGGGATCTACGTAGAATTCCCTATTTGTCTTGAATATCAGCTAGACGTCGATCTTTGATTGCAAGCATGTTTCATTCTCTTACTCATCAAATCTATGAAGACATGTATTCACCTTTTATTGTGTTTGAGCTCATTCGATTTTATGCATTGTAAAGGCTGTGATTATTTACTTGCAATCCACATTTGCTAAGAATTTGTAAAGAGCCTATCCGACTCTCACTCTAATTTACTAATAATTCAGATTTCTTTGCCAGTTGTAGAGAGAAATATTTATTCTGAGTTTACTTTCAGCAATTATATTTAAACATGTGCATTAAGCCCAATCACACAATACAACACCTTTCCAAAGACCTTTTATTATTTTCAGAAAACAAACACTTGAAACAGTGAGAACCTGGATGATTCGTGGTTGATATCCCACGTCAGATTTAATTCCTCCTGCTGCACACCAAGGTAGTCCACGTACAGGAGGTCTTTAAGTCTCCATGGCTCTTGCAGCAGCCTTACAGACTCCACGGCTCACCAGCAGTCCTAGCTGCAGACTGCAGCTTCCCACACGAATGCAGAGTGGATGCGCTGTTGGTCTCTTACGTGTGGCTTAATATCTAAGCCCGTGCTGATTCCTTAGCCGCAGCTAGCATATGGTAACACATGGCCTGTGTTTGGCGGCAAGGATCTCTTGCACCTTGAACGTGCTATCTCATGCGATATGTCTTCAGCCTTGCAACATGACCCACAACTCCAGATCGCAGACAATATAAAGCAAGGGTGGCCTCCACTATTAATGCCGCTTGCTACAAACTTGACCCAGGCGTCACTTCCCTTGTATCCTATCAGCAAAGCAGATTTATGAATTGATTTGTGCAATTCTGAAAATCCTCTGTATGATCTAGCACCCTCAGTGTGCCTGCATGAATTCGATGATTCCTCTTTTCCTCCAGCAACAGTAGAACAGTAGAAGGAAATGCAATTGATTTTACATCAGCAATCAATTGATTATCAACTCAAGGAAGAATCAATCTTCCAGAACTAATTTGACCCTTATATATCAGCAAGGGCTCAGATAATGAGATAATTCTCCAGACCAAGTTTTTATAAAATATAATCGGTGATCAACTTCACAAATGAGCCCGAATATATAACTCCTCAGATGCAAGAGTTTCTAAAAAACCATTTCCAGTTAACCAGTCTTCAAAATGTCAACTTCTAAAAGCATTATAATAATATTTTATTATTATAATACTATAGTCAATTTATTAATTAATAACATATTGTCATTAATTAATATCAATTATGCCTCTGATGACGATTCCTGCATCCACTGTTAAAATAGCTGATCAACCTGGTCTTCAACTGCACTGCCAGAAATAGTAACTGGCCTCCAACTGACTTACTATAAATAGTAATTCCAGAAATAGAATCTGAACGCTGAGACCCTCAAAACAAACTGTCAACTCACGAGGGTCGTGTTGATGAGTTGAACATATTCAGGTTCCCAGAACCTGCTAATTCGAGGACATCACAAAATTATATACATCTTGTTAGCATCAATCTTATGCATTTGGGAATGAAAGAATTTATTCATTGATGTGGTTTGATTGCATGGTGAGCATCATATTAAATAGTTCAGTCATCAAAAGAATGGCTTTGTTTCTTAATGTAACTAGTCGATTCATTACTAATTTATTCTAGGATGTCCAATTCGCCCCTAAGGGCCCCCGGACCAGCCACGATACAAACTTGTCTGTGGTTCTGGTCCGGTTTACCTGTGGGTCCGGACCACAAGGGGATGGTTCGAGCCAAACCACGCCTAGTTCAGACCCAGGCAGGTCAGGCTGGAAAACATCGAACCACCAATGAACTTGGTCCTGCAGACGGTCAAAGTCAGCGGCCAAGTTCATTTTTTTTTGCAAATTAAATTATTTTTTTACATCCACTGTTAGGGTTAGAATATGTCGGCGAATAGAAAAAAACTCCCGGTGCCTTTGTACTGTTATTTTTTGACCCCATCATGGGGGGATGCCCCAAACCCCTATTGAAAAATTTGGGTGGAAACTGTGCCAATAAAAGTGGGGAAAATTAATCTCCGAATCTGATTAGGCTCCATATAACATCCACAACCCTAAAAAGTGGATTCTAAAGGTTTATGTTGGCTTCCACTTCTCAACTTGCACTTGATGAATTTGAAGATTTTGACACCAATAATGTTATTGGTGCAGCTGATCCCATTGGCCTTAGCTCTATTTGTGAGTCAATTGATGCCAATGTAAAAGAAGATGATGAAGAAGAAGAAGAAGAATATTAATAAATTTTTAATCCATTAGTTGAACTTGAAACAATGATACTTGAACTTGATGTTATGATTTATCACTTGAGATTTTAATGTTTTGAATCTTTGATATTGAACTTGAGTATATGTCAATATGATGCTATGATTACAAGTTTATGGTCTTTAAATGTTTTTATGATATTATGTGACATTCTAATCTTAACTCATGCTTCTAGGCTTCATATATATATATATATATATGATTTTTACATGTTTTTGTACTAACGAACCCAAACCCCTTTTCAAAATTTTGCCATACCAGCGAACTGGTTCTTCGAACCCGAACTCGAACCAACATCCTAGCATTAATTTACATTACTATAAAGCATGCATCTTCAATGCGAGCTCATCTCGATCATATATAAAAGACAATATAGATTGTCGTGCATTGCATTTGTAACAGAGCTAATAAAGAATGAGTCTTCAATATGAGCTTGTCTCAAGCATATATAAATAGCAGTGTGGCTTGCTATGCATTACATGAAATAATAAGAAAGATACGCATGAAACAAACCCATGAATGAGAAGTATACGTTCTGCATGTTGAGAATGGTCTGTCTTTCCTCTTTTCATTATTAAATGTCATTGGTAGATTCTGTAAGTAAAGTTTCCTTCTGTTATGTGAAGTGAAAAACAGTATGCATTTAAAGGGATTTGTAGCAAAAAAGAAGTATGGCATGTCACTTGAACCCCTTGTATCTTTGTATGCAGTCTTGCTGGTTATTACTGAACTGGATATGTCTGATCAAGTCTCTTGTATCCTCATATAGCCTCAATCTTCTATCTACCTGGAATGGGAAAAGCTTATAGGCTGTAATCTTGGGGTAGTCAAAATACAAAATGAACCCATAACAACTTGTGCAACAAGGATAGATTATGGTCAGCCTAGAGGGCAGATCTTGTGGTTATGGCCAAGTGCGTGGGTAACATGATTACATATGGCCAGTGACTCCATTAGGATGTGGATATCCGATGTGGATGTTGGGAATAGTCTGTCTTTCCTCTTTTCATTATTAAATGCCATTGGTAGGTTCTGAAAAGTAAAGTTTCCTTCTGTTATGTGGATATCCAATGTGGATGTTGAGAATGGTCTGTCTAGAGGGCAGATCTTGTGGTTATGGCCAAGTGCAATAAGGATAGATTATGGTCAGCCTAGAGGGCAGATCTTGTGGTTATGGCCAAGTGTGTGGGTAACATGATTACATATGGCCAGTGACTCCATTAGGATGTGGATATCTGATTAAGAGGTCTTTTTTTACTCTTAATGAGTCTGGTGGTGACATTGACGACACAGAGAAATGTGCTTGTACCTTAAAACCTTGGCCTAGGTGGTACTATGCTACGGGTAGTAACCATCAGTCACTAGAACCGGTAGGGAAATGTTTAGCTAGGAAGGTCACTCTGATAGGCGAAGATGTCTATAGGTTGGTTGGCTAAGACAGTTGTGAGTTCTACACCAAGTCTCAGATGGCAAGAAATTTGAAGCCGTGTTCACATGCCCTTGGGAAGGGTCGGGCCACATCTATGTGGAAGTTGTGCGGGTGACTGCTAGGTCACGATCATAAGATCAAAGGTTGGGTGGCAAAAACCCCTAATGATACTCTTTCACCCTGTGGAGGTCGAAAGCTAAACAAAACTACAACAAAGATTGAACCAACAAGTTCAGGTTTTATGAATTATTCTTTGGTAGTTAATTCTGTTGTTTACAGTTCATAGCAATATATTGTTAGTTTTTTTTCATATGAAAGTTAATGTTACATTCTTATACTGCTCAAGTAACAGAATAAGATACTTAAGATCAGATTCATGTGAAATTAGTTGGTAACTTCCTTTTTAGTTAGTTAATGAAATTCTTATTCATTTTCATAGGAAATAGAAGGCAGTTATTTCAGTTATGTTGTTAAAGCATATTTCCTTTCCTCGTAAGAAGTTTTATTTTCCTATTTATTTAGGGATAGTATAGTTGGTATGTTACATTGTTGAGATTACCTTTACCATATGGTTGTCACTTTGTTAAATGTTCAACTAAAACAATCCTCTCAAACTATAGCAGTATATTTCGTTCTCTCTACACATATCTCCACCCTTCTTTGATTTGCCAACATGGGTTGATTTTAAAGATCATTTCTTTACCATGCCTATAGTTCAGGAAAGAGTATATTCTCTAATCTAACATTTATTGTTGGAATTTTTGTTATTTGTCTCAAAGGTATTTCACATTTCCTCCGTATGTGTGTGTGTGTTGGGTTTTTAAGTTAGTTGATTCATATGCATTTCAGCCACGTCAATAACTAGGGCCTTTTTCACATACCATCAACATATATGTGACCTATCTTATTAGATATAAAGAAAATTGTTGATTTTGTAAAATTCTGGTCACGAATAAGAGGTGTTTACATCTTCATATAGAATGCCTACCAAGTATCACCTATTGATAATACAATTATCAAAGATGTCTCAAGATATCTAGGAGAAAAGAATGTAGAAAAATAATTATGTTAAATCTTAGTTCTAGTAATGATCTGACTTCTAAATCTTTTATTTTAGGAAGCTCACATAATTTCAAGCCAAGAAACAAATCAATAAAATGATTGCAGTACATTGCAATCATGTACCTGAAACATACAGACCACTCAAACAGCCCTGGCTCCAAATTATACAAAGGTTAAAGATTCAGTAACAAACCAGTGGTACATGCAAAAGAATGTGATGTTTAGCAGTAGCTGGATTATGGTGTTCTGCACCCTTACTCCAATCATAGCTCACCTGTTGAGTAAAAAAAGACATTCATTTATGACACAAATTTATGAAATTCAAAAGCTCCAATATATTAAAGAGATTTCATTTGTCAGGGAACAAATGTGCAAAAGTTTCTAATTCCTGAAAGGATATTTTTCTGAGATACAGCAATTTTAGTAAATACTAAACTATCAAACAAGAATCAGAGCAATTGTCAGCTAGTGACAAAAACTATATGTGCATATTTGAATGATGACCACTGATTTATTAAGGCATGACAACCAAAGTTGAGAAATCATAAATGCGATTGCTTTGTGTGGATGAAAAACAATGAGAAAGAATTGATACAACAGAGAAACTGCAGGACATATACTCTATGGATAAGTAATAACTAAAAGCTAAAAGCTCAAATAATATACATACCCATCCTAAACGAGAGTCACAAGAAATAATGGTCAAGGTGTGTTTCACAGAGAGAGGAGGTGATGTTTTGATTCAACATTAGCAGAGGTGACAAGATAATTGAATGGTGTTAGGAGGACTCAAAAAGGGTGGTAAAAGTGAAAGGTGGTCATCAAGCGGGGAACAGTGGGAAAGTTGATAGTGTGACAAGAAGACATAAAAAGATAAAAAGGAAATCCAAGTAGTATTAAAGGAGAGCAAATCATACAAGGGCTGAGAAATATTAGTGACAGTTGTAAAGTTTGAAAGACATGAAAACGGGAAAAGTGTTCAGTGCCATCCACCAAGTATGGATGGATAGCAGGGTTACAAGGGCATGTGTACCCAGACCCCTAGGATGCGGCCTAGGTACTGGGATGCGTATCCTGCATCTGATACACATTAGGGTACGGACCCGCTAGGTGGATGCACCACATCGACATGCCCAATAAGACGACGCAGTGGATGAAAATGACAGAGCAGCAAATACCGCCATTCTTCAAAGAAAAATGCAGAAAATCTGAGGAAAACAACACAGAAGAACACAATGTTGCATGCGCAGAGGAACATATAGGTCTTCAATGTTCATTCTTCAAAAAAAAAATGCAATATAATATTTAGTATTTATGCAGTATAAAGTAATTTTTAAAATGCAATTGTTTCTTCATTAAAATCGCAGTATAAAATTAACGTAGAATAAAGAAAAATGCAAATGTTTTTGGTCTGCAACTGAAACCCTTTGCCTATATAAAAAATTGATATATACTTCATTAATAAAGTGTTATACTGTATACATATTTGATATTTTGATCAAATTAATAAAACAGTTCTATTGAAATTATTAAAACTATATCGAAAACTTCAAGTATATTAAAATTTAACATTATTAATTTATAAAAAATAAAAGTCATCAATTGTATGTTTTAAAATGTAAATTTATATGCAATAATAAATTTTTTTTACTATTTACATAATGCATTTAAATTTTACTGTTTACATAATAAAATATGCTCTCTATTGAATCTCTTGTTTGACACTAACAACCTAATATTTTAATTTTTTTTATTTTTCCATGTAGAATGTTCGGTGGAGGAAGGCAAGGGTTGTATCCACTGTGGAAATATGTTGATCATGTCTCAGGGCCGAAGGTTCAGGTGGAGCAGCCACGATCAAATATAAACTTCGTTTGTTGGCATGGAGAGGTACTTACATGAGGATGAAGGCTCATTTCCTTCACCATAGTGGGGTAGGTGTTGATCCTTGTACAAATGAGACGAAACAATATGATGCTATGAGGGATCAAGAAAGGGCTGATGGGAAAGTTGCTAATCAGAGTTCTCATGCTTCAACAACAGGGTGAAATACTGCAACTCAAAGTCAGAATTGAGTTACAGGTGGATGTCTCTTCTACGAATGTAGCAGCAAAATATGCTCGCAAGACACCACACATTGGCAGCTCAAACCCCATGGAAGATTGTTTGATGTGCAAGGTCGAGATGCAGTTGATGCAGCGATTGCATGATTCTTTTATGCAAATGGAATAGCGTTTAATGTTGGTTGTTCACCTTTATACACTGAGATGGTCCTTGCTATCAATAATGTACCAGCAGGGTATATACTGCCAGGGTATGAAAAGCTTCACACTACTCTAATTGATAAAGAAAAAACTCGATTAGATGAACAAAATGCACCAATGAAAAGAGTGTGGGCTACAGAAGGTTGCAGTATTGTGATGGATGAGTGGATAGATCCTAGAAATTGTCCATTACTTAATTTCACGGTAACACATGTAGCAAAGGGCCTTCTTTTTGAAGGCAATAGAATGTTCAAGGCAAGAGAAAAATGCAAAATTTCTACTTAACCAGTTATGTGAGGGCATTGAAGAGGTGGAGGCATCACATGTGGTGCAAGTTGTTATTGACGCTGCCCATGTTTGTAAAGGGGTAGGCATATTAGTGCAAAAAAGGTACAAGCATATATTCTGGACACCATGTTGTGTACATTCGTTGAATACTGCATTCAAAGTCATTGGCAAGTTCCAATGGATTACAGATCTCGTAGAGAATGAGTAATGCACTCAAAGACATTGGCAAGTTCCAATGGATTACAGATCTTATAGAGAAGGGGAGGAAAATACAGATGTTTATAAGCAACCATCACCACGCACAATTTATCTATTGTAAATTTGGCAAGGCGGAACTATTCTAACCTGCTAATACATGTTTTGCTTCTTACTTTATTCTTCTTGAGCACCTTTGTGAAGTCAAAAGAGCTTTGTGTTCCACGGTTGTTAGTTATGCATTGGCTGCTTGGAGACAATCTACATCAGATACTACAGTTGAGATAAGAGGTATGGTTCTTGATGAGTATTTTTGGGCTGATGTAAAATTTGTTGTGGATTTTATTAAGCCCATATGTGAGCCGATCAGATTTGCGGATTCAAATAAGGCATGTTTGGGATAAGTCTATGAAGCAATAGATTCCTTGGGTGAAAAAGTTAAGACAATAACTAATGCAAAAGATCCTTCTCTATATCCTTTAATAGAGGAAAAGTTACATGGAAGATGGAACAAGCTTAATACGCCTCTTCATTGTGTTGTCTATGCCCTTAATCCTAAATGGTATGATATACAAGTGACTAATAAGAGGGCTCCATATTAGGCTAGAGAGGTAATTAAAGGATTTTGGGCTGCAATTGAAAAGATTTATGGCCGAGGTGAGGATGCTTCAATTTTGAGAAGTCAATGGAATAAGTTTTCACGTGGGCATGGTGATTTTGGTTCCATGAAAACTTTACATGATATGAAAGTAAAGAAAAACCCTATAGAGTGATGGTGGAACCATGGAGTTGAAGCCCCCGAATTGCAATCATTTGCAATAAGATTGCTCTCAAGTAGCTAGCTCTTCATCTTGTGAGAGAAATTGGAGTACTTATGGGTTCATTCATTCACTAAAGAGGAACTGATTCGGGACAAAGAAAGAAGAGAACCTGGTGTAAATTCATAGCTCACTTCATTTCTCTCTCGTGTAGATCCCGGATACAATGAGGGTCCTTCAACAAAATGGTATCAAATTTCACCTGATGGAGAAGTTGCAGCTATTGTGGATGAAGCGGTTGAAGAAGATGGCCTTACTGATTTACCCCTTGTTATTCTACCAACATAGGAACCTGAGTTTGAGAGTGATTGTTGTCGGGTAAACTAGGTGTTGTTAGTACTTGTTAGTTCGGTCGAGGGATAGGTAGTTGGGAAATGGTTGCGATGATTGGAACTCGCAACTCCCTCGACATCTATATATGTCAGGTACTTGCATTCGAGAGATATCATATTATGGTTGGCACTGTGGTAATTGTTGTGTGCGTTTTGGTGTCATACATTGTAAACACTTGATGGAATTAATAAAGAAGCAATTGTGAGTTCTCTGATATATTGTGTTCTGTTATATTTCCTTATATTCTCATATGCATTAAACTGTTACCCTATGGGGCAAACATCTAGTGTCATTGCCAATACGAAACTGGGAATGACAAAGTGTTAATGGACGAAGGTGCAAGCAGCAGTCGTGAAAACGAAGAAGAGTTTGAGGAATTGTTCGAAGGTGAAAGGGCGTTGATAGCAGATTTCGTAGCCCTACTGCAAGCGTCTATCGAAACTCGTGTCCGGAGGAAGCCGCACGAGAGGAAGTTCCAAAAAGTGCAGTGTGGATTGCCCTCAATGTGAGCCCCGCAGTAGACCGGTTGCTGAGTTGTTTGCCCAGACTATTGGCAGAAACATTCCTTGCTCTGTAGAACCGCCCAGAAGAGACTTATAGAGAAAACCGCCACCAACAAATTTGCAGGGGTACGGAGAAAATAGCCGAAGGGAAGAAGAGGAGCGTGACAAAAGTAGAAGGTGCCAAAGTATCCTCAACCCCTATGAGAGAAAAGATTAATGCAAAACATTCTAAATAAGGACAAAAACCGTACCCAAAGAGGACAAGAAGAAGACTACGAGGCCTACCAGCAGGCCCTTAGATTGGAAGAGCAAGAAGAGCGAAGGAGAAGGCCACAAAAACTTGTCGAGGGACGATCAAAAAGGGAAGAAGTGGCCGAAGACAATCCAGGAAGTGCTGAAGGTGGGACCGGAGGCCACAAAGGATACGAGGCGTACAGTGTTGAAGGGGGTAACCGGGCTGGAGGAGAAGCGGCTGAAGGAGTGGCCGAAGGGGACATTGCACTTGAATTAATTGAGGAGACTAGACATAGGTTGGGATACCTTACAATTACATCACCAAGGGTTGAACCAGAGACCCAAAGGGAAAGGGAGACCGCAAACAGAGAAGTAGGAGATACCGAGGCGGTTGAAGGTGTAGGGAGGACACAAGAGCACAGTGATCACAACAACCTATTCGATTCGACTATACCTAGTTCAGGACAGTGGATCAAAGCCACAAAAGAATACCTCAATGGAAAATAAACAAAAATTGTCAAAATTCACAAGGGATGGGAAGGACCCTGTACGACACTGCAAAACGTGTGAGACAATTTGGTCGACAAACGAGGTGACAGACCACGACGAATGGGTAGTGCAGTTCCCTGCGAACTTGCGCGGAGTAGCCATCGACTAGCTCTCCGATATCGATAGAACAAAGGTAAACACATGGGATGAATTGAAGAAAGCATTCCAGAGTGAATTCCAACTGCTTCAAGACAACAACGAGATCGTGGCGGAGATCTACAATATGAAGCAAGGAAAGAATGAGAACGTGAGGATGTACGGCCAACAGTTAAAGGAATTGCTGGGAAAGATGGACAACCAATCAGCCGACAGCCTGAAGAAACGATGGTTAGTAGAGGGGTTGAAATCCTCTCTTAAGGAAGAAAATGAAAATTGTCCTGCCAACGTCGTACGAAGATGCCTCTAACCAAGCGATGGATCTAGAGAGTGAAAGAAAAACATCCAAAAAGAAGAAGAATAGGTTGTCGAATGACAGCAATTCCTCCGATAGGAGCAGCACTGACGAGGAATCCAACAAAAAGGTGCAAGCACTTCAAAAAGATATGCATCGTATGATGGAGTTCAGAGCACCAAAGGGGAGCACTAACAAGAATGAACGCAGGTTATGGTGTACGGATTGTAACGAAGGTCATACAAAGGACGCTGCTCGTGATTGTGAGAAGGAAGAATCTCCTTAGCATCTATGCCGATGGTGTGGACCGGGTGACCACAAAGATGCAAATTGCCCAAAGTCCGGAGTCAACCAATTGGACATTGAGAAGTCGAGCAAAGACGAAGGGATACTAGCAATCACTCGGGCAAAGGCCAAGAAGGTGACATATGCAGACCCCCGAACAAAGAAAGAGGGGTACAGGTAGCAAAGGTAGACATTGAACGAGAGATGATGGCAGAAAGAAGAGAGACCCACGACACAACAAGTACCTCATCTCGTGCGCGTATAGAAGATGAACAAAACATTCTGAGGCAAGTGCTACAGACAGAGGTGCCAGTTAAAATTAAAGACCTTCTGGAAACAATGCCACAGGTGAGGGCAACCATATTAAGCGTCGTACCGATATCTACCCATATGACAGAGCGCACAGAGGTCCTCATCAGCCCTACGGCAAACCCAATGATGTTGGCGGTGAATAGTGGCCGACACCCCGTGATGGTGGGGATGGGCATCCTTGGGACCATCCTCACCGACACTATTGTTGATGGAGGATCAAGGGTCAATGTGTTACCAGAGGAAACGTTGAAGAAACTTGGGAAACCGATATTGTGGCCGCCGACCTTCAATCTAGTGGGTGCCGACCAACACGACATCAAGCCAATCGATACTTTGATGGCGCAAGGGGTAAAAATTGGTACCCAACCCTTCATTCTGGACTTCGTGGTGATTCCCTTGAAGAAAAAAGGGTACGATGCTATCTTGGGAAGAGGGTGGCTCGTCACGGAAAAAGCGAACCACAACTAGAAGCGGAACACACTGTCAATGGAGAGTGGAGGAAGAAAATTTGTCATTGACCTCATAACTAAGATGGTGAGTGAGGAACTTCCATCTTCCTCGGAATCAGAGTCAGAAGGAGAGTTGAGTGGAGTAGACAAAGGGAAGCGTAGGATGGAGTCGAACGATGAAGGCATCCTAGAACTTGAAGGATGCTTCGAAGATGACATGGATTCCATAAATGGACTCTTCCACTGGCAGATGGAAGATTACTAACTATTTCAGTGTAACATGCTACAGGTTGACGGGGAGTCAGAGGACTTGTTTCCGCCGGAGTACGGGGAATACAAGGAGAGGCCCGACTCAATGAGACTCCGGCACACAAGTTTGACAAGGAGAAACCCATGAAGTATGAAGAGCCTTCGTTGAAGGTCACCAACCTCGGAGATGAGGCGAGTCCCAAAAATATATTGGTAGGGGACAACTGGAATCCGGTACTGAAGGTGGCAACATTTAAAATTTTCATGGAGTACAAAGATATTTTCGCGTGGACGTACAAGGACCTGAAGGGAGTGCCTCCGGAGTTGTGCGTACACCGCATTCCATTGGTACTTGGAGCCCAACCAGCACAGAAGAGACTATACTAGATGAATAAAAGCTATGTTGCAAATGTCAATGAAGAAATAGCGAATGTTGGAGGTGGGCATTATTTTCTAGGTCCAAACTAGTGAATGGGTATCCCCCATCGTCATCTCACTGAAGGAGGCAAACCAAATCCTCATCTGTGTGGACTTTCAATGCCTAAACGCCGTCACCATCAAAGACCCCTTCCCCATACCATTTCCAGATAGCATTCTTGAGGAAGTAGCGGGACATGAAATGTATTCATTCATGGATGGGTTTTCGAGGTATAACCAAATCTCCATCGCGGAAGAAGATAACCTGAAGACAACATTTGTGGTGGAGGACGGTGTTTATGCGTACAACCGGATGCCCTTCAGTATTTGTAATGGGCCAGCGACCTTCCAGAGGATAATTTTGCACATCTTTGATAAGACGTCGGTGGAGAACTTCAAGGTATTCCTTGACGACTGGTCCATTTATAGTGGACAAGACACACACACCTAGTCGCCCTACGAGAGTGCATGGAAAGGTGTTGGAAGGCTAGATTGGCGCTGAATTCGAAAAAGTGTAGATTCATGGTGCCGCTGGGGAAGCTATTGGGCCACATTGTCTGCAAGGCTGGATTGAAGACAGATACCAACAAAGTGAAGATGATCGTGGAGATGAAGCCCCCTATAGATGTCACTGGAGTAAAGTCCTTCCTTGGCATACCCTAATTGGGATAAGGAGTTCCACGCACATGTGGATTCTTCAAACTTTGCAATAGGCGCTACGTTGGCTCTGGTGGGCGAGCACGGGCAAGACCATCCAATCTACTTTGCCAATGGATTGTTGTCGAAGGCAAAGAACTACAGTACGACCGAGAGGGAGGCTCTTGAAATGGTCTATGCCATCCATAAATTCAGACATTACCTTTTGGCGACTCTGTTCACGTTCTGTGGACCACCAAGTGCTCATGTACCTGGTGAATAAACCCATCATTCAGGGAAGGGTCAGCAGGTGGTTACTTCTATTGCAGGAGTTCACCTTCACGATCATCGTACGACCAAGGAAGAGCCATGTGATCGCTGACCAACTGTCGCGGATTAAATCCAGAGAACCACCAGAAGGCGTCAATGATGATTTCCTAGATGCCCACTTATTTCACATTGTGGTGCTGCTAGCATGGTACACAAGCATCGAAGAGTATCTCTTGACGTTGCAGTTCCCGAGAGACATGTCGCCAAGAGAGAGGAGCAAGCTCCTCCTGAGGAGCAGGACATTTTCATTGATAAACAGGTTATTGTATAAAATGGGACCAGACCAAGTGCTAAGGAGATGTGTAATGGAGGAGGTTCCTAGTGTATTGACTCTTTGAGAGAAGCACATGAAGGTCCGACAAGAGGACATATGGTACTGGACACAACAACACGCAAAGTGTTGCTCGCAGGCGTATGGTGGCCTATGTTGTACAATGACGCCAGGGAGTGGGTCATAGGGTGTGATACATGTCAGAGGGTTGGGAAGCCGCTGAAGAGGGATTTCATGGCGCTCAACCCCTTGCACGCTCAAGAGTTGTTCGAACGGTGGGGGCTGGACTTTATTGGACTGCTGATGGCTAGTCGTGCCCGGAGGTGTTGTTATATTGTTGTGGCCACAAAATATTTAACCAAGTGGGTAGAAGCACGGGCTTTACCTAATAACTCGACATTGAGTACGACCAAATTTATCTATGAGAAAATCATTATGCGGTACGGCATCCCCATCCAACTGATGAGCGATCGGGGAGGACACTTCATCAATCATGTGATTAAGATGTTAACAACGGAATTCAAAACACTCTATGTCGAGCCCCTACTATCCGAGAGCCAATGGGCAAGCGGAGGTCACCAATAAAATATTAGTCTCGGTAATATACAAGTCATATGGCGTCGAACAGAAAGATTGGGAGGAAAAGCTTCCGTCAGTACTTTGGGCCTACCGTACAACATACAAAGTGACAACTGGCCAAACACCAGTCCAGTTGATGTACGGTCAGGAAGTCATTGTACCTGTTGAGTTTATGGTACCGAGCCTGCAGATAGCTATTGAGAACAGACTGGGTGATATGGAGAGTCTGCAAGAGCGGCTATATGCCTTAAACAAACTAGATGAACAACGGATGATGGCGCAGTGGGTGACTGAGGTAGCCCAAAAACGCCGGAAATTGTGGCATGATAAGCACCTAAGGTGGATGAGATTCACTCTGGGACAACTGGTGTTGAAATACAACGGGTGAAATGAGATAAAGCCCGGGAAATTCAAAGTGAGATGGCTAGGTCCGTATAAAGTTCGGGAAGTTGAGGAGAATGGAGCAATTACGTTATGGACATTGGCTGGGCAGGAGGTTCTGAATGCGGTGAATGGATCGAAGTTGAAATTGTACCATGAACGGCGAAGGAGGAATGAACCAGTTCACCCGAAAATGCCCAATAAGAGGTAAACTGTACTATTAAAAAAAAAACCAGAGAACTTACCGTACGGTGGGGACACCGTACGGGTGATTATCGTATGATGCCACACAAGGGGAAAAGGTTGTACGACCTATAAAAAAATGCCCAGACGCCTCCACAAGCTTGTTGTATGGTCATCATTTCACAAGTCAAGCAAAAAAAATACCGTACGGTGGAAGGAGAAAACCTAGAGCCGTGGGAGAAACACAAACTACCGTACGACAGTCCATACAGCCACTGCAATTTCGTGAAAAGAATCAAATAGATATTTATTGAGAAGACTGTACAACCCCACAAAACTAAAAGCCTATGGTCAAGGAGAAATAATCTGTTGCGCAAAGACTTGAAAGATCAAATAGCTCGTACGACGACAAAGCATATATGGTGAAACAAGATATATAGAACACGGTAGCCATAAGAAAGAGAGCCGTGTCAGAGGAAAAGAAAAGACCGTAGGACTTCGCAAGTATTAAAATTGCTTTCACGAAACCGCTGGGGTAGAAGAAATTGTCGTACACATCAACAGAAGGAAAGATAAACGTGCGCCAAGGGGAATAGAAGTACTGTATGGTTACACAAACACAGAGTTACCTAAGTATTCTGCCAGAACGTACAAGGATGTACAGGTTGAGACATCTCTGGAAGGCTGCGAGATTTTCAAGATAGGCTGCACGACAACTCCATAGGGTTGTACGTCGAACCACAAGAGGAAGAAAACAATAGTTAGGGATTCAAAGCAAAGATTTGATATCGTACTTAACGGATTGCACAAAACCCAAAACCGTTATTGATAGATATAGGAACGGGAACAAAGAAGAGTTGGAGAAAAAAGTTGCAGTCGCAATCACCATCAAGTAGCAGTTTTTCCATGGATAAAGACAAAAGAGTGTTGCCACTAGGGGTAAAGATTGCGGGAAAGGTAGATACAAATACCAGCAAGATGTGATGAGCCTAAATTGGCCTCATTCTTAAATCATCTAATTTCATCAATTTCTATGCAAAACATGTGATTAGCATTTCGTCAAACAGTTGGCAGGCAATCTGGCACTAGCTATCATACTGAATTTTCTGACAAATTCCCTTTCCCTCTAGTAATGTTAAATGTCTCTTGCCAAAATGGATACAAGACAATGTTTGCTTCCTACAAATTTAACTTCCAGCTATTACTTTTATGAAATTATGAACTCCTTCCAACTAAATTGTAATTAAATACGACATACAAACATATAACCTCTTTGTTTTATTACAAACAATGGCTTCCCCAAATACAAATTACAATTAATAAATAACTCTGCTAATGTGCTTATTCGAATGCCAAATCCAAATCATTATGGCTTAACATACCATTATGTGATTTGCTGGAAACAGCAGCCTGAGTAGAGCCTCAAGACGGCACCCAAGGAAGGCAGCAATGTGGATACTAATCCACGTGTTCTCCTCACGCAGCAGCAATGATGCGTGGTACTTTACAACATGACCTCCCCATGGCAGCAGTGATGTCTGCAACAGTTAACGCCACCCACTTACTCCTCACTCGACAGCCAAATCTTACAACCCGCCACCCTCTAATTGGTGCGCGGCAGTTAATGGTTGCCTTTGGTTCAATCAAGACCCGCGGCTAGTGTATTGCGGGTGAATTCTAAACACCCCAGTCCAGTTTCCACATGGACGTACAAATGCAGATGGATTCCAACCGCCACCAAGGTGCTAGTCCAGCGTGATTGCCCTGTTCAAGCGGGGAAGTCTCAGCCTCTTATGCAGACCCCGACTCATTACTTATTATTTCCAGAATTCAAGCTAATTCGATGAGTCACAAAAACAACCTCTCCAATCAACTTTAGGAATAATTTGATGAATCAAAGTTCGACCTCTGAGCAAGCCACAGTTCAATAGAATTCAATGAAGAATTCAGAACTTCTTGTATACATCAGCACGAAGAAGCAACAATCGATTATACAACAGTAATCGATTACAGGCAATTGATTATACAACAACAATCAATTGTGGATTAGATGAAGAAGAATCAGTCTTCAATCAACTAATTTGACCCTGGCTAGGGCACAGAAAGTAGGAACAATTCCCAAGAAACAAATCAATAATCAATATTCAATAGCCCCTTTACTTCACAAATGAGTCTGTATTTATAACTCCTTGGTCTCCAAAGTTTCCCAAAAACCATCATCAGTTAACTGCCCTTTATAATATAAATTTCCAAAACACTATAATAATAATAAAGTATTATTATTATTATAATATCATCTTAATATTAATTAATAACATATTGTTATTAATTAATACAAGTCATTATTAAATATAATCCTGATGATGATTCCTGCAACACCTGCCATACTGACTGACCAACATGCTCATCACTGCCCTGCCATAAATGGCAACTGCCAAATATAGACTTACAATAAATAGTAAGTTCCCAATCCAAGAAACTGAATAGCTGAATATCGTCTGGAGAATTGACCACTGTCGATACTGCCCTATCAGAAATGGAAACTAACCAACTGACTTACTAAAAATAGTAAGTCTGTCAATTGGGACCCTCAAAACTCTGCATCAGCTCACGAGGGTCGTGATGATGAGCTGACCCGGTCGCTGCCACAACCTACTAAAAATAGGGTCATCACACAAGAAGGTGAAGCCAAAGGTGCAGATGCAAACTCAAAAAGACGAAGTCACACCACAAAATGTTGTATTTGAAGGTTTAAATGGCATCAAGTGCAAGACGTGGTGGCATGAGACTCTAGAGAATGATATTATTAAGGACAATCTGAAACATGCGCAGGTACATTGGGCGATACAAATGCGAGTGTTCTCTATCCGAGATTTTAAAGGGGCATTGCAGACAATGATAGAGACCTCTGAGAGCATCATAACTAAGGACCTTGATATGAAAAATCAAGGTGTAGAAGACTAGATAGATTAAGACTTTTGATTTTTGTTTCAGTTTTTGTTTGCGTATTAGCTTGTTGTTTATCAAGCTTATTTCAATATGTAATCAGTTTGAAACTTTGATACAATGATAATATGATTGTATGACATTTTGATTTGTGTACTTAATCTTCAAAGTTAATGTTTAACAGTAAATTTCTGTAATGGACACCCTAGAATGCCCAAAAACTAAACCAACTGCTGATAGGAATTTAGTCAAACAGTTTGCATCCAACTCCTTATTTCTCCATTTAATGTTTAAACCCCTTATGGCTTCGGAATGAAATGTTTGTTTGTTTTCATGTCTTTGCAGAGATTTGAAACACATAACAAGAACTAGAAGGAAATTACAATAATATGCAACATGGAGATTGAATTACTGCTGTTATGCTATTATTTTCAGAATTAATAAAATCAGATACATAACAGATTTTTCAACTCACTAAATACTCCAACATTTTTTGACATAATGTTCCAACAACGACTTCCCATTTTGCTGCTACAGTAACATGAATAGTGTTGTGCTACAGTAGTGTGAATAGTGCCGCGCTATAGTGGCGTGAATAGTGTCGCACTACAGTAACGTGAATAGTGCTGCGCTACAGTGCTGCTACAGTATTAATCTGTCTTTTATCAGTCCAATATCTTCATAAAATCATCCCTTTATAATGGTATAAGCATTGGACAAGAACCGAAGAAGGTATGAGTAAACATCAAATCTGCATGTAGCTGGAGATGCACCCAATCTGCCTGTTAATGAAGCTGATAGCATTGAATTCCAAAGGCCAAACCCCAAGGGAATGACGTCTAGAATGTCACAAGAGAGGATAGACGTCCTCTAATGCCAAGAACGGATCTGTAACTCACACATCAATTTCTTCTCACATTCAACCTGCTGAATGAAGCCACAAACGCTCCCTTTTATTCTTTTTCCAAGGGTCGACTCAACTCACATGAGCAATGTGGGATAAAGGATGTGCAATATAAAACATATTAAAATATTCACTTATGTCTCCCTTAGGTACCCATCCCCATAAAATAAATATTAAAGTAACACTTCAATATTTTACAATTAAATTAAATGTTACTTTAATAACATTTTAGACATTAAAATATATTCGCCAACAGACTCTGAATAGCACGAGTAATAGCTCGTTGGAAAGCTCTCACCGAGGAGTATCAAATCCAATCACCAAAACTGGCCTCCGCTGTGTCTTGTTGACTTACTAAAAATAGTAAGTATGCCTGAAACTGAGTAAATCAACTTCGTTTTGGCCCAAACTGGAAATGACTAGGCCAAAACACTCTAGGATCCCTTTAAACCCTTCGTTAGCCCTCGAGACCATGTAGAACTAGGCTACTGCACACACACTTGGTCAACTGCTAAAGTGGGGACATTACAGTCCGCCCCCCTTGAAATTGCTTGTCCTCAAGCAATCTCAGTCCAGCTTGTTTAATAACCTGCTCACTCTCCCATGTAGCATTCTCGTCCGGCAGGTCTCTCCATCTGACCAAATACTCCTTCACTATCCTGTTTCTGAGTTTCCTCTCTCTGGTGTCCAAAATAGCCTCAGGTACTAACACGAGCTTCCCCTCCTCATCCAAAGGGGGTAAATCTGTAGAAGGCACTACACTCTGACCAATGGCTTTCTTAAGCCTATGTAGAATGGTTAACAATACCAAATATACAGAATGATACATTAAGCATTCACAGATACCATTCAACCAATTACCAATAATTCACTAACTACCAATATCAATGAAAGATACAAAGTACCATACCAGAATACCAGATTGGCGAGGAAGTGTTTCTTCTATTTATTATTACCAGAAAACCAACAACCCATACAATAAACCAAACACATATATATAGTAGCTGGTTGGTTGGGGAAACCAACAGACGCACCTCCTCGCTCCTAACTACCCTCCCGACAATTCATAATTAAGTCTTAATACAAAATGACTTTATTTCCTACTACAGCCTAGACACATGAAATACATTGTGTACTCGACTGCCCTCTGGAAGCTCAAGCTCATAGGCGACTTCGCCCACTCTCCGAATCACCTTGTAGGGACCATAAAATCTAGGCTTCAGCTTCTCTGCCCCGCTCCTCTTGAGCGATGACTGCCTATATGGCTGTAGCCTCAAATACACCATATCCCCGACCTCGATACTACGCTCTATCCTATGTTGATCAGCATACAACTTCTGCTGATTTTGAGCCTGTTGTATATTCTCCTTGAGCGCTCTCAGGATATCCTGACTATTCTGCAACAGGTATTTGGCTTTGGGCACTCTGTTGTCCCGTAAAACCAAATCCATGAAGCTTGGTACTTCATACCCATACAATACCATAAATGGAGTCATCCTGATGGTCATGTGATATGTGGTATTGTAACAATACTCCCCCATGTGTAACCACTTGACCCAAGCTCTCTGCTCCGCAATCACATAGTTCCGCAAATAACCTTCCACCCATTTATTTACTATCTTCGTCTGCCCATCTGTCTGAGGATGGTAGCTCGTACTAGGTGTAAGATTTGTACCGCACAGCCTGAACAACTCCTGCCAAAAGGCACCCGTGAACTTGCTATCCCTGTCACTAAGAATAAATCTCGATAGCCCATGCAACCAGAAAATCTCTCTGAAGAACAAATCTGCCACCTAAGCTACTGTATAAGTACAAGGAATAGCAAAGAAGTGAGTAAACTTTGCCAATCTGTCTACCACCACATTAATGCAATCTCTTCCCTGCACTCGTGGTAAACCAGTGATGAAGTCCATAGAAGTACTTTCCCATTTCCTGTCCGGAATGGGCAAGGGCTGTAGTAAACCTACAGGAAACGTCTGCTCTCCCTTATTCTGCTAACAAACCGCACACTCCATGATATACCTCAACATCAATTGGAATATAAATCTAATCAAACTTGAATTCGATCACGACAGCTAAGTGCACAATTCACCATGTAATTTCAATTATTCAAAGTGCTTGAAGGCAAAGAGAAAATCGTTCTCCTTAAACCCTTGAAGATACCAAAACAAAAACTCACAATGCAAATTAATTTTTTCCAAGTATCCAAAAAAGCTCTCATAAGAGTCTTTCATTACTTTTTGAAAGAGCTCTCACACTTTTCCAACTTGCAGATACCATGTACACACTACAATACTCTCCAGTGAACCCAGACTGAATTCCTGATGCACACGTAGGATCCAACAACACACTCCAACCAAATATACCTGGTTCCCAAATCCAAAATAGAAGTCTGCCAAGAAGAATACTCCCAGACTTCTGCGGCTCAACACTGATCCCAACTTCATCATACCAGAAGTGGTGAAGCAAACCTATGGGACCCATCCAACTTGCAGTACTAACCCTGCCACCACCTAGATCCCAGTATAAGCGAAACACACATCGATCCACTGTAAGGAATTAAGGATGTTCAGAATCACCTGCTACACCAAATCTCCCTCGATACTCTACTAGTTCCCCATGGGTATAAAATCCAACTGTACTACAAAGATAATAACTACCAAGGGTGTCTGTATCACAACCATGATATCCATCCTCCGCTAAACTGTCATGGATGTACTGATTCTGCAAGTAGTCTCTCAGCAACTTACAGCTACTAACTCCATCAACTGAAGCTGGCATATACCCATCCCATAAAGGATGGTATGATTCCGGAGCCAATCCACATCGACGCATAATCAAGTCCTCTACTTGTGGATCAAAGGAAAAATGATGAGCACTCCTCACTGTATAGTTATGGTAAAAGGCTCCAATCTCTGTCAAAGGCTCATCATTGACAACTCTAGAATCAGAAGATGGCTCCAAACTCTGGCTCTGAATTGCTACTTGGGTAGATGCCCTGCCATATCTCTCTGCATACCCAATAGCGTACTCTCGATCATGAAACAAGTGAAGGTATTCTAATTTAAATGCCTCCAAAGCACTCTGGATAAACTTCAAATCGCGAATATGAGTACCAACCTCGACCCCATACTGTCTCTCCTCAAACCCTGCTCTCCAAAGAAGGTACTCAACATACTTATGTGTGCAGTCGAAGCGAGATAAGGTTGAACCAACCTTCTCTCTAGAAACCCTCAACTGATCCCTCCATCTCTGTGGCTCAACAATCTGTCGAACAGAATCAACTGCATGGGATAAAATAAAAGGATTGTTTCCAAAGGAAGGAAACAACCGAACATGAGAGTCAATCTCCCAACCAGATGAAACTCTGCATATATCTCGTGAAGAAGGACTAGTGTTATAAATAATCACACAACTCACTGACGAATCCACCTCTACATCACAAGAACTCTCAATGACCTGCCCTGCATCATCTATCAACGTGCTGACTACTGGAGAACCTGACACAACCAAAGGCTCTCGACAACTCTCTACCAAGGTACTCATCCCAACTGTGTCCACGGCACCTAAATACGTGAGGGATGTAGCCACATCCTCACTACAACCTGTGGGTGTCAACTCATCACCAACAGCCATTGTAGAAAACTTAACTGAATTTGTAGCTAGTGGAGACTGCACTCGGCTCAACTCCGTGGCAACCTCATCCAACCATGACTGCGACTCCTGAAGAGCCAGCTTGGTGCTCTCCCATACTTGTGTAGTTGCCTCAAGCTCATGAGTGAGCTCATCAACCTCCTCTTCCTTCCCCTTCAGTGCATCTTAACAAGTGCAACCCCACTCAAGAAGGTAGTCTCTGTCAACTAATAACTACAAGTAATTATGTTTCATTATTTTGATAGTCTCTCGTAATGAATGGATTTCTATCAGGGAAAGACCACTATCACTGTGCTCATCTGACATAGGAGCACCCCAACCAAATACAGCTAACATCTGACGGGCAACGTCATAATGCTCTAAGGCTGTAGCAATCTGACTATCACTCACCTTCAACTGCCCGGTCACATGATGTCTCTAAATACTCTGACCTCCATGTAAGCTCTCTGACCCACAATCTGCACTGTGATAGGAAGTTGTATCCACAATGCTCACCTCATGATCCAAATCATCATGTGTGTTATCATCAACACACATATCAACAATCGAGGCACTGCTACTAGGCACCTCAACAAGTGACTCATCTGATAAAGTGGAAACTGCTGCTATATCAATCTCGTCACATGCTCCCACTCCCCATGTAACTGCAAGTCCCTGCAAGTCATGATCCTGGGACCTATCACCAACCAATGAATTCTCTGATTCATTTGGTAAGGTCTGATATGACAAATGAGACTTACCCTACAACATGAGTCATCCTCATAAATATCATCAGTAGTACCCAAATCACGAGTACCAACATCGTCCACCCATAAACCCTCTATATCTCATGTTGATGCAAACACATCTCACTGCTGCTATAGAAATCGGAATTACTAGAACTCGCATTTTCCATGCAATCCGCAAAACTAACACTCTCATCATGCGAGTCAAAACTAAAGGTGGCACCAACAACATCTTCTACACTTGCTCTATCATCAACGCCATAAATAGGCTCAAACAAAGGACTGCTGTCATAAAAATCAGAATTCTTATCATGACTGATAACTTCTGGAGTGTTGAAAGTACCAACATTCTCCTCAATCTAGAAGTCATCATGAAGTGTCTTGTGCCCAACATCTTCCCCAATGTAAATCGGATTTTTAATCTCCATGGGATTAGCTGCATGCTGGTCACTAGCTGCTGAAAATTCATTGTAAAGATTTCTAGATGTCTCACCAGTAGAGACCTCATGGTTCTCTTTCTTTCTTCTCTGTGAAGCAGACCCTTTAAAAAAGGAAGTCATATACTGTGCTACTTTGTCCATGGTTCTCGGGCCTGAAAGCAATTCATCTATCCTTTTTTGATTTTGTTTAATCTTCTCCAAGTTTTTCATTAAGTTGTTCCACTGGTTTCCCTGTTTAGTTAATCTCCTGGATTTTTCCATAAGTAAGACAACTGCAAGTGCCAGTCACTCAAAACAAATGTGCGAGCTCAATGATTTCCACCCCAACAGGATGGCAGGAAACCGCTCTGATACCACTGTAATGGACACCCTAGAATGCCCCAAAACTAAACCAACTGCTTATAGGAATTTAGTCAAACAGTTTGCATCCAACTCCATATTTCTCCGTTTAATGTTTAAACCCCTTATGGCTTCGGAAATGAAATGTTTGTTTGTTTTCATGTCTTTGCATAGATTTGAAACACATAACAAGAACTAGAAGGAAATTACAATAATATGCAACATGGAGATTGAATTACTGCTGTTATGATATTATTTTCAGAATTAATAAAATCAGATACATAACA